>PVHT020000230.1:9375691-9390057 GCA_004024745.2 Catagonus wagneri
AGGTTTTCGGTGTGGTGACCTTTTTGCCAACAATAGAGTGGTAGCCTCTCTTAGTTCTGGCGTTTGCCTCCCCTGTGGCTAATGTTGGTATGGGCGGGGCTTGCTGTAGGCTTCCAGATGGGAGGGACTGATGCCTGCCCACTGGTAGGTGGGGTTTATTCCTAGGCCTCTGATGGGTGGGGCTTTGTCTCTGGATGAGATTAGAGGCTGGCTGTGTGCCTGAGGGGTCTTTAGGCAACCTGTTTTCTGATGGGTGGGTCTGTGATCCCACCTAGATTATTGTTTGGCCTGGGGCTTCTCAGCACTGATGGGAGGGACCAGGTTTTCCTAGAAATGGCCACCTCCAGAGAAATGCAGGCTGCTGAATGTTCCTGAGAGCTTTGCCTCCAATGCCCTTCCCCCACAACAAGCCACAGTCACCCCTATTTTCCCAGGAGATCCTCCAAGAATTGCAGTCAGGTTCCACCTGGATTCCTATGGAGACTGCTTTGCCCTGGGACCCAGTGCACGTGAAAGTCTGTGTGTGCTTTTCAAGGATGGGGTCTCTGTTTCCCCCAGTCCTGTGGAGCTCCTGCACACGAGCCCCGCTGGCCTTCAATTTGAGATGCTCCGGGGGCTCTTTCTCCCTGTGCCTGATCCCCAGGAGTGGGGTTTTGACGTGGGGCTCAGAACTCTCAGTCCTGTAGCTGAGTCTCTGCGGTGCAGTTACTACTTTCCAGTCTGTGGGGCTGCCCACCCAGGAGGTATGGGGTTGCTTCTTTCGCGTAATCTCCCCTCCTACTTCTTGATGTGGTCTCCTCTTTGTCTTCTGTAGTAGAACAACTTTTTCGGAAGTTTACAGTCCATTTGGTTGAAGGCTGCTCAGCATTTGGTTGTAGTTTTGCTGTTTTTCGGGAGAGAAGTTGAACTCCAGTCCTTCTATTCTGCCATCTTAATGCAATCTCCCTTACACTATATGTTTTAAAATACATACACTATATCTCTATGTATTCTAAATTAAATTTATAATTAGACAAAAATTATTTTGACAAATAAAAGCTGTGTTTCTATTATCACTTAATTTAGATATTTATTTTAAGGCAAAGAGATAGACGGTGTATGCAAAAGTCATTTTCTAATCTCTTCTCTTTAGACTTACCTCTGTTATGTTTTCTAATATTGTATTGAATTTTATAATATTTTTTTTAAAAAAACTGTTTTGCCAGAGTGAGAACTAAACATATATTTTAGGCTGCTATTTGATGTTATGACATATTCTAGACAATGTTGCATGATTTGGAGAAATCATATTACAGAGTACCTTGACTTAATTTCTCAGGAACGTTTATAGATGTAATTAGAAACTCCGACATGCCACTCTACTGCACGTGACCAGGACCCCCACATGGTACAGGTCACAAATGGGATACAGATACATGCAGATTTATTTCTCTGAGGGACTGAGGTTAATTATAGGAATCAAACCTTATGGAATAAAAAAATACGACAGTGAAATAAAGTTACATAAATGAGGGGTATTCTAGCACTTAGATAAGCCATATCCTCAAGGACCAGATGTTGTAAAAACAGAGACAAGTGACCAGTAAGATCACTGGAATGAAATACTGCCAAGAGTAGTAGAATAGCATCTCTGATCATGCGTGGCTAAGTGCCTCTCCACCAGGAATTACTAAAATTAATGTACTTGGAATGTAAGTCTGGAAAGTATGGAATAATTATAATTGAGTGGCAATATAACATTTATAATATTATATACTTGGAATATAAGTCTAGAAAGTACGGAATAATTATAATTGAGTGGCAATATAACATTTATAGTATTATATTAACACAAGAAAATTATCTTCAACAGAAAGAAACCTAAAGTATGCAAGTTATGAAATTAAATTATTTACATTAAAAGGACAGATGTATTTTAGTTAGTAATTTAAAAAGGTATCACTAGGATATATTCAAACACTTAATGATGAGCAGTAAGTGAAAAATTATTTTAAATATTATATCAGAATATATTTACAATATTTTGCCAAAAATTCTTTCCCCGGAGTGTTATATAAATTGATTTCTAAGAGTAGCTAAATATAACACATGATATTTTTGTTTTTTTATTTAAGTATGTTTATTAGTTTGCAATTGCTGTGTAGCACATTACCATGAACTTAGCATCTTAAATTAAAAAACATTTATTATTTCATAATTTCTGTGGATCCGGAGCCTGGGTACAACTTAACTGGGTCCTCCTATGCAAATGTGCAATGTGCTAGGACTGAGTTCTCTTGTGGAGGCTTAACGGGGGATGAATCCTTCCCTGAGATATTTAGGATATTAGCAGAATTAGAATGAAGTCCCAATTTCCTGATGGTTGTTGTCCAGGGCCTGCTATGAGCTCCTAGAGACTGCCTGCGGTTCCTTTACCATGGATCCTCTCTACAGATCCTATTACACCATAACACCTTAGCACTTCAACAGCCAGCAAAAGGAGTTCTCATTGTGGCTCAGTAGTAATGAACTCAACTAGAATCCATGAGGATATGGGTTTGATCCCTGGACTTGCTCAGGGTTAAAGGATTCGGCATTGCCGTGAATTTTGGTGTAGGTCGCAGACATGGCTCAGATCTGGCATTGCTGTGGCTGTGGAGTAGGCTGGTAGCTGCAGCTCCTATTGGACTCCTAGCCTGAGAACTTCCATATGTCATGGATGTGTCCCTAAAAAGAAGAAAAAAAAAGCCAATAAAAGAAAAAAAGATTTTAGCCTGAATCTGCTAGTAAAATGGAATCTTATACAATCGTGCATAGTCTTTGGAATAATCTTCCATAACGTGTGACATACTGTGCTGGTCAGAAACAACTCACAGTACAAAGTCCACACTCAAGGAGAGGGAATTATACACAAAAGCATGAATGTCAGAAGATAGGATCACTTAGGGGTCATTTTAGGATATATCCATCACAGTTGTGAAATATAAAGTGACATAATTTGACTGTTTTCTCTTTTCATCTAGATAAGTTATCATGACCAATCTACACTGCTGATTAAATAAATTTATATATTTCAATTAAAGTAAAAATCCATATATGAAGCACCATCAGCTATTTGATGTATGAAAAATTCTCAGAAGTGCCAATATAACTTGTATCACTTAAATAGGATACATTCTCTAAATAAAAATTAAGTCAATCATTCTGAAAAATGCTCAAGGGAGAATTCTGACTTAAAACAACTCTTTAATATGATAACTGCATTATTTTTAATATTTTAAAATTTTCTTTGAATAACTGATTTTCATTGTTATATTATCTTCAGGTTTACAGCAAAATGAATCAGTTATACACATACACATATCTATTCTTTTTTCCCCATACAGGTTATTACAGAACATTAAATAGACCTCCCTGTGCTATACAGTAGGTCCTTATTATATATCTCTTTTGTCCCTAGTCGCATGTATGTGTTAATCCCATCCTCTCAATTTATTCCTACCCTCACGGTTTTCCCTTCGGTAACCCTAAATTTGATATCAAAATCTGTGAGTGTGTTCTTAAGTTACTTTGTATCATGTTTTTAGATTCCACATATATGTGAAATCATATATTTGTCTTTCTCTGTCTGACTTACTTCACCTAATATGATAACCCCTAGATCTATCCAAGTTGTTGCAAATGTCATTATTTTATTCTTGTTTATGGTAATATTCCATTTAAAATTAAGAGCTCCTGCCAGCAAAAGAAGCCATAAAAAAATGAAAAGACAACCCACAGAATGGGAGAAAAATCTCTGCAGATGAAGCAACTGACAAGGGATTAACCTCCAAAATATACATCTCATGTTGATTTTTATCAAAACAACAAACAGCTCAAGGAAAAAAAAGGTCAGAAGGTCTAAATAAACATTTCTCCAAATAAGACATACGGATGTACAAAAAGCACATGAAAATATGCTCAACATCACTAATTATTAGAGAAATTCAAATCAAAACTACAATGAGGTTTCACCTCACACCAGTCAAAATGGCCATCATCAAAAATTCTACAAACAATGAGAGTATGGAGAAAAGGGAACCCTCCTACACCCTTCATGGGAACGTAATTGGTACAACCACTATGGAGAACAGTATGAAGTTTCCTTTACAAACTAAATATTGGATTACCATATGATCCAGCAATCCCACTCCCAGGCATATATACAGAGAAAACCATGATTCAAAAGATACATGCACCCCAATATTCACTGCAGCACTCTTTACAAAAGCCAAGACATGGAAACAACCTAAATGCACACTTACAGGAGAATGGATAAGAAAGATATGGTACCTTTGTACAAGATGACTGCATTATTGAAATTAATGTTCATGCAGGAAGAAAATGTTCCTTTTACTTTTTTAAGGCATCTAGGCATCTGACTCCCCACTCTGAAAAAAGAAAAACTTTTTTTTTGCTTTTGCTTTAATTGTTGCAAAATAGATCTCATTTTAGGTCAATAATAAAAGACATATATTAGTTTTTAAAGTCCTTGTCCTTTGTATCTGGATTGAGTTCTTAATGCCATCTACTTTGTAAAAGTTAATAAGAATACTAGTATTTATTTCAGTCTCACTGTATTATCCCATTAAGGAATTTAAAAGGAAATTATAACGTTTGAAACCACGCTCATCCCTTTGAAAAATTTCAAGAATATCCTTATATATACTCTTTGTTCAAACACATGAAATTGCTAATTTTTCAATTTTCAACAAAAAGAAAAAGGAAACAAACTAATTTTATATTGCTCACCCTAATAATATGATGTTCATATATGTCTACACGTATATTTTAAAGTAAGTCAACCATCTGATGACTTCACATATAGATATAAAGTAGGACAGATAGATATATCTTTCTTATTATTATATTGTGAAAACACTGTGTGTGTTTATGAATATGTGTTTTGCTTCTGTGGTTTTCTTATGAAAAAATGTACCCAGAAAATATACCTCTAAAGTTCTTCATTTTAATTGTTAATCTATCCTCTTTTAATTTAAGTTTATCACAGTAATAAACAGTTTTTCAGGCTCTGGATATCCTAATTAGTGGCAATCACAGTTGTGACACATTTCTAGTAGCAAGAAAAAAAATTAAATTGACTGACAAATATCACCTTAGTCACAAACACCAAGTCCAATCATGCATGACTAGGAGCAAGTAAAAGGGTGGACAGGATTAAGAGAGCAATCTGTCTTTATGGCAGCTGCTATCTTCTTAAATTGTTCATTTGTGAAATACAAGTATGAAAAATAAAAATAAAAAAAAAGGTTCTCTCGTAAGATTCTCCTTACTTATAAGTTCCTAATGATATAGAGAAGAGGCTGAAAAAGGAGAGATTAGGTAGCCTATCCTTTGCTTTAGGACCTCTGAGTCTTAAGGGTCTTAAATATAACCTTGGAAGCCAAGCATTATTTTGGAAAGTCAGAATGTTGCTCAAGTCAAAAACATGCCATATGGAGTTCCCTTCGTGGCTCAGTGGTTAACGAATCCGACTAAGAACCATGGGTTTGCGGGTTCGATCCCTGGCCTTGCTCAGTGGGTTAAGGATCCGGCGTTGCTGTGAGCTGTGGTGTTGGTTGCAGACGTGGCTTGGATCCCGCGTTGCTGTGGCTGTGGCGAAGGCCGGCAGCTACAGCTCCTGTTAGACCCCTAGCCTGGGAACCTCCATATACCACGGGTGCGGCTCCAGATAAAGGCAAAAAGACAAAAAAAAAAAAAATGCCATAGACTAATAATCTAAACTCCATGGGTTTTGGCTTCCTAGTCATGCACTAATTCTTGTGAGATAGAATGAAACACATACACAAAATCATTGTGTGCTTTGTAGGCACATTGAAATAGAACTATTAGTAAAATTAGGACTGAATTTTCTTCTTAAAATTTCAGGTAAGTTTACTAAAAAGAAAACCTTTCTTTAGCAGATCCCGTTGCTCTTATTGACCCAAATTTTCAGAGAATGAGAGTTCCGAAATAGCAGTCATTTGGTTTGTTGTTTCAGAATTCTATGGGAAAAATTTTTAGTGCTCATTTACATACTCATTTGCAGTGATTCTTATAGATGGAACTCAGAAATTATTACTATTTAAAAATATTTTCCAGGTTATTCTTATGTTCCTCCACAGTTTAAATTTACTTTTTGACTCCTCTTCTTACTACACTTCACATATATATTCATGACGTGTTTCTTATCAGAATCAACAGAATGAACTCTAATTTCCTCACAGATTTTACACATGGTATCAATTAAATGTGTCCTCTCTATGAACAATCATCATCTATCACTGCTTCCTTTCTAACCACATGCCCCAAATCTACCAACCTCTTGCTTCAGCCACAAAGTTAATAAGCATGCATCGTATCAATGTTGTTACTTCATGTTTTGGTGATAAGATATGGAAAATGAAAAGAATTCTGTATCAAAGAGGAAAGAATATGAATCTATAAAAAAACATTCTTAAAAAAAATGGGGAACAAGATTCTACTGGATTAGCCTTGCTTGAAAGATTTAGTATAATCAAAAGACACAATTCATATTTAAAAAGATCAACGCAAAAATTAAGTATGTTTATAATTGAAAACACTGCATATTATTTTCAAAGATAGTAATCAGCAGTACTTTGGGGTATCTCTATAGTTTCATGTTTGTCCAGAAAGAATATAAATAATTAATACATTATTCCATTTGTCTTTGCCACATTTCTCTGAATTGAGCTACTGGTATAACCTGTCTGTAACTCTACGCCCTCAATTTGACAAACTCCAAGCACCACAGACTGTTCAAAACCTGATCAAGTTAAAACGTTACAGACATTTATGATAAACCTTTACATATTTATCTTTAATCCTTTCCCATATCCCTTCTTTTTAAATAAATCCTACATTTTTGTTGATGTCTTCCTTTAAATGGGAATCTGAATCTTGAAATCAGGCAAGTATTACAGATGTTTAAACCCTGTTTCTAATTATAACACTGCAGTCTCCATTAGTTACTTCTATACCATCTTTATCTTCATTTGCACCTGTATGCATTACCCAATGATGTGTGCTGGCATACTGGCATCTGTACAAAGACTTCAGTGCTATTTCCATAGCAAGCAGCTATTTTATCTTTGACCCGTTTTTTTTTTTTTTTTTAATCTAGATGAAGTTCTTTCCTCGGAAATACTGAAATAAATTGAAAGAAAATTAAAATTCCTTAATAAAATAAAATATGAATGTTTAGAAATATAATACAAAGTATTTTACTTAATCACTAGCCTATGAAAAATGTGATAAAAATTTTAAATGGACAAGATATAGTACTTGTCATAAGGAAAATAAAAGTTCAGTAAGTGTATGAACTATTCACAAAGAATTAGAATATAAAATACAGTGAATTTTGTAGAATAGATGTAAACATAGTCAATAAGAAAATACTAAATATAAAGGCGTGTTCCCGTCGTGGCTCAGTGGAAATGAATCTGACTAGTATCCATGAGGACACAGGTTCGATCCTCAGCCTCACTCAGTGGCTTAAGGATTTGGCATTGCTGTGGCTGTGGTGTAGGCCAGCACTTACAGCTCCGATTTGACCCCTAGCCTGGGAACCTCCATTTGCCGTAGTTGTGGCCCTAAAAAGACAAACAAAATAAAAAAGAAAATACCAAATATAGAGAATGTGATTCAGAAAGGAAATGAAAAGAGGGACAGATTAAAAAGATAGGTGTTAAAGGTAGCTAAAAGCTCAGGCTTGAAGAGGGTTAGGTATTTTTCAGAGACGAGAGCTGCTGGAGATAAAAATTTTGAGTCAGAAAAGGACAGACTGGAAGAAGTTATATTGGACCTTCTTTTGTACTCAATGGGAAATTCCTTAAGATTTTTTTTTCATTTTTTAAAGTTTTATTGAAGTAGATTCGATTTAAAATGTGATAATTTCTTTTGTACAACAAAGTGATTTGGTTATACATATACATATCCACTCTCTTCCAGATTCTTTCCCCCATAGATTATCACAGAATATTGGGTAGAGTTCTCTGTGCTATCTATCAGCAGGTCCTGTTGGCCAATCATTCCATACACCTCCATGTGCCTATCCAACAGAGCAGGCACATTCCTGCCCCAAGGAGTTTTCTACTGATCCTGTTCTCTGTCCATTTTCCCCTTCTGCATGGATCTTTCTAAGTCCTTTTAGCAAATGCCACCGACTTAGTAAATTTAATTAATTTAAAATCACTAAACCCATGCTCTTAGCAATCTCTTGAATTGTATTCTCTTTTATCTTTCTATAAAATACTATACAATCAACTTTTACTTTACATTTTACTAATTTTCTTTCTTTTACTCAAAGAGGGATTTCTTTCTGTGTGTTCACTTGACGCATCCGCAAACTTAGTAAGATATCTGCTACATAGTAAGGTCAATAAATACATTCTGAATTCATGGAATTTGAAAATTTGGAAATTTGAAAGCTAGCTGGCACTTAACGAAATGCCATTTACCACTTTATTAACTGGCCTCATGACCAGCCATAAGAAAGGAAGAAAGTACAGCTTTGCATTCTACATGAACATGTTCCTTGGGCCACTACTTGTTTTGCCAGGGCTAAACACAACTAAGGCAACCTGCCCAATAAATGACAAGCCATCTACTGCTTTTTCTCTGAATACTGTCTCTTGCTATAATGCCTTGGTAGTGCCCATTGGATTGTATGTTTTTATATACTTAGGGCCAAGGGTCATGTTAGGCTACATGCAAGGAAAATAATTCTTCAACACAATAAGGAGGAATGAAGAAAGGTAAAGAAATGAGAAAAGACTTGATTTAAATTACTATATGGTACACTTTTATACATACATACATATATATTATATGTACGTAGATACTAAGGCATTGCTAATTGCTGTCTTTTTTATCTAAGTTCTGCTCTTTGATATTTTTGATAGATTGAGAGCTTATGCTCTGTTTGTTTTATTTGTTGATTAGGCATAGTCATAGAAGATGGAAATGGAGTAAGATGGTGCTTCCTGAAAGCACAATGTTCCTTTAGCTGCTGTGAAACAAAGAGGGATCTATAAATACTAGGAATCTATTGAAATTAGACCAGTGGAAGATATTTGGTTTTTGAGTTAATTCTTTACTCAAAATAGTGGAAATGATATTGGATTGACAAATCCCTTTCATCCTGAAAAAATAATATAATCAAAAACTTGAAACTCTGCATAAATGTTATCTCTGTAATATTTCATTTATTTCAGATGTGGTTCCAGAAAGATCCAAAGTTCTAAGTAAACTCAGAGCCAGTGAGCATATTCCAAGAATACCTGTTATATTTCTACACTAATTATAAGCTGTTACGACTCTACACTAATTTTAACTTATATCTTGAAATAAATATATGTCTAAATTGGATATAACTTCAAATTACTATACACAAAAAATGTAATATATACTTCCTATCTATTTTTTTCTAGTGATTTTTCTTCCATCATGTAACACATCTGCTCCTTTTTAAGTATAGACTAAAGAAGTCAAGGCTATAACAAGATTAACTTGGAATCTATAGCAATAATGCAGATAAGCAACTATGATGGATTGGCCTAGAGTATATAAAAGCCTGTTTTGAGAAATGATCAAATTCTGGATATATTTGGTGATAGAACTAGAAGAATTAGATGACAGTTTAGATGTGACCTATGAGGGGAATTATTAAACAAGATGATTCCAACTATTTTGGCTTAAACACCTCAAAAAAGAATTACAATTACTGAGATGTACAGGGTCACTTAGAAGTTCAGCTTTGTACATAAGTTCAAAAAATCTGACACCCAAGTGATGTTGAAATAGGTAGTTGGATATGAATTTATGATCAGAGAGGGAAATTTGGGTGTCAACAGAAGGAATTTATAGCCATGAAAGAGATGGAATTCAGCAAGAAAACGTAACATGTTATTATGCTGCATAATGTAAAACAGTGTCATTTGTCAAAAACACTAGATATAAACAAATAGATGCTAATAAAAATAATGTTGACTTAACAGTAGAACGATTCAATTTTTTTCACTTCTATTAGAAAACTACATTGATTTTAGTCTTATAACTTTTACTTTAAAAATACTCACATAATTTAACATGCCAACATTTCTTACTGTAGTTGGATTAAAATAAACACTACCATTTTTGAAAACAATTACTGTAGATACGAATTAATACTAATATTCTCACTATCAATTACAGATTTTATAATTTTACTATAGCCAGCTTTTTAGGACATTAATAATAGTTAAGTTAATGAAACAAACCAGACCCATGAATTATAATGCAGGTAATTCCCTTTGGCATATTGAGTGGTCTGCCATGTCATATTGTGGAAATAAATTAATTATTTTACAGTGCAGGAATCCTTAATATGCTTATTTTACCATTTTGCCAAAGGAATAAGATTTAAAATTGAATACTCATTTCAAGTATTTTTTACTCATTCTAATGGAATAAGTTTTATTATGTGAAAACGTGTCATTACTTAGCAATTATAATTCCTTAGAAAAGGTTTCTTTTTCTTTTTTTTTTAGAAAAGGTTTTCAAGTTTATATAATAAGTACATATGATTGGTATGTTTTCCATTTTTAGATTATATTTATTTCATATAATTATAGTACCTTAATTGTAATGCAATAATTAATATTTAAATCAAATTATTACATTTATATAAATTGTAATAACTCTTATGTTTAAGAAAATATTACAGAATATAGTATTCTGACCATTGTGTCTATTCTTCAGAGTCAGGAAGGACTCATCCCAAATTTGGTTCACAGGTTGATACTGATGATGCCTCTCCCAAATCACACCCCTAAGAGAATTCAAAAAAGTTTATTAATAACACAATAAGGCTTTCTGGGGAAAGGAGTGCAGACTTCCTAAGCTGCTTAGAAAAATGGCTTGTAGAAGAGAGAGTAGAAAAGGAGGAATGCCTTTAGGTTTTTATAGTTTAGGGGTGGCACCTACATGAGGGTTTCTTCACAACTAGAGGCTTATGTGTCTTGAACTTCCCAAAGGAGCCAGCAGCCAGTCTTTCACATTAGCTGTCTCAGATATGGGGCAGATAGGGAAGAAAGAGTTTTAAAAGATATTGTCAGGTAAATAGTTTTTAAAAATGGAGTCATATCTTTTAATATACTCACTCTAAATAAAAGTAATAATACTAAATTTGATTTTTTGAATTAGAACCTTTGTAACACAGAAGACAAAGAATTCTTAAGACCAAAACTGTGGATTAGTCAATTTCTTCAGAAAATTTTACTAATGGTACATGTTTTTTTAAATGTACTTGTTCCAAATATTAATTGACTTTTTAAAGAACAGAGGGCTGAAATATAGATTACTAAAAATAAAACACCATTCTCTATCTCTATCTTTATAAATCTGTAACTAAATGAGATCTGAAATGTGATCTCGATGTATAGATAGTTACCTTCTTATTAATTTATCTTTACAAAGTCTCATTTTTTAGCCCTATCCCTTTGAGCATTTTGTATTTCTTTTAATCTGAATTCTGTGTAGCTACTTATGCACACACACACATATGGACACACACATGGTATTCTTAATACTTATGTCATTCAATGGTAATTTACTTTAAAGGATAAATGTTACTTCTCACTGAATTCTGATAGTCTCATGAACTTGCAGGAAAAAGTGAATAAGGGAAAATCAAAAGTGTATGACTACTTACAATGGATAAATTTAGCTCTTGCTCTCACAAAGCAGATGTGTTTCTCATCCGTCTCCAAATCCTATAGAACTGATTTGGGAATGGTACTATGTGTGAATATGTATATTTGATATCTTCAGTTGAAAATTTCACAATGGAGAAAGCTTGTCAAAGATAGAACATGTCTACAAAAACCAACTAGCTCATTGGCAACTCAGTACATTCCCCCTGTGCTACTGAAGTTGTGTATGTGAATAAACGCTTTTCCCCTATATCTCAGCCTTTCCTTGATGATTTTTTGCTAAGAGAGTGGCAGTAATGCCATCAATTTATTGTTATAACTAAAGCACTGTGGGAAGGCATTCAAACGCAGTCTGATGTGGCATCTTTTTAAAAACTGCTTTAGTAAATTTTATTATAGATTTATAAATCTTATATCCACTAAAACTGATGATGTAACAATGACATGCTGGGTGTACTACTGTTAACCATAATACAAGAAGAGTGATATTTCAAATTTTAATAAGTCAAATTACCAGTCACCTCTTTTTGACATTTTATACTTAGAAGCTGATCATCAAGATGTAATCCTAAGAAAAGATAAATTAAGCTAGCACATAGCACTGACATGAATTTCATAAATTTTACATTGCTTCTAGACCTTGTGAATTATTTGGAATTATTTTTTCTTCCCCCACTGTGTAAAGGATCACAGGAATGTATAGTAATTCAGATTTTTTCCCCTAATCCTAGTTTTATTAAGAATTATGTACTTAGAGTAACATTATCAGTGCCTTCTCTTCTCTAATGACAAGGTGTTTAGAAGTAATCAGGATTTCAGAGGTATAGTACATCCATTTTCCTTTGGCAACTATGGCCATAGAGAGTCACTGATCATTTGCTCACAGTACAGAGCTCCTAACAAGTGCATTTGATCTTAATACAAGGGTGCTTTTCCTTCCTATGTTGCTTTAAAAGTGGAAACCAGCTAGAGGAGACACTTACGTAGTCAGTGTGATTTAAAAGATTTTGAAAGTTTCCATTTACTGAAAACATCCTCTTTCCTTTAGCCTGAAAAGTACAGCTTCAGATCAGAAAATTCTCAAAATTAAACACAAAACTAAAGATTTTAATTCATTATTTTTTATTGCCTTGGATACATGAACATTAGAGCATTTACTAATGAAACAGATAATTAGGGCATATTAAAGTGCTTCTAATTTCATAGATCCTCAACTATTATTTTAAATAAGTGATCACATATAAGAAATTATCAGTCACTTCTACAACTGTTCTTTTATCAGAGCAAGCCATCATTCAGAAAATCATGCTTTCATAGTAATCTACATTTTACACTTATCTAGTTGTTGCTGCACTTGTTTCTGCAATATATCTAAAAATAATAAAATGCTTGATCATTTTTAGTCTTAAATTTCCTGACTGCCTAAAAAGAATTTTTAAACAAATTAGATAGATATATGAAGAATGAAAGGTTTACTAATGCCTGCAATGTTGCTAAATATTCAAGATTCCCTTTTAAAATACTGTTACTTAAATTGCTATTCCTCTGCTTAAGAATATATTATTTTACTTAAAAAAATAATATTTACAGGCAAACAAGGAATTGCCTACAACCCAGGTAAAATTTTTTCCACTGTTGAATTGAGTAAAGTGAAGTTTAAGAAAAACTACTTGTCCATTATGGGTGGAAGAAGTAGAACTGGTCCTTCTGACTCTAATAATCCCCATGAAATTTCTGGACTAGAGGACTGTGAGTTGAAATTCTAAAGTTAGTTCAGAATAGCTAGAAGAAACAGTTTGAAACTAGGGACGTACACATACGCAAGATCAGGCAGGCTGACTGACCCACAAAGACCGCATAATTTACAACTCACAAAATGAATGGCTGGTACAGCAAGTATAAAAACAAGTATAAAAACTGGAGGGAAATGTCAGATTTGGAAAGTGTCCAAAACACAACAAATTTACCTGTAACTAATATGTTCACTATATGAAGGCTTGTTCTTCATAAGAAACTAAAGAGAAATCAGATAGCTTTGGTCATAGTTCTTTTTTTTTTTTTTTTAATATAAGCTCTATAAATGAGGTGATGAACTTGGAGGCTAGTCTCTGGTTATGTCCAGCAGAGTATAGTCAGATAAAACTACCAAAATCAAAAACATTTGATGCATATATTTCACCTATTCCATGGATTCCAAAAGTCAGTCATTTGTATGCTACTTCTATGATTTTAGCTATATCCATGTCCTTCATTTTTCCTTATAAATTGATCACTTCTTTTACTAAGCTTCCTCCAAACAACAGTTTCCATTAAATCCAGTCGTTCTTTATCCAACAGACATTAAAATAAATATGGAACTACTCAAACGTAGGTCGTTCATTCACATAATGCTTAATATCTAACACACTGCTGGAGGTTTCCGTTTTACACTCTGGGAAACACACAACACTCCCCATTTGTAAAAAAGAAAACATAATCTAAAGAAGCTTAATGCTTAAATTTATGTCAACAGTTAACTGGAATCAAGACTTTCCCAACTTGGAGTTCCCTTCGTGGCTCAGTGGTTAACGAATCCGACTAAGAACCATGAGGTTGCAGGTTCGATCCCTGGCCTTGCTCAGTGGGTTAAGGATC
>PVHT020000230.1:9397827-9419385 GCA_004024745.2 Catagonus wagneri
ACTGAGCCACAAAGGGAACTCCCAGCAAATAATTTTTAGAAGCATTAATTTTTAAAATACTTTTGAATGAGGTACCAATATACTATTGATCTTGCAATAGTTTAATTTTATTGGCATATATGATAAAGTTATCTGGCAGGTATGAATTATAAAACTCAACTCTATTCAGATTCAGTAAATAAAAAATTTAACCATATGTATGTTATATATACTATATATACATATGCTTAATATAGAAAAAGAAAAATATAAAAATAAGGGAAATTGATCTTTAAGTGAAGAAGGCAAGAAAATCAATGAAACAAATCTAAAACCTGTCTGATGAAAAAATTGAAAAACCATAGTAGAAACAAATTAGAAAACTAGAATTTTTCCAATATCTTATTCTGTATGAAGATCAAACTAAAAAGTTGTTTTTTGTGGTCTTTGGATCTTTTATATTTATGGCAAAATACTTACAAAAAATTTTGTTTGATTAGAAAATTTGTTTAAATATTACATAATGAGACTAAGGTTATTCTATACAATTTAGCAATATAACAACTAAAACATTCCCCAACCGTAATTCTTACTAACATAACAAATATTGTATAAAATATTTATTTTTATGCTTTAGAAATTAAAAAGATAAACTTTTTTTAACTCTTTTTTCATTCTATATTTTAGATCTCCTATGCTCCATCTTCTACTTCAATAGCTTACTTTGCATTTTTATCTATTCTATTTAGGGTTTATCATAACAAATGCTGTCAGTTCTATCCAAGGTAAGATACTTTCAACTTTGAGAAACAATAACTGGCTTAATTATGCCTCCAAGTTTCTATTTGTTGGTTTGTCACACTGTTTTACTTTTGTGTTTGTTTATCTTTGCTTCATGTTGCTCTTCTCTTTAGCATCTGCATAATTTTAAGCCTGTTTTTACTCACAGTTTGAAAATAGCAGCCAGTGGAGTTTGGGGCTAAATGCTTTAATTTCAACAGAAGGAATGAGAGGGGAAAGTACATCAACAAGACAAAAAAATGAACAAAAAAGTCACCCAAATATCCTAGGAGATGAACTATAAAGCTTTCCACTAAAGCAGATTGTATATTGCAAAGAATTAAGCCACCTTACTAGAAAGTAGAATGAAATAACTAGCATAGATGAATAAAATATTCCTCCTAGAAAAAGGAATGGGTTATCTTCCTCTTAGTCCCATGGGGAAATAGCTAAACAAATATGTCTCTCTGTTAGTAGATAAAACAGAAAGAATGGGTTAGGGATTAGGGAACCAACAATCAAACTTCCTGTCAGATCTTTAAAAAAAAAAAAGTAATTTTTGTTTCCAGAATAAGATATCACCTTATTTATATGGTTATATTAATTATGCTCATTTTAATGCCTTAGCATCCCATTTATTAAGATTTGTCTTATTACTGTTATTGATGTTGCTTTTTTGTTATTTTGTTTTTCCTTGAAGGTCTACAGATTTTTATATTGGCCTCCCCCTGTATAATCACCTGGCGCATGCCCAGTGCTACCAGTATTTTTAGGAGAGAAAAGCCTATTCACAAGAGTTTGGCAGATTGCAACACCTCTACATAACATTAGAACAAAAAGGATTTTTGAAACTGCTTTCACAGTAGCTCCTCAGAAGAACAAATTCTGTTTCATAGAACAATAGCAAGAAGAGAAGTATTTCTAACTAAAGAGATACGGCTAAACTTGAGTAAACACTCTTAAGAGGTATAGTTAGCAAAATTTTAAAAATAAATAGAAAAGGGATAGAAAAGTAGGTATAGGGCCCAAACAGTTTACAATTATAGGAGGAAAGAGATTTCAAAGCAGAAGGAAGAATTATTAATGCCAAAAGCTGTGCAGATTAACAAGGAATAAAAACTCTGAAGATCATTTATCTTGGTCTTTGGAAATCACTGGTGTTAAGGTACTGGTTTTTCCATTTATGGCCATAGATTCTATTTGCAAAGAATTTAAAGATAATTACAAAAAGTAAGAAGCAGTGGGTTAACCACCTACATACATATATGAAAAATCTGAAAATAAAATAAATATGAATGGCAGCCTGATGGAGTGAAAGAATTATAAATATTGTATTTATTTATTTATTTATTTATTTATTTATTTTTGCCTTTTGTGATTTTATGGCCGCGGGTTTATGGCCGCACCCGCGGCATGTGGAGGTTCCCAGGCTAGGGGTCTAATCGGAGCTGTGGCCACCGGCCTGCGCCGCAGCCACAGCAACGCAGGATCCGAGCCGCGTCTGCAACCTACACCACAGCTCACGGCAACGCCGGATCGTTAACCCATTGAGCAAGGGCAGGGACCGAACCCGCAACCTCATGGTTCCTAGTCGGATTCGTTAACCACTGCGCCACGACGGGAACTCCATAAATATTGTATTTAAAACAAGAGAGAAAGTCTACTGAAATGTGATAGTCACGAAATAAAGAACTGAGACAAATATCAAAAATATTATGGTTTAAAATAGAGTAGGATTGGATATTTAAAGCCTCAGGGAAAGCTTTGGATAGACATTCCCCGTGGAGAATATATATAATATATAAAATCACTATATATTTCATTATACAGAATAGGAGACCTTTGAGAGTGAAAACATGACTATCAATTATGACAATAAGAGAGTCATGACCCCAGACTGTCTAGATAATCCAGACCATACAGTCCTCCACTAGTTCATCAAAATGTCTCCAGCATAGCTCAGATTTAATCTGTCAGTGAACAGTTAACTGGTAAACAAACTTTTCTATTTATTCTTAGTACTACTCTTCCCAGTCTCCTCCAGAATTCTGTGGGATTGAGGTCTAGGAATGAGGGACTAAAAGAAGAAAAGATATGACCACTTCCAGAACTGGCCCATAAAATCTCCTACATGCTCTCCTCCATATTCTCTCCCATTTGGTGACCTGCGTTTTGCGAAGCCTAATGTTAATATGGTGGATCCATTAGATTTAACTAGCATGGGTTATGAATAAATGATAAGAGGTAAAGCTTATGTTTGGAGCTGTAGATTAATTAGAATATTCCACTTTTTTAGAGGCACTATACATTCAGAAATTTGTTAAGCAGCTATTATTATCCTAAACAATACAGAGCTTTTCCTCAATACAACACTTCACTTAGCACCAGTGGAATGAAGTAAATATAGAAAAAATTCCCATTAACTACTTTGGTAATAATAGGTAAGATAGAAAACAGATTAATCTTGAGAAAGGAAGTAGACACCTTGTCTTAAATATATGAAGAACATTGGAGTTCCCATCATGGTTCAGTGGAAACGAATCTGACTAGGAACCATAAGGTTGAGGGATTGAACCCTGGCCTTGCTTAGTGAGTTAAGGATTTCGTGTTGCCCTAAACTGTGGAGTGGGTCGCAGATGAGGCTCGGATCTGGCGTTCCTGTGGCTGTGGTGTGGTCCTGTAGCTGTAGCTCCCATTAGAGCCCTAGCCTGGGTACCTCCATATGCCACGGGTGCAGCCCTAATAAGCAAAAAAAAAAAAAAAAAAAAAATCTATCTATCTATCATCTATCTATCTATCTGTCTACACACACACACACACACACACACACACATACACACATATAAAGATCAGAGAGCAAAAAGGAACAGAGCAAAGATAATAGGGGCCAAGAGCAAGGACCATAAGTAGATGAGACAAAAAGTAGACTGAGATTAAGGTTTTATGCAAATAATCAAAATTTCAAGGATTTATTCTACAGCCATAAATAACTTTGCATTTTAAGCATTGCTTAAACTGCTAATATCTGAAACATCTAGTTCCGTCCCCTCACATTACTGACAATTTGGGTGTAAATTTGTAGAAAACCTTAAACCTAAACTTTACATCATTTTTTTGTTGTTGTTTTTTTTAGTACTGCACCCATAGCATATGGAGATTCCCAGGCTAGGGGTTGAATTGGAGCTGTAGCTGCCTGCCTACACCACAGCTCACGGCAACACCATATCCTTAACCTACTGAGCGAGGCCAGGCATCAAACCCCTCAACCTCACCGTTACTAATCGGGTTCATTAACCACTGAGCCACGACAGGAACTCCTACATCAATACTTGTATCAGTCTGGAGATGAACACAATAATGATGAATACAGTACTGAAAATTCATGCGGAGGGGTGGTAATCTATACATAAACTATGCTAGGCATAGATATTTATCTAGTGAAGTATTATGTTCTATCTTTAATGTAAAAATACATGGCAAAGCAATCTGAAAAGGCTATCAAGTATATGATATTCTGAAAAAGGCAAAACTATGGAAACAGTAAAAAGATAAGTGGTTGCCACGGTTGGAAGGGATGAATCAGCAGAACACAGAGGATTTTTATGGTAGTGAAATTGTTCTGTTTGTAGAATGGTGGATACATGTCAATATAAATTTGTCAAAACCCATTGAATGGGCACCACAAATAGTAAACACTAATGCAAACTCTGGAGTTTGTATGATATTGATGTGTCCAATTGTAGCAAAAGTACCTCTCTAGTGTGGGATCCAGATAGCGGGGAAGGCTGTGGGAGAGGGGCACAAAGGGTGTATAAGATTGTTGTACCTTCTGCTCAAATTTGTTGTGAATGTAAAACTGCTCTAAATGACAATATGAATTGAAGTAATTTGAAAAAGTTGTCACTGAATAGAATTTTAACAGGTGCTTAAAATATTCAATAGTTTACAAAAACCAGTAGGTGTCTCTCATGCTCTATATATTTTAAAAAATATTAATAACCTCAAGAACTGATGCATTCATAAACAGGAAACCATCATTAATGGTTGGCAAAGTAAAAATAATAACATCTTTTCTTCTGTTTATTTTGGATAAGAGGGCAGAATTGCTTATTATCTTTTAACATGCACAAATAATATATATTCAATAAAGGGGCAGCTTACGCAATCCTTGATTTGTGTAATTCATTTGGAGTTCTACCATTTCACATTTGTAACCACTTTACTTCTCTTAAAATTAATGGAGATCCATATGAATTTGGCAGAACTTTGGAAATCATTAGGGATGACCCATGATCCATGCATATATTCTTTAAGATGCATGTCACATTTAATCAAGGTCATCATATTTCACAAACACATATCCTTGTTAATTTCATTTTCCTACATGCTTCATTTGAATAAACCATCTATCAAACTAAACGGATATAACTGCATCCACAAAATTCATAAACATTCATTATTCTATGAGAAGGGGTCTGTTTTCAAGTGAAGAAGCACTTTTGCTTATATTGTAGGTGACTGAATGCATGAACTTGATTTCAAATTCTATCACTAGGCATCAATAACCACATGCATTTGGGGATGAGGTGCAAAAAAGTCATAAGAGTAGATGTTAAGTATTTAGCCAAAAAGAAAAACTGAACTGAACATGTTACTAATGAAGCGAACAATGATACACATGGATATGCAATTTAAAAGTTAGGAATAAGAAATTAGAAAGGGAAATCATTCTTTTTTATGTGTCAGAGTGGCATTCTTATCTATACTTTTGCAGTTACCAGTGGTAAAGCTTAAATGAGTATGGGTTTTAAAACTGTAATTATAGCTCAATGGATAGGATTCTGCTAAATGTTGGCTATAAGGGTATCTGTGAATAATCACAGGAAACTTTCTAGTTTATTTAAATTGGCCATATTTCCCACAATCTAAACAACTATTATTTAATTACAACATCTATGCTTTATCTCAATTTATTTGCGCATCCGTTAGTAAGTTATGTCCATTTGTAATGTAATTGCTTCTTCAATTTACACCATTTCAGCTTACAAAAGGTATCATAGGAATGTTCTATTTTCAGATGGTGGGAGAAACTTGTATTTTATTTTCCAAATATATTATTTCAAATAGCGGTATCCATGTGAAATTACATATTAAATTTGTAATCTTACAATAATCATTTTAGATGTGACTGCTTATTTTCAACATGATAATTCAGTGTCTTCAGTAAAATTTCTATCATTATTTCTTCATGGGTGAAATTATAGTTTTCTTCTGTTTAAAATTTACATTATATTATGAAAGACTATTAAATGTTTACATGTTAGAAATACTTAGAAAAAATATAAGTAGTGTAAAAAAACTTACCTGAATTTTGATTGTGTGTGTATTACATACATATACACACAAACACACACAGGTACATACACACATATACATGCACACACACATGTCATCATTTACCTTTCCTGAACTTGGTGACTGGTAGTTTTGTAGTCGTAATCATAGTAAATATTGAAATGATAAAGATGCTAAAGCTGTTTCTACTATTATTTAACACTATACTCTTTTACACCATACACTTTACGCTCAAAATGTTAAAAAGTTTCACTCTCTGATACAGCACTTAAAATAAGTTAACACTTAAAAGTGTTATTGAATTACAGCTGATTTACAATGTTGTGATAATTTCTGCCATACAATAAAATAATTCAGTTATACATATACACATTCATCTTCAGATTCATTCCCCATTACAAGTTATTAGGGAATATTAGGTAGAGGTCCCTGTGCTATACAGAACACCACCATTGACCATTCCATATTAAATAGTGTGAATATACCAACCCCAAACCCCCAATCCATCCCTCCCTCTACATGTCCCCATGGTAACCATGGTTTGTTTTTGAAGTCTGTGAGTTTCTGTTTTGTAAATAATTTCATTTGTATCATTTTTTAAGATTCCACATGTAAGTGATATCATCATTGTCTCTGACTTATTTTCCTTAGTATAATCTCTAGGTCTGTCAGTTTTGCTGCAAATGGCATTATTTCATTCTTTCTGTGGTTGACTAATATTCCATTGTATGTATGCACCATATCTTCTTCTTCTTCTTCTTTTTCTTTTTAGGGCCGCACATGCAGCATATGAAACTTTCCTGGCTAGGGATCAAATCAGAGCTACAGCTGCCAGCCTACTCCAAAGCCACAGCATTGCTGGATCTGAGCTGCATCTGTGACAACACCAGATCCTTAACCCACGGCGTGGGGTCAGGGATCAAACCCACATCCTCATGAATACTAATCGGGTTTGTTACCACAAGGGGAACTCCCACATATTCTTTATCCATTCCTCTGTCTATGTCAATAGACATTTAGGTTGCATCAATGTCTTGGCTGATGTAAACAGTGCCACAATGATTCTGGGGTACATGTATCTTCTTTCCAAGTCACAGTTTTCTCTGCATATATGCCCAGGAGTAGGATTACTAGATCATGTAGTTGTTCTATTTTCGACATTTTGAGGAAACTCCATACTGTTTTCCACAGTGCTTGTACCAATTTACATTCCCACCAGCAGCAGGATGGTTCCCTTTTCTTTGCACCCTCTCCAGCATTTGTCTGTAGTCTTTCGGTAAGGGCCATTCTGACTGGTGTGAGGTGATATCTCACTGTAGTTTTGTATATCTGATAAAGTTTTGTATATCTGATATAGCACTTAAAGTAAGCTAAATAGCATTTCATTGTAGTTAAACCAAAACAAAAACATTTAATGAGATCTATCCTCTTAAAATTTTGTACAGTCCAGTATTATTAAATATAAGCACAATGTTTTACAGAGGATCTCTAACATTTTCTCATCTTGTATAACTGAAAATATACCCACCAAACAGCAGATCTCCATTTCCTTCTCCCTTCATCCCATAGCTACCACTATCCAACCTTCTGCTTCCTTGATTCTGGCTACTTTAGAAATTTCGCGTAAGTGAATATACAGGGTTCCTCCTTCAGTGACTGGCTTATGTCAGTGTAATGACCCCCAGGTTCACCCATGTTGTTGCAGAGGACAGGGTTTTCTTTATATTCTAAGGCTGAATAAAATTTCATTGCATATATTTAACACATTATCTGTTTATCGCTTGATGAGTATTTAGGGTGCTTGGCTATTGTAAATAATGCTGCAATGAACATGGGAGACCAAATATCCTTTCAAGATCCTGATTTAAATTCTTTTAGATAAGTATCCAGAAGTGGAAATGCTGGATCACATAATAGCTCTATCTTTAATTTTTGAGGAACCTTCATACTATTTTCCTTACAGACTGCATCATTTTACATTCCCACCAACAATATGCAAGAGTTCTGATTTTTCAACATCCTTGGCAACAACTGTTATCTTTTGTTTAGATAATAGACATCCCAACAGATGTGAGGTGATATTTCATTGTGGTTTTGATTCACATTTTCCTGATGGTTAGTGATGTCGAGCATCTTTTCATTACCTTGTTGGCCATCTGTATGTCTTCTTGGGAAAAAAATGTCTATTTTAAAAAATGTCTTAGCTCATTTTTTAAAATAATTTTTTGATTTTTTTTTTTTTTGCTATTGAGCTACAGCAGTACCTTTATATTCTAGACAATAACATCTTAACAGAAATGTGGTTGAAAATGTTATCCAATTCTTCAGGATGTCTTTTTACTCTACTGCCTATATTAAAAGAATATTCCTGCGTGTAAATCACTGTGTCAATTTTTCTAAGTCACACTGTGATAATTTAAGTTCAGTTTATTGTTTTTCTTGAATTATAGGTTAACTGTATTTCCTTTCTATTATTTAAATTAGTTACTATTCAGTTATCTTCATATGCAAATATTTCACTAAAATCTATACAGTAATAATATTCGCTAAAATCTATTAATATAGTAGTTATATAAAAGCAAAACAAAAAACAGTATGACATTTTTCAAGAAGGAAAATGACTTCAAAATGAAGGGACAAAAGATTTTTTTCTGGATGTGTTGCTACATTAATACTTCCATAAGTAAAGTACTACTTTGATGAAATCCAATGCAAATATCAAATAGATATTTTAGCATTATTTTAGAAAATGAAAAAAATGTATTTAATATTAACCTGAAAGAAAAGAAAGAAGAAAACGTAATTTTTTTTTTTTGGCTGCCCCACAGCATATGGAGCTCCCAGGCCAAAGATCAGCTCTGAGCTGCAGCCTCAAACTAAGCCACAGGTGCAGCAATGCTGAATCCTTAACACACTGTTCTGGACCAGGGATCAAACACATGTCCCTGCAGGCCCAAGACACTGCCAATCCCATTGCACCATAGCAGGAGCTCTGAGAAAATGTAATTTTAAAAAAGCATAAACTTGGAGTTCCCATCGTGGCTCAGTGGTTAATGAATCCGACTAGGAACCATAAGGTTGAGGGTTCGATCCCTGGCCTTGCTCAGTGGGTTAAGGGCATTACCGTGAGCTGTGGTGTAGGTTGCAGACGCGGCTCAGATCCCGCGTTGCAGCGTTGCTGTGGCTGTGGCGATGGCCGGCAGCTACAGGTCCTGTTAGACCCCTAGCGTGGGAACCTCCATTTGCCACGGGTGCGGCCCTAGATAAGGCAAAAAGACAAAAAAAATTAAAAATAACATAAAAAAGAGGAACAATAAGAAACTAGTTAAATTTAAATCAAAATAATGTTATAATAGATCATCTGTAATATTAATCAACATAATGCATTTTCCTTTTAAAATAATACTAAATTAGAATAACTACTCATAGTGTTATGTATATAATCTAAATATCAAATAAGTGATTTAGAGAATTGTTTTCAATATTTCAGCCACTTTTAATTTTAGAATTTCTTTTTGTCTTTTTGCCTTTTTCTAGGGCCACACTTGTGGCATGTGTAGGTTCCCAGGCTAGGGGTCTAATCGGAACTGTAGCCGCAGGCCTTCACCACAACCACAGCAACACCAGATCCGAGCCGCGTCTGCGACCTACACCTCAGCTCACAGCAATGCCGGATCCTTAACCCACTAAGCAAGACCAGGGATCGAACCCGCAATCTCATCGTTCTTAGTCGGATTCATTAACCACTGAGCCACGACGGGAACTCCTTAGAATGTTTCAATATTTCACTTTTTTCTCTATTCATCTTGATTTTACCTATGCAATAAAAATTATATTAACCTAATGTTATCACCTAATTAGTTTCAGGGAGAAAAAAGGCTCAATTTCAATTACACTGAAAAAATAAATAATTACCTTTGATAGATACCCTCCAGTGTTTAGTTTTACACATCTTCATTATATCCAAATAAAAATTAAGATCAATACCAAGTTAAAAAGGTTCACTAACTATAAATTAGAAGTTTACTTGTGAAAATCAGTTGGGAAATGACTCTGGAGAGGAGGACAGGGGAACAGAAGTGTGGAGGTACTCCAAGGATCGTTAGCTATACTATTCCATTTTGTACGTTTATATTCTGAGTGTTATGAAAAAATACTATCTCTTTATTGGTTGATGGATATTTTTATATTATTTGCCAATTTGTATTTAAAATTTAAATTATTTTAATTATTTTCAAAATTGTGGCAGGCTGAATAATTGCCCCTTCTCCCACAAATGTGTCCATGTTCTAGAGCCCAAGACCTGTGAATATCTTAATTTACTAGACAAAAGGAACTTTGCAGATGTGATTATGTTAAAGAACTTGACATGAGAAGACTATCCTGAATTATCCAGGTAGACTAAACATAATTAAAAGTGTCCTTACAAATGGCAGTCAGGAGAGTCAAATTTAGAGATGATATGATGAGAGGAAGAAGATATAATGACGGAAACAGAAGTCAAGGTGATGTAAAGCTCTAAGCCAAGAAAAGCAGGCAGCCTCTAAAAGCTGGAAAAGACAAGGAAACAGATTGGATTCTCCCTTAGAGCCTTCAGAAGCCTACCATTTTGGACTTCTGACATATTAAAACATATGGTAATACAATTTTGTTGTTTTAAACCAAAAATGTGTGGTAATTTGTAACAGAACCAAGAGATAACTAATACAAAAATATATGCAGATATTTATACACAACTATAAATGTTGTGTATAATGTTTAAATGTTTAAACACACTAAAAGTAAATTGTACAAACATTACACTAATAAAAATGCACACAAACAATAACTAGTTGACTGAGTCAGATAGGATTACTTCATTTTGTTTGAGAGAGTGTGTGTGTGTGTGTATACGTGTGTGTACTTTATAATTAAGAAAATCAACTACAACTTCAGGGTTTCCCTCTATCTACTGTCCTAACATCTCATTTCCTAGTATTATCATGCTTTCAAGGAAAAGGAAGGGAATGATGAAGAAGAGAATGAGGAAAAACTAAGAAAAGCAAAATCCTTTAATCCATTGTTTAATATTTAAAGACTTATTTAACTGGAGATGTTTAAATGGCTTTATAGCAATCATAATCTATAAATAACTACTTATCAATGTCTTTCCCAATTTCAAAGATAAGAAGTATAAAATGAAAAAAAACATAAGGTGATCTATTTGAAACTGAGATTAGTAGTCTTATAGTGGGAAAGAAAGAGACTACACGGATGATAAACTTGAAAGACTTCAAAAATTTCCCTTGGGTTGACTATGTTTGCTTCAATTGGTCCATAACAAATAGATGCTACTGATTAAAATATTTTTTTTCATGCAGCTGCATAGCAGTCTGCTTCATCAGAATTATGATTTTTTTAATTCAGCTGACTTACTGTGAAAGGACATTTTCTACAGAAAACACACTAATTGAAGCATCACTACACAGTTCCCATTTAAAACCTTTATATATCTCCCAATATTGATTATGTTCATATTATAATTGGAAGTACCTCAGTAAGTCTAAATTTTAAGTAAAAAATGACCCATCATATAACATTAAAAATGTTTGAGGGTTTACTTTCACTATTTTCCCTTAATTTGTATATTTGTTTTATTCATTACTGCTTTCAGTAGCTCATCAAAAGATAATAGCTGTTTCCCTTGACTTTGATTGAAACACTTCATAAAAACACTAAGGTAAATGTTTTTGAATTTAGGGAATGAATAATCGTGAAGGCTTTAGTTCACAAAGAAAGAATTAAGCCCATCCAATATCTAAAGGATCAAGAAAGATTTATGGTATTTCAACAATTTATATAAGCATGGTAAATTTACAGGAGGAACAAGCAGTGTACTTAAAAAACTTAACTGTAATGATTAGAAACACCACCCTTATTTGTCACGTAAAAAAGAAATTCAAAAATAAGAGAGAGAATAATCAAAACATATATTTGAGGATGGAAGAAAATTAAATGCCTATAGCCACAATTAACTGAAAATATGATTCAGCTGGAGGTAGAATTTCAAAGAGCCTGAACTATTCAAAGAGCATATCTTCAAACTTGAGGATTATGAGTTGTAGAGATGTGGAGTAATTCAATCATATATATAGTGGATGTCCCTTCCCAGAAATGTTATGGACCAGCTCAGGTTAGAAAGTTTCTGGTGACACTGTGCCCACTATTAAGAACAAATACAAATTAAAAGTAAGAGGCCTAAGTATCTTCTGAAAATAAGGGAAAATATCCCCTTCCCCTATTTCTTATTTATGTAAGACAACTTAAAATTGTTAGTAATTCCTCCTTTCCTTGGAATGCATATATTGGAAAACAAAATAGGTCTTTTGTCAGCTTTGTGAACCTGGAATATCTTTTTTACCAGTCTAGGAGCCATTGCTGTGAAATGTAAACATTAAGGAGGATAGCACCCTTATTTCTCAGTTTGGGGACATTTATATGTATAAAGCTTAATGTCAATAAACACCTTGCTCCAAATTTCAAAATTACCTCCTGTCATAAAGATACAAGAAGTTTGTTTCTCATCTGGATAGTCAATAAGCTAACACAGATGGCTGGTCACCCCATAACTAAGTAAAGTTTGTATGAAATATATGTGACAGCTGGGTCTATCAGGTCTTCTTACTTGAGAACCAGCTACTGTTTATCATGAAGTAATGGATATAAAGTGCTATATAAGCTTGGCCATATAAGGGAGTGAAATTCCTTTCTGTCTGCAGTCTCTTAATGGATTGTCTGTGATGTGCATCACATTCTGGTTTAACTCTTATTTAATAATAAAAGTGTTTTCTTTCTCTACTACTTTTCTAAAGTAGTTGGGAGATGATTTTGTTTTTAATCATAACTCCCCAAAATAACCAAATGAAAAGCTTTAACTCACCCTTTGTCCACCCCCTTCACAGCTTAAGGTCAGCATATCAAAGAAATCTTGAATCTCAACAGAGTTTACCAAGTAACTTGACTAATAAATTGGAGCAGGAGTAATGTTCTGGGATTTAAGTGGCAAAGCCAAAAACACTATTCTAAGAACTCTGGCATCACAAGAAGTCCAAGTCACAGGAAAACAACGTGGTCAAAAGCACTAGCTAAGCAAGCAACTGACATCCTATATCAACGGCCACCCATGTAAATGAGTCTTCTCAGTCTTCTAACCTAGGCTAGTATAGCTTTAGATACCGTAGCCCTTGTTTCTCACTGGAATCCCATGTGAATACTCTATTTGAGTTCACTCAATCACAGAATTATGAGAAATAGCATTGAATGCTTTTGCTTTGTGTTCATTTTAGTGTCTAAAATTTGCAGTGGTTACAAATCAATAGGTAGCCAGAATACTGCCAAAATTACAATATATCTTTCTATCAAACATTTAAGGAACACAGTATACCAATTCTTTACAAATTGTCAGAAGACAGAAGCAGAGGAAAGACTTTATAATTTACTCTATGAGGCCAGAATCTCCCTAACATGAAAAACAAAGGCATTACAAGAAAATAAAACCACAGGCCAATATTTGATTAACGTAGATGTAAAAACAGCTCTTCCACAAAATACTAGCAAATCAAACACAGCAATGTATGAAAAGAATTCATATCATATATGCACCATGGCAAAGTGGGATTTATCCTAATATGCAATGCTGGTTCAGCATTAGAATATTAATTAATGTAATTGAAACCATCATCATTCTAAATGAGAAAATCACATAGATGCAGTAATAGCCTATCAATAGATGTAGAAAAAAATTATCTAACAAAATCAACACCCATTCATAATATAAACTCACATAATAAAAACTCTCAGCAAACTAGGAATGCAGGGAAACTTCCTCAATTTGATAAGGAACATGTAAAAACAAAACAAAATAAACAAAAACCTACAGTTAACATCATAATTAAAAGTGAGAGACAGGAGTTCCGATCGTGGCTCAGTGGAAACAAATCTGACTAGGAATCATGAGGTTGCAGGTTTGATCCCTGGCCTCACTCAGTGGGTTAAGGATTCAGCGTTGCCATGAACTGTGGTGTAGGCTGCAGGTGTGGCTCGGATCCCGCATTGCTATGGCTGTGGTATAGGCCGGAGGCTACAGCTCCAATTAGACCCCTAGCCTGGGAACCTCCATATGCCACAGGTGTGGCCCTAAAAGGACAAAAAAGACAAAATAATAATAAAGTGAGGAACAAAGCTTTACCGCTAAGATTGGAGAAAAGACAAGGATGTCTCCACTTACCATTGCTTTTCAACATTGTATTTGAACTCCCTGCTAACACAAAAAGACAAGAAAAGAAGATTGAACATATACTGACTGGGGAAATACAAAAGCTATCTTTGTTCACAGATGAAATGATTCCCTAGGTATAAAATGTGAAAGAGTCAACCAAAAAAAAGCACAGTAAGAGATTATATCAAGTTTGTAGGATGCAAGGTTACTACACAACTGTCAATCACCTTTCTATATACCAGTAACAAGTAGAATTTAAAATTTAAAACACAGTGTTGTATACCTTGGCACCTGCAAAAAAGAAATGCTAAGAAAATACATATACGAGCCATGAGGAAAACTATAAAACACCGATGAAAAAAATCAAGAAAGAACTAAATAAACAGAGAGATACTCCATGTTCATGCATAGGAAGACTTAAGATATCAGTACATCCCAGACTGATCTATAGATTCAATGTGATAAATCCCAGCAAGCTATTTATTAATTTCAACAAATTGGTTCTAAAATTCATATGGAGATGCAGCCCAGAATAACCAACACAAACACTGAAGGAGAAGAAAAAAGTTAGATGACTGACATTGCCCAACTTCAAGACTTAAATACTTACCATAAAGCCCACAGTAATAAAGGTGGTAGGTTATTGGTAAAACAATAGACAAACAGATCAATGGAACAGAACAGAGCTCCAAAACAGACATACATAAGTACTGTCTCTTGATCTTTGACAAATGAACAAAGACAATACAACGGAGGAAAGACAGTTTTTTTGCAACAAATGCTACTGAAAAAGCTGTATATCCACATGCAAAAAACAAAAACTAGACATAGACTTTACAGCCTTTACAAAAACTAACTCAAAATGGATTGCAGACCTAAATGTAGCATACAAAACTATAAAATGACATAGGAGAAATCTAGATGACCTTGAGTTTGGCACCGGCTTTTTAGATATAATACCGAAGGCCCAATCCATGAAAGGAAGAATTGTTAAGCTGAACCTAATTAAATTTTTCTCTTGACAGTGAAAGACACTGTCAAGAGAATGAAAAAAGAACTCACCAACTGGGAGAAAATATGTACAAAAGACAGATCCAATAAATGACCATTATCCAAAATACAGAAATAATTTTTAAAACTCAACAATAAAGAAAATAAAGATATAATTATTTTATTACATTATATTTTAATTATTTTAATATTATATTTTAATTATTTTTATAATTAAAAAATGGGGGAGTCTCTGCTGTGGCACAGAAGGTTAAGAATCCAGCATTGTCTATAAGGGGGCATGGGCTTGATGTCTAGCCCTGCACAGTGGGTTAAGGATCCCACATCACTGGAGCTCTAGGGTAGGTTGCAGCTCTGGCTTGGATTCTATCCCTAAACCAGGAACTTTCACGTGCCACAGGTGCAGCCAAAAAAAAAAAAAAATGGGTCAGAAACCTTAATGGACACCTCAGATTTCAATTTCTTCCATTATAGGTGATGCTCATTTTGGTCACTTGGTCAGGGTAGTACCTGCCAGGTTTTTCCAGAGTGAGATACTAATCCAATGTCTGTAATTACTGTGTGTGCTGTGAGGCAATGCTTTTAAATAAGGTGAAGTACTGTTTCTTTCTTATTTTTAAAGGGCTGCACCTGTGTCACATGGACGTTCCCAGGTTAAAGGTTGAATTGGAGCTGCAACTGCCAGCCTACACCACAACCACGGCAATGCCAGATCTCAGCCAAATCCGTGGCCTACGCTGCAACTCACAGCCACACTGGATCCTTAACCCACTGGGAGGGGCTAGGGATTGAACCTGTGTCCTTGTGGATACTAGTCGGATTTGTTACCACTGAGCCACAATAGGAACTCCGTAAAGTACTATTTCTTATTATACTTGAATTCAATAATTTTAGAAACCATTTATGATTTTTCTCTTGTCAAGTGTAACAATTTTTCTCTTTTTTTTTTGTCATTTTAGGGCTGCATGTGGAGGTTCGCAGGCTAGGGGTCGAATCGGAGCTACAGCTGCTGGCCTATGCCACAGCCACAGGAACGCCAGATCCGAGCTGTGTCTGAGACCTACACCACAGCTCACGGCAATACCAGATCCTTAACCCACTGAGCGAAGCCAGGGATCAAACCCACAACCTCATGGTTCCTAGTCAGATTCGTTTCCACTGAGCCACGATGGGAACTCCCTCAAGTGTAACTACTTTGTAATTATTCTGCCAAATAGTTCTCTAATTCCAAGAGTCCTTAAGCATTTTATAAAAATAAATTTTTCTTCTCCTTCATTCATTCATTCAAAAGAGTAAACTCATGAGTCTTACTTATTTCAACAGATTATAATCTGCCACTGTTTTACATATGCTAATATTCAAATTGTCCCATATTTGGGAAGTACATCCTATGCAAACTCTTCTGTATATTATTTTAATATGTCTACACAACTCCTGGAGCATTTATTACTTTCTAGATACAAACACATACACATCCACATAACTTTGTGTATTTATATTTTAGTTGTTTTTTTTTATTTTTATAGCCAAAATATAAGTTCTTCAAAGCCAAGAATGTTGCCTCAATAATTTTTGTTTATCCCAGATAATTTCACTTACTGGCTTGCCTAATTTGGCACTTAGCACAGGATGGCTGACTTATTGGCTTTGCTGAAGTGTCTTTCCTGAGGCAGAGGGAAGCAAAGCATTAGTTCTATATCCAGCCTATTTTTGGTTTCACTTTTGCTGTTCAATCCCACCACTCCTAGTGCAGAAAAGCCAGTAAACAGGGAAATGTGAAGATGGTTGCATTTAAAAATAAATACCACTCGTTCACTTGATTAACCTCTTTTTAAATTATTCCTAAAGAGCTCATAATTTATTGAAGGATAAAGAAATAAATTAAACCTACCTTCATTCTCTCCTATCTCCAGGGGGTACTGAGATAAAAAAATGTTCTTATCTCTAGGTAGATACTTTCTTTTATCTATGGGTAATAAAATCCTAGAGCTTCTGTTAGGCACATAAATACAAGCCCTGCTAAATACTTAATATTACCAAGCTTATATGGTTTGAGCTTGGTTTGAATGCCAGCAACCTGATATCTCTTCCTGAGTGTCTGGGTGTGGTTTTTACAATGTCACTGGTCTATATTCATCATAGGCAGCTTCCTCTCATGTAGTGCATATAGTCATATCCTGCTTTTTTCTGACTGAGGTCTCCTCATACTTTGATCATTTGATCATTCATTACAGCTGTTTTAACTGATGCAATTTGTCTTACATTCTTATTTTCTTCTCTGAGGGCTAAAAATGTATTCTTTTCCAAAATTATATCCACACTAGCACTCTGCAGCATCGTGAAGAATTACCTCTTAGAGCATTTTGGTGGCTGTGTGTGTAGATCACACCTATGTTGGCCTCCATGATTTTGGCCTGTTTAGACACAATCATTTCCTGCTTGCTGAGTAATAAGCCGTGTGTTCTAGGTATACCTCCATGAATGTGATATGTGCCAAAGCAATCTCTTTACATTAGAATTCATCAGTTCACTGGTGGAAGAACAGGAGTGGTGGTGACCTTCTAGGGAGAGCTTTATGAAAGATGACAATTAAGCTAAGAATCACCTAAAATGAGTGAGTACTTGCCCGGTGCAAGCACTGTTATCAAGAACAATGGCCAAGATTTCCCACTATGGTGCAGTGCCATAGTGGGAATGATGATCAGCATTGCCACAGCTGTGGCATAGGTCACAGCTGCAGTTCAGATTCCATCTATGGCTAGGGAACTTCCACATGCCCTGCATATGGCTAAAAAAAAAAATTAAATTAAAAAAAAATAAAAAAAAAGAAGAACGGCCAGATTGGGCAGAAGGAGCAGGGCATTTGAGACTTGAAGTACAGTCAGAGGGCAAGATGTGCTCAAAGCAGCATCACGATATGATCAAGATAAAGAGAAAATGTTTTGACCATAATATTCTGATGCTGAGACTACGTTTGAACTTGATCCTTTGGACTACATTCGTGGTTCTCAAAATCAGGATCTCATGTAGGCTACTATGAAATAGAAAAATAAAGGGAGTATAATAGGTTTTGCACAAAATGTGTTAATTTAAATAACTGAATACTGAGAAGAGAGGTTCGGTTTGGTGTTTAGTGAACTCTAAGGAAATTAAGATTAGATTGAGGGGGTTTTGTTTGCTTTAAAGGGTTGGCAGTCCTATGTGAGCTGATGTAGACAGAGGATGGAAGGAACTGGGAGGAATTTAAGCTGAAGTGATGGGTGATCTGAATTCTAAATTTTCAGTCTGTACTTCTTTCCTGTATTTTTTAATTACCTGTTGACTTACTTGTCCATCCCTCAGACAACTCAATGTCAATGATTTTTAAATTTATCATTCTCTCTTACATTCCATACTGTCTTGATATACAGTCACACAACCAGAGACAGAAGTCTCAGTTCATTCTTGATTTCAGCCACTTGAGTCCTACATGGAGAGCTACCTAGTTTGAGGTCAGCCCTGCTTTTCCCTTCAACCTCTGTCTTTCTTCCTAGCAGTCCTGTCATGCCTTTCTGCTGCTTTACCTGCTTTCTCCCTCTGATAGAAAGTTTTCCCATTTTATCATCCATCCTGCTGAACACATCCTTCCAAGATTTCTTCTGAATTCACCTTTTCTTCTGAGCATTGTCTGAGTCACTGCAATAGAGAACCTGTTCTTTTTCCAGGATATTTTATACCTTCTGCATACTTCTATTAAAATGTGCGATCACAAGGGAAAGGATCCCCTCTGTTTTTTTTTTTTTTTTTTTTTTTTAGGATTCTACTGGCTAGAATCTTGTTTGGTTCTCAATAAGCATATTCTTTTCCTGTCAGACTATGAACTCCTTGGGAACAAATGCTTTATTTACTTTGAAAATATCTAGCATTTAGCTTATATCTAAATAAAAATTTAAAATCACAAACTATAACAAAACAGGAATAAACACAGATACAGAGAACAAACTAGAGGTTATCAGTGGGAAAGGGTGATGGCAGGGGCAAAATTGGGTGGGAGGATTAAGAGGTATAAACTACTAAGTATAAAAGAAATAAGATACAGGGATGGATGTATTGTACAGCAGAGGGAATACAGACAAATATTCTGTAATAACTTTACAAGTATAATCTATAAAAATATGAAATCACTATGTTATACACCTGAACTAATATAATATGGTAAATCAACTATACTTAAAAAAAAAAAGGCCAGGAGCACAAATGTTACAATAAAAAGCCAGTTTAGCACAGAAAGAAAAGTGTGGCAGAGTACATAATTGAGGTCTATGAATTATAAATTATCAATATGTAACACCTGAATTTGTAACCAAATTCCAGATCAGAAGCAAAGCCTCTTCTTGTATTCCTCCACATCTCAGAGAACATTTCAATTCAAAAGATAATCAAATAATGCACAGGAAACAAATTTATTCATTCAACAAATATTTATGGAATCATGTACCTTCTCTTCTTAGCTTTCAGGAACAAACAAAGAATGAAAATGTAAATGTACAAACGAGTGGTAAAAGCACCCTAATTTTTTAAAAATTCTATTTGACTTTGGCATAATTTGGTGACACATTATTTCACCCTTATAGATTTATAAATAGAAAGTTCTTCTGATCCCTTCCAGCCTCAAAATTCAGTGAGCCAAAAGTTGTCCAAAATAATCTGTTTCATCTTTGAGTGAGATTGAGATATCAGGAATCAGAAAGAACATGGATTCATGAGGGATTTTGAGATTCAGAAATGGAAGCTGACATGTCAGTCGCAGGGGAGACAAAGCCAGTCACAGTATTTAAGGACTTATAGGGCCATGTGCTGTCTGTGAGATTCACATAAAGTTGTCCAAGCTGAATCACTAAAGGTCTTTCCCACATATTATAATTTCCTCTTGGCTATTTTTTAACAGATTTCCTTTGATTCATACAAGAAAAAAATCATATTTGTATTAAATTTCCACAAAGGCTTGGTATCTTGCACCATCAAGTAAATAAAGAATAAATGTTTTATGTGAATGATTGGATGATTTTAATCATTCAAAATCTAACTATTTTGAAGTATGGATAACAACACACACTAATCTTTTATCTTTCCTTAACTTCAAAAAAACTGCCTTTTTAAATTTAGATATATTTCTTAACCTGAAATAGGTGTCAAAGTTTATATTATAAATTATATCCAAAATGTACTACGAATGCATATTTTTCCAATGTGTGTTTTGTTTATAAAGAATATGTTTAAAATATTAGCATGAATTTTACAAAATGAAAACAGAAACACATTAAAAAATTAAACACATACTACATGTATTATGACTACTGTTTCATTAAAAATGCTCATACCTAAGAGACAAGTGAAAACATTCCACAAAATATCATATTATACTAGGAAGAAAATATATATTAGAAAAGTATCAATTTTCTCTTTAAATAAAGAATAACATAATTTTATTGTGTTCTGTCATAATTACTTGATTTCACTCCTAGAAAGATTGTTCGATTTGGTGCACAGAGCTTCAAAGTTATTCACTGGTGCAGCTTTGGATTCTTAAACTGCAGCCACTGAATTGAGATAGAGAATTGATCTTTATTGGACAGTAGTATCTGATTCAACAAGTTTTCCTCCATTTACAGATGACCATTATGTAATAATTTTTGGCAGCAAAATATTTCTCTAAAAGTTCCATTTCAAATATTCAGAAATCAGTAAGATCAGTTAACATATTAATAACATTAAACAAAACAATTGAATAAGCTCGGTTAACTAGACATATACACATGGAACTTTTTGGACACATTGCTTGATTTTTCATATCTAACTTCTTTTTTTAACTAAACTTTATGATTCGTGTCCCTAATACTTGATATATTGTATACTCTCTTTTAGTTCACAAAGGTGATTCTTCTTTTACTATCATGATGCACTTTTTACTACCTTCTAATTTTACAAGGGTATTCTTCACTGTCAGCATTTAAAAGAAAATAGCATTCTTTTTTGAATCACATAATGGTAAGTAAAATTAAATTTGAAAATTAAAAACTTTAATTCAAAAATAATAAATGGCACAACAGACTAGGAGGCCTCAAAATTCTAAGGCAACATGACCCTCGTCCGAGTGTGCTGCTCCAGCGCAATTACAGACTATCCCAAAAAGCAGC
>PVHT020000230.1:9420385-9433331 GCA_004024745.2 Catagonus wagneri
TCAGAGCTACAGCTGCTGGCCTACGCCACAGCCACAACAACTTGGGATCCAAGCCTAATCTGCGACCTACACCACAGCTCTCAGCAAGGTCAGATTCTTAACCCACTAAGCGAGGCCACGGATCCAACCCTCTGCATGGATGCTAGTCAGATTCGTTTCCACTGAGCCACTGTGGGAATGCCTTGATTTTTGATATAATATATGTTCCCTGTGTATTTTAGGAATAGTTTGTGACTTTTGAAATATTTGGCTTAGGCCTTGATAGAGACTGCACTAAATTTACAGGTCAGGAATTTCCATCCCAGTCCTAGGGGGCTTTTGAAGGTATGGGCGTAATATACTTCGTAATTAGATTTTTTTTGAAATTTCCCTCAGGAAAAATTTGTGGGTTTGTGTGTACCTCCTTTTCACTTATTTTGTCAGCTATACTAAGCACTATGGATATCAAAAGTATAAGTAAGTATATAACGTAGTTTCTTTAATTTTCGGATTATTTATTGCTAGTATGTAGAATAAACTTGTTGAGTTTTGTATACTGGTCTTTATTCTGTGTCCTTGCTAAGCTTATCAGTTTTCATAGACTCATTTTTTGTGTGGAATTCTTAAGATTTTCTACATAATGTTCATATTGCCTGTGAGTAAAACAGTTTCAAATCTGAGTATATATTTTTTTTTAAATCTTGCCTGACTGGTCTAATGCACTGGCCAGAACCGCATGTATCACACTGAATAGAAATGGTAAGAGATGACATTTTGCCATGTTCTTGATTTTAGGGAGAAAAAATTCATTCTTTCACCATCTAGTATGATAGTAGTTGTAGCTTTTTATAAATGCCCTTTTCCTCTTGAAGAAATTCACTTCTATTAGTTTGTTGAGCGTTTTTTGAGATACTTTCCAGTAAAATATTTTTATTGAGCCATTTTCTTATTAATTCTCTACAGAGGACATGTTTTCATGTTTCTGATGACCATTTAAAAAATAAACAACTCTTGTTCTATCACCAACCAAAAGTAATTAACAAAATTAACATATTTGCATTTAGGGAGCATGGATGCTAAAGATTTACTTATTAATCTACAAATTTTGCAACATAAAGTGTCATTTTAATTGCAAAGAAATATCAGTAAGTATTCCTTTATTCTAATCCTCGTATGAATTATCCGAATTATCAGATTTTATTTATTAAATAAGTCTAAATAATAAACCATCTACAGTGAGGATACATCTTTCACCAGACCTCTATTCACATCCTCTTGCATTCAGGTCCACTAAATGTTATTATTTTTATAGATTAATATATTGGTCTTTGCCTCCACAGTGTCAAATATGAAATAAAAGTCATTATAAGGAAATAAGCTGTAATGTTAGCAAGGTTACCTCTGAATGATGGACAATTATATCAAATGGCTGGGAAGGAATACACTAAAAAGTTAACAGTAGTTATATATCAGTGTTGGATTATGATTAATTTTAGTATCACTTTACATACATATTTTCAATTTTTTAATATTTTAATGTTTAAATAGGTTATATAATTCATCTTGATTTTAGCAAAGCAAAACACCCCAACTCTTGTCCTCAGGCTTTCATCCACTTATGGATATTTCTCAGATTTTACTCATTTTTTAAAACTATCCACCTCCTTTTATTTATCTAAATCATTTAGGAATATCAAGTGATAGGAGCAGATTAAAAACAATAAATGTGAGTTCCCTGGTAACTCAGCAGGTTCAGGATCAAGCATTATCAGTGCCATGGCTCAGGTCACTGATGTGGTACAGTTCCATCACTGGCCCAGGAACTTACATATGCTGCAGACGCAGCCAAAAAAAAAAAGAGGGGATAAGTAAGAAGTGTATCATGAGAGAGAGAGATAAGGCTTCGTAGTGGCATCTGGGAGAATTTGTGGAGGTGTGTACAACAAAGGAAGATTGAGAAAAATCAAACATTTAACTTTGCTTTATTTGTCATTTGTATTGCAATGTGATTTTCCCATAGATCTTGAGTATCTTTTGCTTTCTAAATACACCTAAAATGTTTAAGCAGTTTATAAGAGACAGCAAGGGAAAACTGTATGCTCTATGTTTGAATTAGTGGTGGGCAGGGAAATAAGATGCGGTGACAGTGAGTAAGAGAGAGAATTTAGTAGCCATAGGATTGGAACCAGAGGGAATCATGCAATCATAAGCCATTGAGTATTTGTCAGCATATTGGAAAATGTATTGACTTTCCACAAAACTAAGGAGGTATTTAAATCACCTATAATTTTAGTGACTCATGCAACCACCTGGATTATAGCAAACTTTCTTCACATATAAAGCTGTTTGAACTGTGGTATAAAAGTCCAAACCAGCCAACCCCTTTTCATATTGTGCTTGTGATTTATTCCTGTAATTTTCAAAGTTTGGAATATTTTGAGTCTCTCTCTGAATTATTCACCATCTGCTTGTCTCCTTTGAGTGCAAAAGTCACCATTTGCTCTATTGTTGCTCAGAAGCCAATTTGCTGGTATGATACTCCAAGGTTTACTATGTGTTCTGCACTTTTGCACATTGGAGTTAGAAAAATGCGTCTCTGAAGCTTAATTTGTATATTCAACCCAGTGCAATTATGGAAAGAACATAATGATCACTGTTGTAAAATCGATCTACTCTAATCTAAAGAGATTTGATATATTCGGTGATCATTTCTTTTCAAGGAGTGTAAATTTCACATAGACTAACACTAGCAGATTGCAGGGATTCTAATGAATGAGTTTCTGTGTCTTTTAGGACCTATACAGATATGCAGCCATGATAAATTGGAAGAACCAGGAAAAAACAAAAAGAACAGTCCTCACAAGGTAATTACCAAAGTGGAGATTATATTAAAATGGACATTTTGCTCAATTTCTAAAATAAATTCACATATTTTTACCTTAAGAATGTCAACATATGTGGAATACTGCCTAAGTATTAAAACTGTACAGGTGTTTTTCACTGTAGTGAAGGGATGTTGAGAGAGAATATTAAACTCAATAATTTAGCAAGTTTCAAAAGGTGATACTGTAACATGAAGTTGGCAGTTATCATGAATAATTTTCATATGCAATTGCATAAAACTTTCTAATTCTGGGCATCAACTCAAATATTGAGAACTTATATTTAGTTTTTATTGAAACTAGCATCTTGGTCACAATATATGATATGGCAATATTATCTGAATAACATTTGTATGTGAGATATCAACATCATTTAAAAAATACATTAGAAGGAAATCTGGATTTCCATTCCCCAAAAAGCATAGGAGAAAAAATATGGTCTTTCAATGGTTTGTCTAGACTTTCAAAATGTTCACAAAACAATCAAATGTAATCCTCCAAAGAGAAATCAAGTGTTGTTTTCAATATCAGTAAAAGAGATGAAGTAATTGAACATTAAATGTTGCTGCTAGATTTTATCTCTAAGTTGAATAGTTAACCTAATTATGATTTGTTATAATCATAATTATATTGATCGTTATCTATATGAGCCATAGCTCCCATTTACACAATGTTTAAAGTTTCAGTGTCTAATTTGTGTAACTGTCAGGGTGAGGGGTCAGGATCTTAGGCTTCACATATTAAGATGCTGCTAATTCTGGGACACTAAATCTTCCAGAATTTTCAGCTCTACTCTTTTTATCATTTGTGGTATTGAATTTTCTTGCTTGTTTTCCAGTTTTCTGAGTTTCATTTTTTCAAGGCAAATTTGTTGTATCATTCATACAGCCTACACTTCTCCTTTAGAGTAGGGATAGAATATATTACAAATCCTGTTATAAACTACAGAATTGTCACACATTTCTAAGTGGCCACTGAATGTTTCAGTGAGACCAGTAAAAGCGCAAAATGGTGCAAACTGACAAAAATTATTCTGATATATATATTGCCTTACCTTATTTTTACTATTCATTTATTTTTTTATCTTTTTTTGGTGTGGGAAGAGATGGGTAAACTAGCATCTGTTTTATTCTTCAAAATGGAAAGAAAAATAATAAAATAGGTTATAACCCTCCTTTTCAACAAGTTAATTTGGTTTTAAGATGAAGACATACAGAAACATACACACACATACCTTATATGTGTTAGCTAGTTTCTAAAGTTAGTGTGAAACCTGTTCATACCATTCTGTACATGTGTTTTCACTATTTACCATCAAAAGTGGGAATGTTCAGAGTTCCCGTTTGGCACAGAGGAAATGAATCCGACTAGGAACCATGAGGTTGTGGGTTCAATCCCTGGCCTCGCTCAGTGGGTTAAGGATCCGGCGTTGTAGTGAGGTGAGGTGTAGGTTGCAGATGTTCCTCGAATCTGGTGGTGTTGTGGCTGTGGAATAGGCTGGAGGCTGTAGCTCCAATTCAGCCCTTAGCCTGGGAAACTCCGTGTACCGCAGGTGTGGCTCTATAGGAAAAAAAAAAAAAAAAAAAGAAAAAGAAAAACAGTGGGAATGTTCTTCCCCTTGAATCTGAGCTAGCCCTGTGACTGCTTTGTCAATAAAATGGCAATATAATGGGGTTTGGTGACTTCTGATCCAGCCATTGAGAAGCCCTAGCAGCCTAAGCTCTCCATCACAAATTCCTAAGGTGCCAAGAAATCAGTCTAACACACACAAAAAATGTTTCATTCATTTTGGGACGATGTGGTAGGTAGAAGCTGGAAGCATCTTGAAAAGACATTGGCTTGAAGGAAAGAAGGAAAGTAGTGCTTGAACTGATAAGAAAGGAACCTAAATTATATAAGAGCAAGGTAATAAGCAGAACAGTCAATGAAAGCATTACAAAAGATGGAAAGGAAACCTAAAAAACTTGTTGATCTGGCTAATGAGATTTCTAGGCGGAATGCTGAGAATGTTAACTGTTTTACGGTTTAGTTTGGTTTTAAAAAAATTAAAATCTGTCAGTGATAAAGTATGGAAGCCAGATGAGCTAAAAAGGAAACTGCTTAATTTGGCAGGATAATTTAGAGGAAACATAAAGAAGCAAGCATGTTTGGCTTCAAAAATAAAACTTTTTCTTATTTTCAGTTTTTCTAGAAGGCAGAAAAAGAAAGTAGGAAATAATCTCAGAGTAAAGATCAAATCTAAGCCATTGCCAATAAAACCTAACATAAGGGTAAATTTTAGATCAAGGATTAGTGTAAACTTTTTAAACCTCAGAAATATCTAATTTGTTATATCTAGAAATTTCACCTAGACAAAAAAAGTCTCTTGGTCCAAAACAAGATTTCTAAAAATCTTAAGGACACTTTACCCAGAAGATTCGCAGATCCAGCATAGAGACTATTTCACCTCTGAAAGAAACGAGTGTTTTTTTTTTTTAATCTAACGGAGTTTATTGTAATCTGACATAAAAAATCCATAAATGTTGTTAAAGGAATTATATCACACTGAACTGAAAGGAACAGATGAAATTCATAATGGCGAGTGTCCCTCCTGGGACCTCAGAATTATGTAAGTAGGATGCAGGCTGAAAAAGTTACTGAGCTGCGAACATAAGTCATTTCTTAGACAAAACTGAAGTTAACTCAGAGGACAAATTAAGATCCTAGAGGATGGAGCCAACATCTGTGGGGAGTCACTTCAATGGAGCTGGAAACCCTAATCAAGGAACTGGTATATACTAGATCAGAATTAAGATTAGTAGTTTTGTTATTCATACTAATTTATGTTAACCAGTGGACCACTAAACAAAGCTTATTTCACACATCTTCATATAGAATTTTCTTCAATGTTTGTTAAGAATGCAATCACAAAGCTGTTTCGTTCCCTTCTTATAAATAAGCAAGCATATAATATACCAGTATTTTTGTTCAACATTTTTGCTTATATCTTTGAATTGTTTTGTCCCTATAACATCAATTTCACATTGACCCCCTACCTGATTACCATGCCAAATTGATGATCCTTTTCCTACATTCTCTTGTTCATACAAAAGTACAGCACTCCAAATTCCTATAGAGACTTTAAAAGTCCTTCTAAGCAGAATAAACATACAGATCTTGAGGTTTTCATGACAGTGCACAACACGTTTCATATCACCTACTGTAGCCACCGTAAAATTTATTCTCCCAGTTATGTTTTTAAATAGGCAATTTGAGGGAAATGTCCTTTCATGTTTCTCACAGGGAAAGAAAAGGACAAAGAATTGGATTTATTATTCTAACTTACAAAAAGAAAAGGATACACACATTGTTTTGTCTACATTTAAAATGCTTAACCAGCCACAAAGTTTCCACATCTACTTCCCTAGCATAATCCACATCTTGATCAAAGTGTCACCTTCAGGTATTTTTAGTTTGTACATTCTAACTACTAAAATTTCAGAGTTGTAACCAAAATATGAAATTTGTTTGTCTCACCTCTGATTCCATTATCTTACCTTTAAACTCAGATTTTCCACATCACCTTTGGCAGATTACAATGTGTTATTCCTCAGATATTCATCTGGTGCTGACGAACATTTTCTCCTGGAAGACCCAAAATGACACACCTGTTTCTTTTAATCAGGTTATTGTTTATTAATGCCAGACCACATGAAACAGTGTGCTCTGACAATTAAGTTTTACATTCAGTACTTCCTCTGAGGAAACTTCCTTTTTCTGTCCACACAGGATGATTGACTTTCCATAGTTCTTTCTTTTTTCTTATTTTTCCTTTCTTTTGGGAACTCTATGTATATTCCTTTTTTAGAATTGCTCAGTGATTTTATTTGTTGTGTAGAAAGAAGTATAGCAACATTTCTGAAAAAAGAAAAGAAATCCAACTAAAAAATGACATTGATTTCACTAATTGCATATTTTATGAAGATAAAGAGATACATTTTCAAGTAATATATTTAAAACTATTACTCATTTACCAGATACAAGTGCATTAAGAAAAGTTTCATTATGATTCATTTTATATCATTTATATTGTCTAGCAAAAAACTTAAAGCATAAATAATCCTTAATACATGCTTGTGAGTTAATCAATGAAATAATGTTTATATTCTAACATGTCATTTATACTTATATATATGTAAGAATAAACTTTCAGTACTTACTTAATTTTTTGGACATTTGAGCCTTGTTAGCTTTTTGAATTATAAAACCATTTAAACAGATAAGCATTTTTCAAAAATAATTTAAAAATAATACATGACTAACAAAAGCTATTTTTCCACTTATCAGGGGATATTGTATGGGAAAAGTAAGACAGTCATCAAAATTATAGTTATTACTATTGTTATCAGTATCTATAATTATATATTTTTTAAAACAAAGAAAAATACAACTATTTTTAACCAATATGAAACAGGAGTTAATATATTTAATATATTCTAAGCTTGCAAAACTAAAAGAAAAAGATAAAAGAATACAACCAAAATGCCTAAAGGACATCAACAGAAAGCTAAAAACAGAAAATACATATTTATTATAAAATTGAACACATAGCAAATAAGACATGAACAGAGAAATAAAAAATCATTCAGTTTAACAGCATATTTCACCCATTAGACTGGCATTATTTTAGTATTCCACTATTTTGAAGCTCAGGCGGTATTCAAGACATTCAAAGCCAGTCAAAGTTGTGTAAATTAATAAGACATTTATAAAAATATTTAAATATTCCACATACATTAGTATGCCCATAGTAAGTAATCCTTGGGAATCTGTCTTATGCGAGCTTTTAAAAACATTAACCAATATTGTATACACATTGCAAAACATTTATATGAACACTAAACATTTAGGAATAACTTGTTTCAATCCATACTGAAATAGTTAATAAATTCTATCACCTGTGCCACCCTCAAAGATAGTTGCACCTTGCCCAAATGCTTGCTAGATTATGCAACTACACCTTCATGCTGCCCACTTTTGAATTAAAGCCTCATTGGGTTGCCTAAAACTAGCAGTACCTAGGAAAGATGCATGCACACTAGAAGCAAAGGAATCTGGAACTATTTATTGCTTAGATTTTACCTTAGGAAGCCCAGGATCATAATTTGGAAAATTACTATATTATAGAATGCATACCCTACAACGTTAGCCACAGATAATAGGTGTTAACCATATAATGTCTGCTTCGCATGTTACTTATACAAACATGTTTTTAATAAGTGTGAAAAAGACCATCCTGTCTTCCTTTGATGGTTAGGATTCTGCTCGTTGTTACAGTGAACTCAAGCAAATAGGTTTTTATTGACTTGTTACACAAATTAAACATTGCAGAACATCTTTTTATATAGGTTGATTTATTATTTTGGTGGCAAAACTTTCTCAATCACATATATTTAATAAAAAAAAGCATGATTTTAAGCATAGTCACAACAATGTATGCGTAACCTGGTTTTAAATCCTGACTGTACCATTAATTAGCTATATAATTCGTAGTGATTTTACCTATGTATTTGTTTCAGTTTCTACATCCGTAAAATAATAGTAATAACTGTGTTTAAGTAATAAGTTTTTGAGAATTCATTTACTTAATGAATATAAAGAATTTGGAACAATGCCTGCCAGAGAGTAGGCATCATGTAACTGTTACTAACTAAGAAACGTTCACAAAAATACAGGTTGTTTGCAACATTTTTTTTTCAGATGTGCAATTTTTAGTCAAACAGGCATACAGAGAACTATGATTTGATTAGCTTTATTTTCATCTCTGTGTTGCATCCAGTTGCGTATCCACATACACAGTTTTTAATACTGTTTTGCAGAAGTAGAAGTTCCTTCCTCTGTATGTCAACTACTCATTTCTAAGTACCCCCCACACACACATACTTTGCGTATACTCACTGGAGGACAATTACTGTATTTTTAGTTTTATGATGTTATAAAGACAAATAGGCATGGAACTTTATTTCAAGTATTATGTATTTAAACAAGAGAATAAATTGGTTTTATGTGAGATACACAGCTTAAAATCAGGAGAAATAAGTTATTTCAGCTGTTTCACCTGAGGGTCTTAGGGAAAGCTCACTAAAGGGAAACCAGAGTAACCCAGTATACTGTTGTTATTATAGGACTTGTGCATCCTCCCTCTTCCCCAATTGAAGATTAATTATTATTAAAGACTCCTTAGGGTAAAATTTGGTGATTCATTCCTTCCACATTTTTGCATGCTCAAATACTTCTTACACATTCAGATTTGATAGTCTGCTATCCATCTTGATGTTCTAAAATCCTGCCTTGATAGATTGTTCTGACATAAATTGATATTATGTGGTTTTTGGGAATATCTTTTCTCTCTGAATCTTGATGGTCTTAGGAGTATCTGATCCCAAGAAAATTATGCTAAACCCTTCTCAGATTTGTCTGTAGAAGACATTTAATAGCATAAGTTCTTCTGTCAAAATGCTTTGAAAAGTAAAATGTTTCTGTCTTATGGCTTTCTACAATACAAGATTTCCAGTGCCATTTCTCACTGATCTCTTTGCATAAACCAAACTTTAAACTCAATAATGTAAACTCATTATAGTTACAATTTATCATTAACTCATACCTATTACACTCACTGCCATAATTACTACGCATTTCATAGCACCTCTCATTGATATAGTTTATATTTTACCTTATAACCAAAAAAGTGCTGTTAATACCCTGTAATACTTTCATCAGTATCATATTAGCTTTATTTTTTTCACCTGAAGACAAGATATAAAGTGACCTGAATCAAATTCTATTTAGTATTATTTAGTGACCTGTACTATAGATTTAAGAGGACAGATATTAGTCATGTAGTTGTGTCAAACATTTTCTGTAATAAAATATGCTATTTCTTCAAAAATAGCTCTTAGGCTGTCACATCATTATCTTATTTAATGAATTCTTTATTTTTTCTGAAAATAAGGTTATTTTCTTGATGGCTTGGAATTAACATTATTTTTAAAATGTATTGATGAGTTTAGCATGTAGAAAATACTGACAAAAAACATAATCTCATTTTGAACAAAATATTTTATTGTTTCAATATTTATGTTTGAATCTGTCATGGTCCAGGCAGGAGACAGAAATCACACAGCAGTTATTTTAACAGACAAATTTTATTATAAAGTTTAGTTCTTGAAGAACTAAAAAGGCTTTACCTGTTGTATACGTCTATGTAACTATCTACCGCTTTACCTAGTGAGTTATTTAATGACTTTTTTCCATAATTTTATGGTTTGGCTGGGATCATCTGGGCCATTCTTCCATTCCAAATGGTCCAAATGGAATAATTCATGCTACTCTGTACAACTAGCAGCTCAGTTAGAGGTAGAAAATCTTAACAGCTCAGCCGTATGTCCGGCATCTCAGGTTTCTGAAATGTCGGAATCTCCTCTTAAAGCAGGCTAGTTGGACTTAGATGCTGATACAGAACTCCAAGAGAGTAAATATAAGGTTTCCAAATCTTCATTTCTGTCCCATGCTATTGATCGAAACAAGTTGCAATGCCAACTCAGATTCAAGAGGAAGGCAAGTAAACTGCACTTAATGGGGGACTACAAAAAACAGACAAGGATGGGATAATAGTTGACAATTGTCTTTAAAGACAAGGCGTTAAAAAAGAATATGAAATGAGAGTTCCTGTTGTGTCTCAGCAGTAATGAACCCGACTAGTATCCATGAGAACGATGGTTTTATCCTTGGTCTTGCTCAGTGGGTTAAGGATCTGGCATTGAGGTGAGCTGTGATGTAGGTCGCAGGTACAGCTGGGAATCTGCATTTCTGTGGCTGTGGTGTAGGCCCAGAGGCTTCAGCTCTGATTTGACCCCAACCCTGGAAATTTCCATATGTCACTGGTGTGACCCATAAAAAAAAAGACAATAAAATAAAATAAATAGATTAAAAAAAGAATATGAAGTAGTCAGAAGTAGCAACTGCAAGATGCAACTACTCATGGTGTAACAAAGAAAAGAAATAGGGATAATTAAAACTTAAAAGTTTGGAGAAGCCACATGAGGCTGGAGCTCAGTCTCCTGATAAGAAGATACTATAGCTGGTGCTGTTTCTCAAAGCCAGAATGGTTGTGACTAGACATTTTATGTATTAGCAGTGTTAACCTTTTTCATTCTCATTCAGTCTTTCATCTCTGAAGGTATATGATGAGGATGGTTTTCAAACTGTTGACATTTTTTAAGAAAATAAATCATGTTCTTACTGGAACAAATTGTTCACTGTGTGTCATTGTTGTGTACCAGATTTTGCTGTGTTACTGTAGTGAATCAAATAGGAATCAAATGAAAAGAGAAGGAAAAAAAAAAACAGGTAGAAAATGAGGAGTCCTGTGCTCCTTTAAGCCTTTTTTCTCTCTCTAGCACACCCTACTGGTGAGCCCAACAAAGAGGCAGCAGGTAGAACAGAAATGAAGTTTGTTGACTCTTGGTCTCTGCATTACAAAGCCCAGTATAGCACTGGTGGGTTTAAATATGAGCACAGTGTCCACTACTGGATGTAAAAATCCTTGTGCTGTAGTGGATAATTAAAGAAAAACCGTCATAAATTAATTTTTCCCATGAAACTTTAAAGGTAATAAGAGCCTTGCTTCTTATATTGACTTTCATAATGTCTCCAGTGTTTAAAGACCCTTAACTAAACATCATATTATTTTAGCAAGTATATTATTTTCCTGTATTCAAAATGTATTAAGTTATTTGAGTCTTATAAGTCTCAAGACAACTTCAAAATTAAGTTTTGTGATCACATTAATTTAATAATTTCATAGATTCCCAGGATGGCTACTTATTTAAAAAAAAAAAAGCATTTGGGTTTTTAAGGTCTAGTGTGTATTTTTTTTCCTTATTAGTATCACTACTTTCATTTACACCCCCCCCACACACATGTAAGAAATATTTTACATTGTACAACTATGAATGTAATAAAAATCGTTGTTTAAAATAAAAAAAAGTTCACATGTACATGCTTTATTTAAAAGCATATTTAGATAACCTCAAATACTTAAACCAAAAACATACATTTACAGAATTTTTGCAATAAGTCTTAGCTGTGGATAACAGATCCAACTTCTTTCTTGTCTTTAGAAAATAAATGAAGCCTCATATTCATTTCGAGACAGTTATCATGGTCAATCCTATGTTCTCTTTTTACTGTTCAGTTGCCTCTTAATATTAACAAAGGGAGAGTTCCACAAACAAGGGAATAAGTTTTAGAAAATGGCTCTTATATAACAACCTGTAGGTGGATAACTAGGGTTTCATTGATTTTAAGAAATTAAATTTTGTGGCTATTTTAAATTAAGAAGAAAGAATTTGGAATGTGAATGCCTTTTAAAGGTAAAATCTTTTAGCTGAAAAATGGAAGTAGGAAAATAAAAGTTTAGACTGAAAACCTAAGCCCCCCATAATACAGTATTTTTCATGCAGACTGAATTACTTGTGGAGCAGGTATGCTTTTACTAGTGGCATTGTAGCTATAAATGGACTGCTGGCTGGCATGGCTATAATTACATGATGTCAGTATTCTATGCACTAGGCAGAGATTTCCATTTCATACCTCATTCACAAAGAGCAGCAGGGATTCCACAGTCATCAGATCACATATCAATTGTTTTAAACTCTGGGAGTTGTTTTTAAGTTAAAAACGAATCAAAGATCATATAGTCAGTCGTTATGACCTGCATCCATATAATTTTAAGCCAGGAGATGTGCCACTCACTTGGGACAAGGCACAGCAAGTATTCTTGTAAGAACCATGGATAGAGGAAAGAAACTGCTATCAAAATGCATCAGTCTTTCACGAGAAGACCTTTTTTTTTTTTACTTTATTGTTCTTTGTGAAGTACTGAACAATATATGATGCTTTCACAAATGTTATCTCTGATCAGCTGAATACCTAAGTGAGAAAGAGGTAAAATATATTTTCCATCAAAATGCTTTCTCATTGACACATTTGCAAAGGAAATCACAGCCTAGACTCTTCTGGTAAATTCTTCTAATGCCTTGTAA
>PVHT020000230.1:9434331-9470379 GCA_004024745.2 Catagonus wagneri
TTTTTTTTATGTAGAGCCGCACCTGCGGCATATGGAGGTTCCCAGGCTAGGGGTCTAACAGGAGCTGTAGCTGCCGGCCTACGCCACAGCCACAGCAACGAGGGATCCGAGCCACGTCTGCAACCTACACCACAGCTCACGGCAACGCCGGATCCTTAACCCACTGAGCAAGGCCAGGGATCGAACCCGCAACCTCATGGTTCTTAGTCGGATTCGTTAACCACTAAGCCATGAAGGGAACTCCAAGAATGCTTGAATTCTGGCCCTGTCACTTGTAAGCATTATGCCAGAAGAGATTTAAGCTCCCTGTCTTTCTGTTTCTGAATGGGAGAGACACTAATAATATTCACACCCACCTGCCCCTTGAGTTTTATAAGGTTTAGGATTAGTGTTTTTAGAGTGTATTGTTATACGTCCAGTAATTTTGAGTAGTTGGCACATGTTAAGTGCTACATATATGCCTCCCAAGATCAGGGAATTGGTTGATTTTGTTTACTGCTGAATTCCTATTACTTAGAAGATAGCCTGATGCATAGCTGGCATTTGTGCGACTTTTTGTTTTTTGAATTTCAGCTGATTCCTTAACTGTTCTCCTGAAAACTATATTTTCTAGGGTTTTGATTTTGTTTTTGTTCAATGACTACTAGTTTAGGGTCAACCATAGGGAGATACTGTTGGAAAATGAAAGGGAGAAGCTAGGATATTCCTCCTTCTCTAGCTCCTCTCAAGTTGATTTTTCGGTAGTAGGTGTATCTCCCCTGTTCTAGTTTCTTCCTTGTCTGTCTCCTTCCTGGGAGTCCCTATGTTGTTATAGACTTGTGGCTTTTGAATACTACTAATACTATTTCATTTCTGTGTCTGGTGTATCCTTGATGTTAACTATCCTTCCAGCTGCTGCTGTTTATGTCACTTTAGCATCTCCTCTTTGTCTTTCCTGCTCCTGTAAAATTCCTTGTATAAAATTTTCTCTGAGCAAAATACCTAGAATATTTTTCATTTCCTTGCTAGGCACTACGATACATGGTTCAATAAATAAATATTGTTCAAATGAATTAATAAAGAAAGCATCAGTTACATGTACACAATACGTTCATTGTGCACACAGTACATTCTGATCCTGAGGTTGTGACATGTTAACCCAGTGAGGAGGAAGTTGTAGTTCAGTGTGGGAATCTTTAAAGGAAAAGTACCTTAGAAATGAGGCTTTCTTCATAATATATAATTTAGGGAATGATGAGGCAAAGAGAAATCAGACTCTATTTCTAGAGACCGAAATTTTAAAAAGAAACAGGATAAGGTAATCGATCCCTCATTCCAGACTAGAGGTGTTATGATACAGATTTTCTCAGGTGTATGTGATACTTTGAGACTTGACCAGATCCATCACCTCTTACCCAAAAAGAGGAAGAAGGAGAAGGAGGGAAAGGGGAAGGAAAAAGAGAATAAAAAGTTGTGTAGAAGTAAAGCCAAGAAGAGTGGACCCTATTATACCCATCACTACTATATCAATTCAAGTGGAGGATGTGGCTGATGCAGGGCATTAGGGATGCAGTGAAGTTTCTTTTAGTTTTATTTTATCCAGTGCTCTAATATTAATAGTTTCCCTATTTCCTAGAATGTGCCTTTTTGAATAAACCCCTTTGTATGAATTATCTGCAGTTCCTTACTCCAGAGAATTTTGTTTTGTTCCTCTTCTACCTTATTCAGGTACTACCATCTTATAAAGATACAATTCCATTTTTACAGAGAATAGTAAGATAAAAGTAAAGCAATAATTTATAATGGTGGAATTTCAGATATAAGAACATTCTCATGAGAAAAATAATTTAGGGCTCAGGAGCTTTCCCAGCACTCCTAATGTCTTAAAAAGTGAAAAACTTTGTACACATTTTTCATAGAAGGCATATTTTATTTGTTGCCAAATTATTAACTTTCAACCTTCTTTAATAACTTAAGTGTATAAACATTCTTATTATCATAGTAGCAACTTATAAATTATCCTTTTATGTCAACAGAATTGAAATGATTAAAATAAATATTTTCCTTTCTCTGAACACAACATTAACTACCTGTTCTAAAACTAGTATTGAGTCAATACTCAGTCTTTGATTGGCTCAAGCTGTCATTATTTCCTGGGCTGTATGACTTAGAACTAACAAGGTTCAGTGCACCTCCTATAACTGAAAAACAGGATAGAGTTTGTTGTTGCCCAAGCTCCTAATACTCCCAAGGACTCAAGGATTGTCCCTAGGCTGATTCTATTTCAGGATACCAGTATGCCCAAATGAATCATTTAAAGTGATTTTTCCCAGAGCTCTTTGAAGTTATTTTGAATGTGGGAATAGTGGTACAAAAGAGAGAGGCAATTTGGTACAGATAAAGGGTGCTGAAACAGAAATCCGAAGAACTGAGTATCATCTCCTTATTCCCATATACTTTGCTATAGGACCTAATACACACGCCAATTGAGAGGACTGGGCTGGGTGACTTTTGAAATCCTCTTTAACTCCAACAACCAGCCATCTAAAAGAGATTTCCTGCTATTGAGGCAGACCTAACATATCCTTTGGTTATAAATTAGACCTTAGTAAAAGAATAATCTTTAATAGTACTAACAGAGGAAGGAAAATGGAGTCTGTTGATTTTTAAACTTTAATAAATATCAATAGAAAAATATGTGGTTTTGAAAGACTGTTAGTCAACTGAACATTTCTGCCTAAATGGAGTTAACCATTCATCATAAAAGTATTCATTGTTTATATTTAAATTATGAATACATTAATCTTTTTCCAAAAAGTTCCTCCGTCCATCTCCTAGAAATTAAATAAATCAGTGTACTATTTTGGGATCCATATGTGGAAATAAACATAAAAGTTTGAATTTTATCAAATACTTGCTTTGGCTTCTGGGTGTAATTGAAGTAAAATAAATTGTTTAAGGAAATTTCCTCTAAAAATATACTTTATATTTTAATAATTATTATATATTTAGCAATGTATATATTTAGCAACCTAGTATGTTGTTAAATATTTACTAATTTTTTTCATTAAATGATTTCTAAAACCTGAAGTTGCTGCACTTTGTAAATTCACTTGTTTGTAAGCTGTTAGATGATACTCTCCATCACTCTACTCAACTATAGGTAACAAAATAGGTTACAAAATATAGGTAACAAATATAGGTAACAAAATACAGCTGCTCCCCCTGCACCTTCCACCTATCTTTATTCGCTCTGCTCAAGAAAATGTAGGATCATTTGCTTTTTTTAAAAGTCAGAAAAAATTAGTTGGATATCTTCAGTTTAGCTATGCCTTTGTCTCTACAGGAAGATAGCTTTCCTGTCCTCCAGAGTTCAGGCTGTTGTCCACCTTATGGGGATCCCTGCCACCACAGGATTGCGTCTTTGTATTTAAGTGGATTAACTCTTCCTATACAGGGTTCAATTTGCAGGCTTATCTTGACCTGCAAAACAACCTCATCAATCTCTGCCTCAAAAACTTATTCACTTGTATTTTGAGCTCCAATAAGCAAAATAGTTCTTGGACTTTCTGAGAGGTTGTTCCCAGGTTAAAATCCTCAGTTTGGCTTGAATAAAATTTTCCATTTCTTTCTCAAAAAAGAAAAACTTTTGGAGTTCCCTTCATAACTCAGCGGTTAAGGAACCCAACTAGCATCCAGGAGGACGTGAGTTTGATCCCTGGCCTTGCTCGGTGGCTTAAGGATCCAGCGTTGCCATGAGCTGTGGTGTAGGTGGCATACGTGGCTTGGATCCCCCATTGCTGTGGCTCTGGTGTAGGCTGGCAGCTACAGCTCTGATCGGACCCCTAGCCTGGGAACCTCTATATGCCACGGGTGCTGCCCTAAAAAACAAAACAAAACAAAAAAAAGCTGTTAGCAAAAAAAGTAAAATTTGAATCACCATCATTTATTCCTTTAATTCTCAACTCTTAGAGAATAAAGGGACTATTTGGGGAGTTGCTGCAACATTCCTGACAATTGGATATTGGTCATAAATGGAGAGGAAGAAATCAGAGGATAGAATTTCAGAACAAAATAACACATCGAAGTCCTGTGGTGAGGCAGAGTACAGAAACTTTGATTAGTATGTGGAAAAGGAATTTTGAACCTGGTAGTATAGATGCTTCAATGTGCTTGAGCAGATTGTTGCAGGAATTAGATGACCTGAAACTGCTCTGGCCTAAAGAAGTCACATGATATTTTCACTCCAATTTATAGTAGGTCTGTTCACTGAGTCACTTTGAATAGAGGTAGCAAATTTTAGGCCTTGGCAGAAATGAAGGCTGCAAGGCCAGTCTTGGCAAATTTGTGGGTGATTTCAGTAGACTGCTGCAGTACCCAAAAAGCATGTACTACCCACACAAACTTTAGCAAAGGACCAGCCTGGGGGCCGTGTAACAGAGGCACGCAACTTCTGAATGCAAGGCTGCTATTTGTCTCTATACAGACATACATTTTTTTCAAAATAGGCATGGTTTTTTTTTTTGAAATAATGTAATCTTTCTAGACCTACTTAACTGATGAATTTAGCTTGCCTTAGAGATCACTCCTGAGAAATTAGTAGTTGGAGATTTAGATAGATACCTTTATATCCATTCCTTTAAGTCTGAATAGGCATAAATAGACAAGAAAATATTTAGAAAGACTAAGCTTACTTAAGTGGTTATACCTTGACCATTAGATCAAGAGTAGGATGGACAAAAAAAGGGTAGGGGGGTTCTTGTGCTATAGCAGGTTAAGGATCCAGCATCATCACTGCAGTGACTTGGGCCACTGCTGTGGTGCAAGTTTGGTCCCTGGCCCAGGAACTGCCACATGCCAGGGGTACAGCCAGAAAAAAAAAGGAAAGAAAGAAAGAAAGGAAAAAGAAAAGTATATGAGGGAAATGACTAATTTCAACATGTTAACTTTTATGTATATGGACATGCAAGTTTGCCTACAAAAATCTAAAGAGAAGAAAGGCAATGCCTAAAGAACAATACAAAGGTGCTGGTTCTCTGTGGATTGAATGGACTTAAGATTCAGATTTAAAATCTTAGCTTTAGTTATGATTTTTCTAAATGCCGTTTACTAACTGAAGATATATGAACACCACCTGAAAGCCTTCCCTAAGAGGCAGGGTTCTTTCAAGCATATTTTTAGCCCAGATATAGGAAACACATAAAGCTAAACAAAAGTCTATTTATAGTTGAATAACAGTTTGTTGTTGTTCAATAAGTTCAATTAAAGTTCACACCTTGTTAATTCTGAACATGTCATTAACCAGTTAATATGTGGATGCTCTTGAAAACAAAAATCTTCGTAGACACTTGCTCCTTCGAATATCACTGAATCTTTGCTGTGATCTTGGACATCACAAAGAGATTGATTCTGAAAACATAATTTTTCCTATACTTAATTCCTCTCAGAGTGGGAATAAGCTTGTTTTTAAATTTGATATTTGTTAGTTCTATAATATTTTTGCCATATCGAATAACAACATGAGATATCTCATGACTTGGCCTTAAGCTAATTCAACTTCAGACTCTCTAAAAGAACCACAATAGATTCAATGAAAGATCTCATATTCAAGCAGCTGACAGAACTCAAACACCACCTGAGACTGAAGAGCTCCTTTGGCTAAGACAAAGTGCTGTAAAATATTGGGACAGGTTTTAATTCCTTTGGATCTTTAACATACTGAGGCAGGATATTTTTATTTCAGATTTGAATTCTCTTAAAATTTAACTAGTGAGAGTGTTTAATCTTTGAACTTTAATATCTCCTTGGAAAGTTCATACTGCTTGAGAGGCTTATTTTCAAATTTATGGTATGTCTGTGGTGTCATTTTATTATTTAATGTGTATGGAGTTTATTATTAAATTTCTTAAGTCATTTAAACTCATTGGATAATTCTGATAAGTTGTTTCACATATGGTGGTCCACAGTGCATTTAATACATCAAAGACACTAAAATGTTTTAAAATTAAGCAAAACTGACAGATTGAGAAACATAATCTAGAATAAACCATGTCAAGTTGAGGGCCATGATATTTTAACCAATATTAGCTTCTACACATTTTTCTTCCCTTTTTCATATTTACTCTTTTTGGTTTAGAGTTATAGGGTTTTAGATAGAGTCCTCTTTAAATTTTTTCACACTAGAATCTTTTTTATTCTGACAGTATGGAATATTGTGCAGACCTCCACCACCAACTTGACTTTAAAAACCAATATTTTAAAATATTTTTCTAAAGCAAACTTGGCCCTTGGAAATGTTAACAACTCCAGAGTGTATGAACTTCTACCATACCCAATATCCTTGTCTGGTTCTTCAGTGTCAGTCCTGCCAATGACTGAATGTTGTTGAAGCATGCATGTTTGAATTTATTAGCGATGATAAGAGAGCAACCTTTTAATGATTCTTTCTGGAGAGTGTGACCTCAAATCTACTGCTATCAAACTGTTATCAGCGTTGAAACAGAGAAATAGATGCTTCTTGGAATATTACACTTAAGATTATTTCCTCCAACCCTACCTTTCATTAATATAAAAACAGCTCCTAGACTGACTCTAGCTACTACAGGGGCTAGGAACTGGAACAGAATTTTAATGACACTCTCCATACTATTGCTTTGACTTGGTTGTACTTTTTGCAGGGATAATATAAGAAAATGCCCAATGAAAGTATTTTTGTATTTCCTATAAAGACTTTATGGATGGGAGTTCCTGTTGCAGCTCAGTGGTAATAAACCAGACTAGTATCATGAGGATGCAGGTTCAATCCGTGGCCTGGCTCAGTGGGCTAAGGATCCAGTGTTACCGTGAGCTGTGTTGTAGGCTGCAGACGTGGTTCAGATCTGGCATTGCTGTGACTGTGGTGTAGGCTGGCAGCTGCAGCTCTGATTTGATCCCTAGCCTGAGAACTTTCATATGTCTTGGGTGCAGCCCTAAAAAGACAAAAAAAAAAAAAATTAAAAGGATTTTATGGAAAGAGCTCGTGATTTCAAAAGTAATTAGGTAAAGGAAAATAAAGGATATTCAACTGGTTTAAAATAAATATAAGAAAGCAATAATTTCCTAGCTTTTCAATGAATTATTTATTTGACCTTCAAAGGACGTTGTTTGTGAACAATGATTGTACAAACATCATATTCTCTAATTTAATCCTTTTTCTTTTTTTTCATTTTCTGCCACCTCTGCAGCATGTGGAAGTTCCTGGGCCAGGGATCAAATCAGAGCCACAGTTGGAATCTATGCTACAGCTGCAGCAATGCGAGATCCTTAACCCACTGTGCTAGGCTGGGGATTGAATTTTCACTACCAGAGGGTAATGGCATATCTTTAGCCCCCTGTACCACAGTGGGAACGCCCTTTAATGGTGGGAGGTGGTATCTTGTGGTAGATTTGATTTGAATTTCTCTAATAATCAGTGATGTTGAGCATTTTTTCATGTGCTTGTTGGCCATCTGCATATCTTCTCTGAAGAAATGTCTATTCAGGTCTTTTGCCCATTTTTCAATTGGGTTGCTGGCTTTTGTGCTGTTGAATTGTGTAAGTTGTTTGTATATTTTAGAGATTAAGCCCTTGCCAGTTGTATCATTTGCAACTATTTTTCCCCTTCTGTAAGTTGTCTTTTTGTTACCTTTTTTATTTCCTTTGCTGTATAAAAGCTTGTCAGTTTGATTAGGTCCCATTAGTTTATTTTTGTGTTTATTTCTGTTGCTTTTGGAGACTGACCTGAGAAAACCTTTTTAAGGTTGATGTCAGAGAACGTTTTGCCTATGTTCTCTTCCAGGAGTTTGATGGTGTCTTGTCTCTTTTTTAAGTCTTTAAGCCATTTTGAGTTTATTTTTGTGCATGGTGTGAGGGAGTGTTCCAGTTTCATTGATTTGCATGCAGCTGTCCAGGTATCCCAGCAACGCTTACTGAAAAGACTGTCTTTTTCTCATTTTATATTCTTGACTCCTTTGTCAAAGATTAATTGACCATAGGTATCTGGGTTTATTTCTGGTTTCTCAATTCTGTTCCATTGGTATGTGTGTCTGTTTTGGTACTAGTACCATCCTGTCTTGAGTACTGTGGCTCTGTAATATTGACTGAAGTCTGTGAGAGTTATGCCTTCTGCTTTGGAAATTCTGTTTTTTTTGTGGTTCCATATAAAATTTTGGATTGTTTGTTCTAGTTCTGTGAAGAATGTCATGGGTAAATTGATAGGGATTGCATTGAATCTGTAGACTGCTTTGGGTAGTAGGGCGATTTTTACAATATTATTTTTTCCAACCTGTGAGCATGGAATATCTTTCCATTTCTTTGCATCTTCTTTAATTTCCTTGATTACTGTTTCATAGTTCTCAGCATATGTCTTTCACCTCTTTGGTCAGGTTTATTCCCAGATATTTGATTTTTAGGAGGTGCAATTATAAAAGGTATTATATTTTTGTATTCCTTTTCTAATGTTTCATTGTTAGTATACAGAAATGCAACTGATTTCTGAATGTTAATCTTATATTCTCTACTTTGATTAATTTGTTAATCAGTTCAAGTAGTTTTTGGGGTGAGTCCTTGGGGTTTTCTATATATAGAATCATGTCATCATCACATAATGACAGTTTTACCTCTTCCTGTTTAGATACCTTTTATTTCTTTTGTCTGATTGCTGCAGCTAGGACATCCAATACTATGTTGAATAACGGTGGTGAGAGTGGGCATCCTTGTCTTGTTCCAGATACTAGTATGAAGGCTTTCAGCTTTTCTCCACTGAGTATTGTATTTGCTGTGGGTTTGTCATAAATGGCTTTTATTATGTTAAGGTATGTTCCCTCTATACCCACTTAGGTAAGAGTTTTGATCATGAATGGATGTTGGACTTTGTCAAATGCTTTTTCTGCCTCTATTGAGATTATCATGTGTTTTTGACTTTTCTTTGGTTAATGTGGTGTATGACGTTGATTGATTTGCATTATGTTGAACCATCCTTGTGAATCTGGAATGAATCCTACAAGGTCATGCTATATGATCTTTTTATATGTTGTTGGATTAATTTGGCTAAAATTTTGTTGAGAATTTTTGCATCTATATTCATGAAAGATATTGGCCTATAGTTTTCTTTTTTGGTGGTATCTTTGTCAGGTTTTGGAATTAGGGTGATGGTGGCTTCATAGAATGTCTTTGGGAATGTTCCTTCTTCTTCAACCTTTTGAAAAAGTTTAAAGAGGATGGGTATTAGTTCCTCTTTGTATGTGTAGTAGAATTCGCCTGTGAAGCCATTTGGTCCTCAACTTTTATTTGTAGGGAGTGTTTTTATGACACATTCAATTTCATTTGATCTCTTCAGTTGATCTATTTCTTCATGATGCAGTTTTGACAAGATTTAAGTCTCTAGAAAGTTGTCCATTTCTTCTAGGTTGTCAAATTAGTTGGCATACAATTGTTCATAGTATTCTCTCATTTTTTTTGTATTTCTGTAATATCCATTGTGACATCTTTTTCTTTTATTATTTTGTTTATTTGGGTTTTTTCACTCCTCTTCTTGGTGAGTCTAGCCAGAGGTTTGTCAATTTTGTTTACCTTATCAAAGAACCAGCTCTTGGTTTTATTGATTTTTTCTATTGGTTTTTGAATCTCTGTTTTAGTGATTTCCTCTCAGAGCTTTATGATTTCCTTCCTTCTGCTGACTTTAGGTTTTTTTTTTGTTGTTGTTGTTCTTTTTCTAATTCATTTAGCTGGTGGGTTAATTGTTTATTTGAGATTTTTCTTCTTTTTTTGAGGAAAGCCTGTAATGCTATGACTTTCCCCATGAGCACTGCTTTTGTGGCATCCCATAGATTTGGAGTGGTTGTGTCTTCATTATCATTTGTGTCGAGGTATTTTTTAATTTCCTTCTTGATTTCCTCATTGACCCAATGGTTTTTTAGTAGCATGTTGTTTAGTCTCCATGTAAGTTTTTCCTCATTTCTTTTCCTGTGTTTGATTTCTAGTTTCATGCCACTGTGGTCAGAGAAGATACTTTAAATAACATCTATACTCTTAAATTTGTTGAGGTTAACTCTGTGCCCCAGTATGTTATCGATCCTTGAGAATGTTCCATATGTACTTAAGAAGAATGTATATTCTGATTTTTTTGGATGTAATGTCATGAAAATGTGGATTAAGTCTAACTTTTCTATTGGGTCATTTAGGGTCTCTGTTGCCTTATTTATTTTCTGTCTAGGGGATCTGTCCATTGATGTGAGTGGGATGTTAAAGTCTCCTACTATTATTGTATTGCCATCTATTTCTCCTTTTATCTCTGTTACTACTTGTAGGTATCTCGGTGCCTCTATATTAGGGGCATATATATTGAATGACTGTAATATGCTCTTCTTGAGTGGATCCTTTAACCATTAAATAACGTCCTCTGTCTTTCTTTATGGGCTTCATTTAATGTCTGTTTTGTCTGATATGAATATTGCAACTCCTGTTTTCCTGTCTTGTCTATTGGCATGAAATATCTTTTCCCATCCCCTCACTTTCAATCTATATGTGTCCTTTGTCATCTTGCTCTGCCTCTCGAGAATTACACCTTTTTAAGAACATGTTACTAAATATATGTAAAATAAAACATAAATTACCATATATCATATAAGCACTTGGCCAAATTTATAGTTATTGCATTTTTAGTATTTTACAAATACATGTAATACTTCATAAAATTAGTTTGCTGCTAAAACATAATTTTATATTGTATATTAAGATTTCTTCATCTCTTTTATGTTCACTTGTTTAAAAAGCCTATATAAGCATGAAATGAAACAAGAATCTCTAGTTAATGTTTTTTGTATTTGGAGATTATTTATTCTCTATGAAAAAGCTTTTTCAATAAAATCCCTTGGGGCTTAATATCTAGGTTTTTTCCCTCCACAGTCATTTTGTTTTTCTGTAATAAAAAGCATGTTTATTGAAACTTCTCAAATTCCTACTTTTGTATCTTTTGCCAGAATATAGCAATGAGCATGTGTCCTACATAAGCAAGTAATGCAACCACTTTCAAGTAGGGACATAAATTCAAGTTACTTGTTTACCCCCAATCAAACTATCCTTTATTCTTTCAATGTGGCATCTGACTGGGAAACTTAATTTTACAATTTACATGTTCCATCATTTTAAAAGCTTTTTAGAAAATGTCTCTTTATACATAAAAGCACACACACAAAGAAAGTATCATACATTTAAAGCCTTACTGAGTAGTTAAATACACTCTTTAACTTTGATGATTCTCTGTGTGATATTTATAGACAATAAGGGTAAAGAGTAAAAGCCAAGTTTTAATTGAAACAGGCTTGTAAATCTCTTTAGTACTAATGACTCTTTGGTGATGATAATAACCAAGAATTATAAATTATATATATATATATATATATATATATATATATATGCTCAATATATGTGGCCTTGAGTTTCTCTCAGACCTATGACCATATACTGGAGTCAGTATATCTTTTACAGAAAAATGATGGATGCAAGTTAAATACTAGCTCTGCCATACGAAAGCTTCAGTTCTCCCTGCCCTCACTGTTCAGCTACAAAATGGAGACAATAATGTCTGTTTAGGCAGTCTTTAAAAGCATCAGTAATAAATGTTAAAGTTGGTACCACCTTGGAATAACCTGGGAATGGGATCCAGGCATCAGCAGTTTTAATATCCTCCCAGGCTATTCTAATGTACAGCCAATTATAAGGATTATAGGCCTGCAGCAAGGGTTCTCAAACTGAAATTAAAAATTGATCAACCGATCAATACTTAAAATCAGTACTTAAAATCTGAACTGAGTAGTTCTGGGAGGTTCTTGGATCCTGAACTTCTAAAAACATTCATAAATGATGCTGGTGCTTCTGGTTCAGGGACTACACTTGAAATATCGAGGGCTTGAAAGATACTAACTCATTGTCCACAGAAAAGGTTTGAAAAAAGCATAAAACTAAAAATAGATTTATCCATTTATTTCTAATGTACTGCAATGGTTCAACTTCTATATCTCAGCAAATTAATTTGCAGCTTAAGATACAACCTTCATTATTATTATTAGTAGTAATAGTGATATTAATTAAATAATTTTAGTATTAACTAATGATCACTCCTTTCAAAAGTAAAGCTGAAAACTAAAAAACATATATTTTGCTTTTTATGTAAGAAACATAAAAACTGAGAGAATGAATAATCTGCATCTTTACTTACAAATGGAAGTAACAAAATTACATAAATTCTGACTCAGATTTGAACTTTTTAAATTAAAAATAACCTCATTTTCTTCATTCTTCCTTATCAAAACAGCTTTCTAAGCTATACACACATGCACAACATGCAAAATAATATGCTTAAAACAGAATTATATTAGCATGAATATTAGAGTTTTTCCAGTTGGATGCTTTTGAAGAATTGTAGCCATTACATTTTAGAACCCTTTTGTCTTCTTTCCAAATAAGCTCGTGATATTAATGAGATTTTCTGTTTTTGCCTGAAGAGTTTCTTAAAATTATTGGCCTTCAGAGAGATTACCTCAAGTTTTACCAAGAGTATGTTTCATATACTATTGCTCTTTCCAAAGGATGTTTTTTCAGTGATTGAAAATTTCATAATGGATAAAATATAAGGAAAAATAATAAAATATTCTTTGAAGACGTGATAGATGTCTCATGTTCTCTTTTGGAATGTACTTTAAAATAATTACTTGGAAAAAGTTATATTTGTTCACACCTCATTTGTTTCATCATGATTTATTGTAGAGGGTCAGGAGCACATAGATTATTAATGCCACATGATGTAATTATAAAGTATGGGGGTTTTGGAAAAGAGGTGTACAGGAGGGCTTACAATCAGAGAGCGAGTAGAACACACATATCTCCTGGTTCCCGAGGTCTCTTAGAGAGCTGTTCCCAGTGGGTAATGTTAGAGTACACTCATACTGGCTGCTTCTCAATTACAGGATATCCTCACCTCCAAGTGATGTATTATAGGGACAGCAAGTCATGGATCTTCTAAGTGAAGTTATTAAAGTTACTCCTGGTTGAGGAAAAGGCCCAGATACAAAGTGGGAACTTCCCAAGTTAAGCAGCTCATATGAACCTTTGCTTCCTATGGGAGGATTCAGCCCTGAGGCACCAACTTTCTAAGTATGTATATATTCATTCCACTAATTATTATGTGATTTTGTTAGAGCAGCATGAAGAAAGTTTTGGATATAATAAGAGTTCCAAAATACATTAAAGTACAGATCTAAAGCACACAAGTAATTAAAAATTATAAACCAATTTTTGTACTTTACCTGGAAATTTTCATGTTAAATATGCAAATACAGTATACATTTACATGCAACCTTTCAATATGTTTCTTGTTTAAAAGAGAATTATTGAAATTTTGCTTGAGACAAAGAAAAGTTTCATAATTATTTGCCAGTAATGACTATGGTCATTATAATGTCCAGTGTTGCAATGAAATATGAAATAAATATTAATAATGACCCAAGTTCTAGGCTAGATCATCTCTGAAAAAATATTGGAAATGTGCCCTTAACTTTTATTATTGTTAATAAATATTTAAATGGATATTATCAAATGTATATTATCAATAACATAACATTTATCAATTTAAAATTATGTAAGATTACAAGCATAAAAATAATTCATATAGTGTCACAATGAGTTAAAACAGAAACATAAATTATTTAGTGGTAATAGAAAGGAATTGAGAAAAGCAATAGAAACAACAGTATAAGTATAAAGGGCTACCTGAGTGCAAGTGCTTTTACTTATTTAATATTTCCATGATTTTGTATAAATCACTTCAAATTCGAGGGACTTGTTTCTTCATCTGTAAAACAAGAATAAAATTTCACACGCACACATACAGTTGTGCACATGTGAAGGCGATTCAGCAGGTTACATGATAACCTAAGTTACTGTTTTATGGCTGAGCCACAATACACAGACATTGCCATTGTTGAAATCTTTCTGTTTCATCATGAAATTTTGGGAAAAATTATACACACACACACTCTTAAATATGGAGCATCCCTGAACATTTCCACAGATCATTTATGCAAATGTTGAAAATACATATTTACTTTTATTTTTGAATGTATAAATTATGATATAATCAAAATAACTGAGGCACGTCTATATTTGTATTATAATATAACTGTATTATAAAATGTATTATAATTGCTGAGACAGGATAAATTATTCATTGAAAGAAATTTTGTACACCAATTAAATGCAAGAAAATGTTCAAGAATCCTTAGGTAAATTAAAACTGAATGTTCTAAACTCATGCATTTTTGTCTGTAGTAAGAAGTGCCCCAAATGAATGTGAAAACATATGTGACAGATAATCCAAGAGACAGCGAGGAAAGGCTAAAAAATATTCAGTTGAACAGTTCAAGTATGATTTCTTTAAGTTTGGTTATTTGACATGACCCATGAATGATGGATAGAGTTTTTATAGGTAGAGGTTTTGGGAAAAGGACAGTGTCTGTAAACTTCTACAATACACATTCTGGATTAACAAGTGGTTTTCCACTTGAATAGGTCAATGCATCTTCCATTAAAAAAAAAGGCAACAAAGACTATTGCCTTAACTATTTTCTTGATATGTTTGTTTTCGATTAGATATTAAGGTATTATCTTTTCTTATATCTAGCCATCTCTTTGTTTTTGTATTCATAAAGTTTCTCCAATTTTTTGTGATTCTAATAATGATATTAGTATTTGAAGAATTTACCACCTGGAATATGTTAGTTTTTTTTTTTTTTTCTGTTAATGTTGTTTTGGCATCTTAAGATTAAAATAATTTTAAAAGAAATTTACCAGATGATATAAATTTAGTCTCTATCTCAAAAAATTTTTAAAGTACCAATTCAGAATGGATAGCAGGATGTTTTAACAATGAAATTTTTCAGATAAAATATATCATTAAAAATGATACCTTTTCTACCACCATATAGAGTATCTTAAAAAAAAAGTATTGTATTTGTAAGCATTGGAAAAGACATCTTAATCAAATAAAGTCACATATAAAACATGCTTCTAATCACAGCTCATGGCAATAACAGTATTAACTAGATCCTTTTCTAAGATTTAAGGAGTGTTACACCTAATTGATTTTACATTAGCAATGGCCTGAATCACTTTTTAAATCAAAGTTATTCCTAATTATTAAGCCTGTGACTTGATTTTGAATTAAAATTTAAAAGATCAAATCAAGATACATTAAAGACAGCATGCATTTGTTCAGAGATCTAAAGGAATTAGCTATTGTAATGTCCATAATTCTTATTAGAATGATTTTAGTATCCCTCATGAAGTCAGTACTGTTGAAGGGAAAAAGGCTTTACTTCTAAAATAGCTCTATTTTAACCATTTTATTACTCTGTTTCTAAAACTGACATTACTACATAATTTTGAGCTAGACTAGCGTGACGACTGTGTGCATTAGGCACATGTCCCTTCAGTATTAAATGACTTACTCCTCCAGCTTCTGGGGTCTTCTAGCTACTCTGCTGCCAACCTTCTTCTAAGAAATGATTCTGAAATGAAAAGAGCTTTCTCCCAGTTAATGTGAATGTAGGAGTATAAAGATCTGGCCTTCTCTCTGTAATGCACCGTAACTGTGAAGAATTGTTGATTTATAACAGCTATACTATGTCTTGATAAGAATTTGGAGCAAAGTAGAACTCTCAACAGCTAATGATACAGGTGAGATGGGTGCAAACACTGTGGAGATTTTACCAAAACTGAATACCCACATGCAATATAACTCAGCAATTATTCTCTTATGCTATCTGTAGCAACTAGAATGCCTGTATGCTTGTTCCAAAACCCATGTACCAGAATATTCATAGAGGCAGTATTCAGAACATTAAAATGACTCAAATGTCTACTAATAGAATATTAAATAATCTATACAAAATTATACTGTATGAGAATTATGAATCACTGCTACATATAAAAGGATAAAATTGACTTACCCTTGCCTTTCCTTGTATTATGCTGCGCTATATTGTCATGATTGGAGTTCCAGAAGTCAAAAGGAAACTTAATTGACTTAGGTTTAGAAACCACATGCAAGGATGGTGGAGATTTGTATGGAGAACTCCATGGAGATGCCTCACTCTAGATTGCTTATTCCAGACTTCTTTTGAATGAGAAAAATATAAATAAAGCTTTGATTAGTTCAAGGCTATTAAGTGCTTTTCCTGTTATACAAATGAACTTAATCTTCAACAATGTGGGCTGACACATATAATAAGCTATTCTTAAGAAAAAATAACATTAATTTTTATATCAATTATTATGAATAAAAATAATGGTAAGTGGTAAACATTAAGCATAAAACCGCATAATCACTGCCCTTTAATTTGCAACCTCAAAAATTAATTTCTGCCTGTCTTTACTCCTAGCCTTGGAACTCATCTGAATTATTGTTAAAATGTGCTTCCCCATCCCTCATCTGTGAATATAGAATTAGTTTACTATGCAGTGTCTTTCAGTTGTTATAACATATCACTGGACTTGTTTTTCAGAGGATATATGAAGTGTCTATATAGCTATTTATTATACCTTTTATTTTCACACCCAGATAGGATAGTTATAATGTCCTGTTTTTCATCATTTACAGCTACTGTATTTGTCCAGTGCACTAAATTAATATTGTGGTAATGTTACCTCAATGCTAGTAGTATTTCTAACATGAATTCCTCACTGCAATTTTAGATAACTTTGTGGTTGTTTGTTTATAATTAAAATAATGCTACTTTTCTATGTCTCAGATTTTTTCTTTTGTAAAATTTCATTAATCCATAAAGGCTGTAAACTACATAAAATATATTTACACTGAGTTAAAAACTGAGATTAAAAATTTTATTCTGTGGCAATGGTGATTATTTCATATGATTCATTTATGTTCTAACTATCACAGTTAGTAAATGTCTCTGTAAACATACTTAATGCATTCAGATCAGCAAACTGCACTGTTAATACAGTGGTATTTCTGAAATTGTTAATTTGATGTTTTGATTAAATAATTTGTGTTTATATTTAATTTTTAAATTTTTACTTATTATTTTTTATTCCAGTTTTATTGAGATATATTTGACATATAGCTCTTTGTAAGTTTAAAGTTTAAAGCATAATGATTTAACTTAGATACATCATGAAATGATTACCACAGTGAGTTAGTGAATATCCGTCATTTCATACAGAGACAAAATTAAAGAAACAGAGCAAAAAATTTTTTTTCCTTCTGATAGGAACTCAGGATTTGCCCTCTTCAGCTTTCTTAGATAAGATACAGCAGTGTTGTATATTACAACATGTTGTATATACATCCATAGTACTTATTAACCGTATTACTTGAAGTTTGTATCTTTTGACTGCCTTCATCCAATTTACCCTCCCCTCAATACCCAGACTTTGGCAATCACAATTCTCATATCTTGTTCCAAGAATTCGTTTGTTGGTTTTTGAAGAATAATTGACATACAACACTATGTCAGTTCCTGTCACCCAGCACAGTGATCTGATATTTCTACGTATTTCAAAATGATCAGCATGATAAGTGTAGTTATAATCTGTCATCATACAAAGATATTACACAATTATTGACTGTATTCCCCACACTGTACATTTCATATAGGTGATTCACTTATTCTGCAACTGGAATTTTGTCTCCCTTAACCCCCCTCAGCTGTTTCTCTCCTACCCCCACCACTCTGCCCTTGGCACCCACCTGTTTCTTCTCTGTATCTACAACTCTGCTTTATTATGTTTATTCAGTTGTTTTGTTTTTTGGAGCCCAGATATAAATTGTTATACAGTGTTTGACTTCCTCTGACTTATTCACTTAGTATATACTCTAGGTCCATCAATGATGTTGCAAATAGCAAGATTTATTTCTTTTTACAGCTGAGAAAATGTTCTATTGTGTATATATAACACATATTATTTTATATATATCATATCTTCTTTATTCACCTATTTATAGACACTTAAGTTACTTCCATAACTTGGCTAGTGTAAATAATGCTGCCATGAATATAGGGTGTATATTTCTTTTTGAATTACTGTTTTCATTTTTTTGGTTAATATCAAGGAGTCAAATTGCTGCATCATATGGTAGTTCTATTTTTAAATTTTGGCAGAATCATCATACTTTTCCACAGTGGCTGCACCGATTTCATTCTGACCAACATCCTCACCAGCACTTGTTATTTGTTGTCTTCTTGATAATGGCAATTCTGACAGATGTGTGGTGATATGTTATTATGGTTTTTATTTGAATTTCCCGTATGATTAGTGATGTAGAGTATGTTTTCATGTGCCTATTGGTCATTTATATGTCTTCTTTGAAAAAATGTCTGTTCTGAACCTCTTCCCATTTTTCAATAGGGTTTTTTTGTTTTTTGACACTGAGTTGTATGAATTATTTGTATATTTTGGTTATTAACCACTGATTACCTATATCATTTACAAGTATTTTCTTCAGTCCAGTAGGTGGACTTTTCATTTTGTTGATAGTTTCCTTCACTGTCAAAAGCTTTTTAGTTTGAAATGGTCCCATTTGTTTATTTTTATGTTTCTTTCCCTTGCCTGTAGGGATATATAAAAAATATTATGAAGACCGAAGTCAAAATGCTTGCTGTCCATTTTTTTTCCAAAAGTTTTATGGTTACATTTAAGTCTCTAATGCATTTTGAATTTATTTTTGTGTGTGACATGGGTCTAGGTTTTGTTTCTTAGTTGTCCATTTTCCCCAAAACTATTTATTGAAAGGGCTGTCTTTCCTTATGGTACATCCTTGTCACAGATTAAATGACCTTATATGTGTGGGTTCATTCTGAGCTTGGTATTCTGTTCCTTTGATTTGCCTGTCTGTATTTAAGCCATTACTAGACTATTCTGATTACTGTAACTTTATAGTGTAGTTTGAAATCAGGGAGGATGATACCTCCAGCTTTGTTGTTCTTCCTGAAGATTATTTTGTCTATTTGTGATCTATTGTATTTCCATTCAAATATTAGAATTATTTGTTCCAGTTCTGTGAAAAATGCCATTAGTATTTGATAAGGACTGAGTTGAGTCTGTATATTGCCCTGAGTAGTAGATTCAATTTAACAATGTTAATTCTTCCAATCCATGATACACCTTTCCATTTTTGTGTGTGTGTCATCTTCAGTTTCATTCATTAGTGTCTTATAGTTTTCCAAGTACAGGTCTTTTACCTCCTTATTTATATTTACTTCTAAAATTTTTACTTTTTGATGTACTTATAAATGGGTATAAATGGGATTATTTTTCTTAATTTCTTTCTGACAGTTAACTTTTAGTGTACATAGACATGCAGCAGATTTCTATATATTAATTTTGTATCATGCAACCTTACTGAATTCATTAATGAGTTCTAATAGTGTTTTGGTGGTGTTCTTAGGATTTTCCGTGTGTAGTGTCATATCCTCTGCAAACATTGAGAGCCTTACATCTTTCTTTCCCATTTGGATTCCATTTATTTTCTTTATTTTATCTGATTGCTGTGGCTAGGGCTTCCAATATTATGTTGAATAATAGTGGCTAGAGTGGGTATCATTGTCCTATTCCTTATCTTACAGTAAACGCTTTCGGCTTTTCACCATTGAGTATGATGTTAGCTTTGAGCTTATACGTGGTCTTGATTATGTTCAGGTGTGTTCTCACTGTACTGATCTAGTTCAGAGCTTTTATCATAAATGGGTGTTGCGTTTTATCAAAAGCTTTTTTCACATATATTCAGATGATCATTTCATTTTTTAATTCTTCAGTCTCAATGTGATCACATTAATTGATTTGTGGATATTGAACCATTCTTGCATGTTTGGGACAAATCCCACTTTATCATGGTTATGATCCTTTTAATATATTACTAAAATCAGTTTGCTAATATTTTGTTGAAGATTATTACATCTTTGTGTATCAGTGATGTTGGCCTAGTAGTTTCCTTTTTAGCGATATCTTTGCCTGGTGTTGATATTGAGGTGATGATGGCCTCTTTCCCTTATAATCAAACATTGTACATGTCAGTATTTTCTAGGAATAAGTTAGATGAATATGTTGGAGTTATGTAGAGATTTATATAGATATAGTATAAACATAATTAGATAACTTGGACCTTGTGTGTTTTTCTTTTTAGTATCAGTTAGCAATGACAGAGCCATTTCACTAAGTGTCACTTCACGTTCACCAATTAGATTGCTAGTGTAAAACAATGACTCAATTTAATATCCCATTACTAGGTGTTAAACAGTAAAATTTAAATTAGAGCTGTTAGAAATATCCCAATTATTTTCTAGATCTTACCTTTTCTTTTGAATTTTTTCATAAAGATAAAATGTTGAATAATATCCTTATAATTACACCAAAAATTGAAAATAAGTCTTCAGTTGGAAGGTAAGTAAGAGGGGTGTGTGGTTTCTTCCTTTGTTGTTGATAATACATGTTTAATGTATACTAATCTTCATACCATATCTCAGTATATAATGAATAATTATGGGTTAAATTATGTCCCTCCAAGAGATACATTGAAGCCTTTTGATCCCCAGTACCTCTGAATGTGATTTTATTTGGATAAAGCATCATTGAAGATGAAATTAGTTAATTTAAGATTTGGTCATACTGGCATAGGCTGGGCCCTTAACCCAGAATGACCTGAATTTTTAAAAAGAATACAGATACAGAGAGAATGTCATGTGAAAACAAAGGTAGAGATTGGAGTGATATATCTACGAGCCCAGGGACTCCAAGGATTGCTGGTTGTTGCTAGATGCGAGGAAAGAAACAGACTCTCCTTGAGTACTCATAAGAAATCAACTTTTCCAACACTTTGTTTTCAGACTTCTAGATTGCAGACCTGTGAGAGAATACATTTCTGCTGTTTTAACACACCCGGTTTGTGGCACTCAATGATGGCAGCTGTAAGAAACCAACGCAGTAGATATTGACTTTTATTTATGAAGCATATATATTGACTTGTATTCAGTTGGCTGTTGCATAATTTATTATCTTTTTCAAAATAAAAAACAGTATTAAGTATGCAGGCTTTAGAAGTAAGCTGGGTTCGAATATTTACCCAGTCACTGAGTAGCTATCTGGTCAAGAACAAATTATTCACTTTTTTTAAGTTCAAGTAATTAGTTATAATATATTTAAAAGTAATTATTCAGTGTGTTCATGTCTTATATCTAATTTTAGCTATCACAATTAAGGTTTTCTCTCTATATTTTTTGGTTTACAGAAGTGATAGTTCAACGCTACTTGCTCTTCGGTTTTACACTCAAATATACACACTTTGTTAACATTGTGTGCATAGCTTTCATATGTATAGACTATACAACACTACACAGGAAAACTGTATATAAATTACTAGACTTAACCTTGTTAAGTCTTTTTTCTCACTGAAGAGTTTAGGATTGACAAAGTAAAATGTCTGGTAATTCTGATAGTGCCAGTTATAAAGCTGAGAGTGACGTTTTCTGCAGCTGGATGTTATGTTCTTATAATTGTCAGTGTTACAAAAGCAGAGTAGCTTTAATATTGTCAAGATGGATCGTGTGTTGTCTACTAAATGAATAATATGCTAGGCTGATGAGATTGCTATTTAATTCAGTGGAATTTACTGTGAATATACATGCATATTGACCACTTGTAAGCCATAATACTATATAAGTGAATTATTCCTTAATGTTGAACTTTATTATATGCATTATTTTTTAATTAAGGTATAATTGACAGGTAATGTTATATTAGTTTCATGCATATAACATAATGATTTGATGTTTATATACATTGCATGATGATCCACACAATAAGTCCAGTTAATATCCATCAACTTACATAGTCACAAAATTTTTTTCTTGTGATGAGAATTTTTAAGATTTATAATATTGAGATTAGGATCTATAACTTGTGTTCTTACTGTTTCTCAGATAACAGGATAATAGGAAACTTCCCAGTGAACTGCCAAGAAATTGAGGTAATTAGAGGACTTCTGATGCTTTTATCCCCCACTCTTTAGCATTGGGTACAAAGATGAATTATCTGAGAAATGCATTGCAATTATCTGAGCCTAAGAAAAGGACAGCTGTGTCAAGGCAGCCAGATGTGGTTTATATTTGGAAATGTAGATGATATATGGCTGTCTGTTAGAAATACTGCAACTAGAAAGCAAGATTATGCTGCATAAAACCAGGATAGTACCAACAAATAAAATTTAATGTGGCTCTAATAGTACAGTCTGTGGAATGCAAGGAGCTGTACCATGGCATAGTGTTTTAGCATGTGATTTCTTGGGTTGAACTGCTTAGGTTGAGTTTTTTTTTCCTTCCTCACTCAAAGCTATGTCACCTTCATAAGTGTTTCACTACTTGCAGCTTCAATTTCCTCATCTATATTTGGAAATAATATTTAATTGTATGGCTATCATGATACTCACCAAATATTACATTTACACCTTCCTAGTTCCCCAGTGTCCAGGAAATAAGCTCATGGCAAACTGACTTGTTTTGGCAAAGAAAAAAATGCCCTATTTGATTTCTATAACAGTTTTACTGAAATGGTGGAATGCTTAGATATGACTTTCTTCAATTTCTTTTCTGTTGCTGTGATGACTAACAGTAGTCCAAGGAGAAGGAACTGTATACAACTCCATACTCTTCTAGACTTCCATCTTTGGTCCCCAAGAATATTATTTTTGTGGCTGAGAATTGTCTCTTCTAATAAATTTGACTCCTCAGTGGCTGTCATCTGCAGTTTAGGCATCTAATTAAATTGTTTATTAATTTGTGGGACACTCATGTCCATTCAGTTCACAGAATATTATTCAAAGTTGAAGTTTGAAGATTACAACTGCCCCTTCCTATCACCAGGCCTTTAATCATGGTCCGTTGTGATCCTCTCTGGCACCTGTCTTCTAATATATTATGTACTTTAAAAGAGACATTTCATTTTCATAGCTTTATTTACCTCTAAATAATTCTTACTACAAGCGAAAGGTTGCATTTAACTCAGCTTTTCTTTTCTTTACTGAAGAAAGATTTATAAACTCTTGGAATTTAAATATTCATCTAGTCAGCAATGGTTGAAGTGTAAGAAAACATTTTCTTTCCTGAGAATTTAAAAATATTATTTCTGATATATTCTTCTGGCATAAATTTATGCTGTCAAAGACTTACAGTACTCTTTCCTTATACATCATGTACTCTTTTTCTGTCTAGATGCTAAAATGACATATTCTCTAATAGTTTTACTAGAATATATATTGATAATTCTGGGTCATTTTGTAGTTTGTGTATTTTTGTTTGCTTTTTAGGGCCACAGGTGTAGCATATGGAAGTTCCCAGGCTAGAGGTTGAATCAGAATTGCAGCCGCCGGTCTACGCCACAGCCATAGCAATGCTGGACCCAAGGCATGCCTATGACCTACACCATAGCTCAGGGCAATGCCGGATCCTTAATCCACTGAGCAAGACCAGGGATTGAACCTGCATCCCCATGAATACTAGTTGGGTTCACTACCGCTGAGCCACAATGGAAACTACCATTATTTATTTTAAGTTTTCCTAAATAATAAATTTTAGTATATATTCTACTTCCTTGCTCATTATTTTTTTCAAGAATTCCTTTTAACTTAAGAGTTCTATTTGTCTGTATTTAATATACATTACTTTCTCTTGAATAACTTACACTACTTTTGTGTGTTTGACTTTTAAATTTTCCTCTTTTTGCCTTCTATATTTCTTAAAATATTATCATCACTTTAATTCAGTCTTGGGTTCTTATGTATTTAATCTTAACATCTAAATAATATTTTAATTTAATTATTTATCTTATCACTTCATTTCGGGTTATTTCTAATTTTCACATAGTATATTTTCGTATCTTATATAAGTAGTAATGTATTTTTAGCAAATATTTGGTGTGAATATATTTTCTTTAGTAGTGTTTCTAAGTCTCTTGTTTCTCAAGAAAATTTTAGCTATGATTAGGCCTTTATAATTTTCTATTGCTCTGTATCTGTGTGTATTAATTGAAGGGAGGGGAAAATTAGTTTAATTTTTATGTAGGGGTTCATTAGTTCAGTCACTTTTTCACATTAAAAAATTAACTTTTTTTGGAGTTCCCATCATGGCTCAGTGATTAACGAATATGCCTGGCATCCATGAGGACGCAGGTTCAATCCCTAGCCTCACTCAGTGAATTAAGAATCTGGCGTTTCCGTGAGCTGTTGTGTAGGTCGCAGATGCAGCTTGGATCCTGCATTGCTGTGGCTGTGGCCTAGGCCAGCAGCTACAGCTCCTGTTACACTCCTAGCCTGGGAACCTCCACATGCTGTGGGTGTGGCCCTAGATAAAGCAAAAAGACAAAAAAAAAAAAAAAACAAATTTGATGGCTCACTTTTAACAGAATGTGTACCCATTTGTCTAGAATTGCTTATAGTAAATAAGCCTGGAATATGTGAATTTATGAGGCATGGCTTCCTAGAAAATGTCATGTTGGAGTTCCCGTCATGGTGCAGTGGAAATGAATGACTAGGAACCGTGAGGTTGTGGCTTTGATCCCTGGCCTTGCTCAGTGGGTTAAGGATCTGGCGTTGCCATGGGCTGTGTGTAGGTCGCAGATGCGGCTCAGATCTGCCTTTGCTGTGGCCAGTAGCAACAGCTCCAATTAGACCCCTAGCCTGGGAACCTCCATATGCTGTGGGTGCAGCCCTAAAAGGACAAAAGACAAAAAAAGGAAAAAGAAAATGTCGTGTAAGCAATTCAGCAATCTGAGGATAAAATGGAGATATTTCAGAGCTGGCTTTTGTGCCAGTGTGCTTACTGCCCACCTAATTTAGAAATGTAGCTTCTATTCTGGGCCAGTGCGTATAAAATAAGAAAAGGAAACATGGAGGGGCCTCATGCCATAAGTCCTTGTCCTTTCCATATTTTACCTTGTAAGTATTTGAAAAGCTTGATATTGACTACAGTCTCTGATTCATGAGAGTTTGATTGGTAAATCCAATAACTGTGCTACTATAATGATGTAGTATAAAAATCAAGCATGTTAATATAATTTTAGAGCTATTTTTCTCACTTTCTGAAGAAATTCAATAGGTCAAAGGCAGATGCACTACAAATGGAATTCCTACTTTCTACATTCACTAAAGCATATCATATCTTCAGGAGAAAAGTTACATTTGATCATTAAGACAAATGTGTCAATTAAAATATACAATTTATTTGAATAACAAAAAAGACCTAAGATAATGGTGAGAGCCTACTTAAGATATGCCCTGCTTGGGAGAGAGGAAGAATGTTGTTATATCAGGCAGCTGCTGTATTTGTCACAATTTGAGTTTCAGCACTCAGAGGGCATAATATTATATTTCAGATCCAAAATATGTGAAAATGTGTGGCTATTTCCTGAATAAAGACATAATCTTCAAACGAATAAACAGAAAAATGAAATAAGGGAGTTAAGTGCATTTTATTTCTAATAGATCCATTAAAATAATTTGTTTTTTTAATACTTGAAATAAAACATATGACAGCAATTAAGATATGTACATAAAATTAATCCAATAAAGAACAATATTTTGATCAAAATATTTCATACTTTCTAATAAAACATCAAAATGTAAAACTGCACTGAAAAATAATGTAATATATATCTTAACGTCCAATGAGTATACAGTCTTATATTTCCCATGTTTACATTCATAAAAGTATTCATTACCTCCCTGGGCTTTTGGGCATTGCTTCTCCCCTTAGTAATTTAGCTTCAGAGTTACATTATACACATACAGCCTTCTAGTTGGTCAAAGGGGATTTTCATTTAACTTTAACACTGTTGGTATCAATCATCAAGTTGCTTTTCAAGCTGTATAAAGATATATGTGGATATTTAGTTTTAACACCACATGTGTCATTATAATTACCGTAGTGATTTTTAAATATTTGATGTATTTTGGCAACTGCAGTGAATATTGCTTAGATATCATCTCCTTTACCTCTTTCAAAAATAAAATATTCTTCCCCTAACCATCATGTTGGGAGTATTGATGACCGAAAGTCATCAGCTAAGTTAAAATGAAGTATGATCTTTGTTGTCACCAGGTCTCAGTTCAACTCTCTCTCTCTCTCTGCCTGACTCTTGTCACCACCCTATCCAAATGACAAGGCTTCTCATCTGGTCCTCAGAGATGTCTATGAAATTTGCTGTATTTCTATTGTTTCTGTGGGTCTAGTAGAGATTGGTATCCCTAAACCCAACATGGAAGTCATCTTTTCTCCAGCCAATGATACAACTGACTGGAAATTTCTGTTAAAATTGAACTATGAATCTTTGAATGAAACTCTTCCTATGGACAATATGGTCTTCAACATGTCTGTCCAGGATATTCTTTGTGGCAACATGGCTGATGACAGATAAAATGACCCACCAATGGAAGCAGCTGGCCTCACTGCTTAGATGATCATCTCTTTTTAAAATCTCTATTTACCATTTTATTTTTTAATTTTTAAAATTTTTATTATAGTTGATTTACAATGTTCTGTCAATTTCTGCTGTACAACAAAGTGACCCATTCATATATATATATATATATATATATATATATATATATATATATATGATGTATTTAGGCAACTGCAGTGAATATTGCTTAGATAACATATACACATTATTTTTCTCATATTATGTCCTATCATGTTCCATCACCAGAGACTGGATATAGTTCCGTGCACTATACAATAGGACCTCATTACTTGTCCACTCCAAATGCAATTGTGTGCATCTGCTAACACCAAGCTCCCAGTCCATCCCACTCCCTCCCCCTTGGCAACCATAAGTCTGTTCTCCATGTCTGTGAGTTTGTTTATTTTCTATAGATATGTTTATTTGTGCCATATATTTGATTCCACATAAAAGTGGTATCATATGGTATCTGTCTCTCTTTTGGACTACTTAGTATGAGAGTCTCTAGTTCCATCCATGTTGCTGCAAATGGCATTATTTTGTTCTTTTTATGGCTGAGTAGTATTCCATTGTTTTTATGTACCACATCTTAATCCAGTTCTCTGTCGATGGACATTTAGATTGTTTCCATGTTTTGGCTATTGTGCATAGTGCTGGAATGAACATACAGGTGCACATATCTTTTTCAAGGAAAGTTTTGTACAGATGTATGCCCAGGAGTGGGATTGCTGGATCATGTGGTAGTTGTATATTTAGTTTTCTGAGAAACTTTCATAATGTTTTCTATAGTGGTTGTACCAATTTATATTCCAACCAACAGTGTGGGAGGGCTCCCATCTATCCATACCCTCTCCAGTGTTTTTTATTTGTTGACTTGTTAATGATGGCCATTCTGACAGGTGTGAAGTGGTACCTCATTATAGTTTTGATTTGCTTATCTCTAATAGTCAGTGATGTCGATCATTTTTTCATATCCTTGTTGGCCATCGGCCCAAAATATACAAAAACTCAACAGCGAAGAAACAAACACCCCAACTGAAAAACAGGCAGAATACCTAAATAGACATTTTTCCAAAGAAGACATAGATGATCATCTTGAATCATCTAGAACAAATCATAGCTGGCAATGCACCTGTGCTGGCTTGCCACACAGCTGTCATTACTTACAAGTTTGCTGACTAACAAAGAACTATCTGCTATTCTGCTAAGAAGCTGAATCATGGCTCTAAAACCATTCTGGAAGTCCATGTCTATTGAGAGTTTCTTTGACTGTCCTTCTCTGGGTTGTTTTGCTATTCTTGATATGAGATAGGCTGTTGCTGTAGTTATCTTCCAAGCAGTGTACAGGAAAACTGATGGAGCTAGCAAGGCCACCATCTGCTCAGAAAACTCAGAAGTTTAAGTGAATATTATGCATAACACCTACCACCACAATCTTAATCGCTGGTTGAAAAATGGTCTTACAACTATTTATTTTAATTGATCATTTAAGTTTAATACTAGATTTATTAATGATAACAACCTATATAGTAAATCCTTTGGAAGGAAAGGAGAATATTTTATAGACCATTGTGTGCTGGGGGAGTGCAGTTTTAAGTCATTAGATTTTTTTTTTAAGTCTGAACTTACTTTTATTTTATTTTTTTATTTAATGATTTTTATTTTTTTCTATTATATCTGGTTTACAGTGTTCTGTCAGTTTTCTACTGCAGAGCAAGGTGATCCAGTCACACGTACACATGTACATTCTTTCTTCTCACATAATCATGCTCCATCATAAGTGACTAGATACAGTTCCCAGTGCTGTGTAGCAGGATCTCATTGCTTATCCATTCCAAATGCAATAATTTGCATCTACTAACCCCAAATTCCAAGTCCATCCCACTCCCTCCCCCCACCTCCTTGGCAACCACAAGTCTTGTCTCCATGTCCATGATTTTCTTTTATGTGGAGAGGTTCATTTATGCCATAGTCATTAGCTTTTAAAATCAGTACTTTTTAAATAAAAACAAGGACAAAAATTCTGTCAAAATTTTGAAACCTGTTAAAACAAGGTTAATAAGAGAAAAAAAAATTCTCTTGCCCCAAATAGATTGTTTCCACTCCTACCCAAGTTTGTAGACTTAGTGACTCCTGCATCCCCCATCCCCTTGATCGGAGGGAAGATCCCCACCACTGGTCCTACTTTGAAGCTGATTATAGATATTTACCTATCTAGACTTTTGAAGAACACAAAATATTTAGAGAAGCCAGGTATATTTCAAGGGACTTGTTTCTAAGTATAACTGTGGTGACTACTTGAATTACTACTACTTTCCAATCAAAGAACTCAAAAATCTGTCTTATGAATAATTCACGACATGAAGGCATTTCTTAAAATATTTTTTCTGTTACTTTTTCAGGTTCTCTGAGTTATCTTGGATGCTAGCTCACACTCAAATTTACATAAAAGCCAGAAACCATCAAACTGTTTCCCAACCTCTTCACCTAATATCTACATTATTTCTTTAAAAAGTACTTAAAACTTTGGCTGAGGTAGGAGGGGGTTGTGCTAGTGGGAATTTTAAAAAAGGTGTTTTCTTTTATCTGCAGAGGAGTTATAATGCCCTCAACATCTTTTTCCTATTTATTAACTTCCTGCCTCAGTATTTATGATGTAATCACATATGCATGACATCATCACAGCGGGGGGTATTGTAGAAGAAGAAAGAATGAACAGCCGTAGGTTCTTCTTAGTTTTACAAAGTGTTCAGGGTAAGGTCTAATTACAGATCAAATGGGAGAAGCCCTGCAACCACTATAAATCCACAATTGTAAGGTTAGGACCAATCCAAGAGCTTGAAGAAGGGCTCAGAGCAGGCCAGTTGGGACCTGGACTACACTTCCCGGAAACCTTTGCATCATAAACAGGTCTTTTGCTAGGGAAAGGAGGATGTCTTTAGAGAAGGCTGCCATAAAGAATGTGGCAGGAAAGGGGGTGAGAGGAGACTTGGCTAATTCTGTTAAAAGGCCTGAAAAACAAACAAACAAAACACAAATGTAGATCCTAAGAGTGACACACGCACACACCTGTCAGAAAAGTCTTGTATGTAAATCTCTGTCTCAAGAGTCAGCTCCGCAGAGATTCTGACCATAGTCAGTTGAAGCCAGGAATCATCCAAAGTAGCCAACTGGAAAATGAGAGTTTAAAGTTGGATTGCCTGCTGGCTGGTTGGCAGTGAGAATCTCATCAATAGTGGTAGTTGAGTCATTAATAGCCCATGTCTTGTGTCAGTGGTATATTATTAAAATTCCATTGCTTTTGAACTGAGATGAAAATTCAGTGGAAGGGGATGTACTGGAAATTGCAATGGCTTTGGATTTTGAGAGTTACATAAGAATTAGGGATAACTTTATGAAATCCAATGGATACTGCTGAGTTCAATTTCAGCCTTAGGAAGGATAAGGATGATTAATCTCCCATTAATACCTAAGTGTGAAAGCCAGATGGCCTTGGAAGTCTATGAGAGGGACTCTCATTTACTGCAGCTGAAACACAGAAAATACACAGACTTGGGAGTGAGACTTAAATATGAGAGAAGCCAAGCTCTGGAGAAAGCTGTATTATCTGTTTTGTCATTCCCAGCAATATGTTATGTTAAGGTCAGGGCCCTGTTAGGAAGTACTGAGACTCTGAGAGTTCCTATGGAGTTTTTTGTATATGCACTCAGAAGTTTTCAAATCTCCGATTATCCTAAAAAGTTTACATTTGCAAAATCTCCCCTCTGTGTATATGTCGAAACATAGAACCCACCTCTTGGCTGAAGAAAGTACAGATGTCCCTTCCTTATAGAAATGGGTTCCCCTCATCACTGATTCCATATCACCGACCAGCCACAATTTTCAAAATTAGCATTGTATTAGTTTTCTATGGCAGCTGTAACATATTACAATTTTGGTGCTTCCAAAAACAAAAATGTATTCTCTCAAATTCCAGAAATCAATATTACCTGGTCAAAATCAGTGTTGTTGGAAACATGCTCTCTTGAGAGAGGTTCTAGAAACAACCATTCCTTGCCTTTTCCAGCTTTGGATGGATTCTAGCATTCCTTGGTTTGCCTTCATCTTCACTTTTCTTATTTCTCTTCTGTGTGTGTTAAATCTTCCTCTGCTTCTCTCATATAAGAATGCATGTGATTGTATATAGTGCCCACTGCAATAATCCAGCATAATCTTCCCATCTCAAGATATTTAATTTACTCTCATCTGAAACAGCACTTTTCCTCACAAGAGAACATTTATAGGTCTCAAGGATTTTGACTTGATATATTTGGCCATTATTTAGCATATTAGAAGTACTACTTTGCATACTATCTGATGTAGAAAGAACTAGTCTTAGTAAAAAAGGAACAGAATATACTATGAATGAAATGTATAATTTAGTCAACAAGTACTAGTAGGACATAAGGTGGTATGACTAGATCCTGAAGATGCTGAATCAAGGGTGTGGAATGTAAGGTTGGATTGAGGAGAATTATCTCCTACATAAGAGCACATTCCTATGACAAAACAAGCATCTCACTAAACTACAAGTTTTTCCTGCCCTCTGAGTACTTTAGATCTTTTGTTTCCATAGGACATAATGTGAGAAAAGAAATCACTAGTATGTCAAGCATGATTACCTCTGATCAGCAGAAAGAAGTAAGGATGCTTTTATACATGAGGTCCAGAAGGAATAAGCTTATGACTCCAGTGATCCACTTCAACATCGCTTAGTATTTTTCTTGCCTAACTGTAACTGTGAATGTATTGTGTGGTATTCCTGGCCTGAGAATATTATGATTACCAAGAGCTTAGATGACTCAGGAGTGAGAGCCTGAGTACCATTACAAGGTAAATCACCAAAATGTGTAGAGGTATAACTGAAAGTGAGAATCTAGGATAAATAATGGAGGAGGAAGATGATGAGAACCAGTTGTGGCCCTGGAAACTACGGTAGACCCGGGTCTGCATGTCACTAACCTCCTCCTTTTCAGTTTCAACTGAGGAAGAAAGGTCCTCAAGAGCCATAAGGGAGCTGCTTCTCTTACATATGTGTAGAAGTGTACTAATGCAGCACATAGAGCTCTTATATAGGAGAGAAGATATTTTCATGCTTCTAAATGTTCAGGGCTTTCAGAACAAAAAATACAGGCAGTCTATACTAAAAGATGGTTGAATACTAACCCTAAGAGTAAAATAATTGAGATACTTATAGTTTTATCTTTTCTGAGCTTGCTGTTTACATTTCAAAGAAGGATAAAATCCTATGCCATTAGTTTGCATTCCAAAGGACTGTAAAAACTTAGAAACCTCTCTCAGAGAAGATTTGTTCACATTATGGAAATGAGGTTTCTCTCCCTTTCTCAGGAGAGGCATATGGCAGCTATGCAGCAGTTCCTCTATAAGCTTCCAAATTTATCATTCTCAAGATTCCTCATCAGTAGTAGTCTCCTGTATATGGAGCTGATGACTGCCCTCATTACATTGCCCGAGAGATTTGGGTAAGGAGGAATGATACTGTTATTGCTGTAAGTAATTCTGATCTCTTATCCAGAAGCTACATGTTTTATTTCAGAATAAAGTCAATAATTATATATATTAAAAACCTATCAGAGGTAGAATTTGACAGACATGGAGTTGTGTTACTTAGATGCATTTACTTTTTAATGGGTTTATTGAGATGTAATTGATTTTACAAAGAATTGCACATATTTAATGTGTGCAATTAGATGATTTTGGACATAGTCAAATTCGTATGATACCATCATCACAATCAAGGGGAAGGAGATAGTCAACAACCCCCAAAGCTTCCTTATATATTCCTTTGTTTTTTAATTTGTTTTTTGCTTTTTTTTTTTTTTAAGAACTTATTGCCTACAGAGTAGTTGGTAGACATCCTTTAGCTAGCTTCTATACATTTGGATACCTACCAGTGCTCATGACAAGTCTGTTTTCTCTGACATGCTCACAAACAAGTATGAGAAGGGACTAGAGTTGAGCCCAGTGTGATTCTCTACTAATGTAATTATTTCCTCTGGGGTTTTCCATCTATTTGGCCAGGAATTCCTCAGAACTTGATTGCAAGTTCTGAACTCTTTCTACCCAGACTACCTTTCTTCCTCTTTTCCTTTCACAGTTATAAAACATGTATCATTGTGTGAAAGCTATATCAATCTTTCCCTGCCCAACAAATATTTTATTGTCCAATTATCTCTTGGTATCTGCTTTTCAGAAGAACTAAACTAACACAGAAATAATTTATATATAGGTGGGATCCTAAGCAATTTACATTTCTGGTCCACCCCATCCTCCTTCCCTCTGCCATAATATGTTCTGAAGAGTTATGGCCATTTCACAATCATCGATCCACTGTATCATTATATTAGTTCTCCCAATATTTAGAGGCCTTTGTTCCAATGAGGAAAATGCTTTCTTTTGGGGACACATTAGGAGTCCAATTAATCTTTAAATTATGGCTTCGATTCAGTCACTTCTGGTTTCTCATACCAAGAGAACAGTAGGGAAGAAAAAGAGTTACTTTCCCTTTAGGGTTATTAACAGTGATGATCCGGACATGATGAAAGTAATATTATAGTATACTCTTCAGTGTCCCATTACTACATCGTCACCTTCGCCCAATTTTGTCAGTAAGTGGGATAATTCAGTAACTTTGGTCTGAGAAGTACTTGGTGAATAGGAGGTAGGATCACTCAAGGATGAAGTTATTACTCAGGCCATGAGGTAAACCTCTGAACAGAAATTCCAGCCCAATGGGAGGAGTCTTTACTTGGTAGTAGACTAGGGATAACATCAATTGCAGATAAAAGTACATAACTATGGGAAAATAACACTGATCAGGCATAGCAGTGGGGACTGTATTTTATCTTTCTAAATATCAATTTAAAAATACTCTAGGAAAAGCAGCTGGTTATAATTATGGAGAACATACTTCTCTAACATATTATGCAAATACCATATTCTCTAACATACTGTACAAATAGTGTTTCCACAGAACACAAGGAGGGTGTAAGGATGCTCTGGGCGAATTTTACAATTCCCCTGCTACTAGAATATCACTCATTCCCCAAGTGTTAGGACAGTTATCAACCGAGCCTCTTCCCAGTAATTGTTCTACCATCTGAAGAACATTTTTTTTTGCCCTAAGTTATCCCTCTTATCCAGGAAGCCATCATTCCATGACTGTTCAGTGCAAGGGATATAAAGGCCAAATTAACTTTCTCAATGTGGAACAAACTGCAGGGTTATCTCCATTTCACAGCTCTTAATTTAATTAGCTGAGACCATTGTTGTAACTAAATCTCAGTTCAAATTCTTGTTCTGCCAGTTCTGCTTTTTTCACTCCTCTTCATTGTTCATCAAAAGAATGCTTCTCAGGAGTTCCTGCTGTGGTGCTGTGGGTTAAGAATCCAACTGCAGGGGACTGAACTGTTCAATCCCCTGCCCAGCACAGTGGGTTAAAGGAGCCAGTGTTGCCACAGCTGTGGCCCAGGTCACAGCTGTGGCTTGGATTCAGTCCCCGGCCCAGGAACTTATATATGCTGTGGGTGCAGCCATAAAAATTAAAATAAAAAAAAAAAAAAAAGGAAGAGCTCTCCCCAATTAATCTCCTGAACGTAAGCCTCTGTCTCAGACTCTATTTCCCAGAGAACTCAACTTCAAAGTCCACTTTTTTAATAATTGATCTTTAAAATTATGAAACTTTTGATGTATTTATGTATTCTGGTAACTACATAGGAAATACGGATGTTTTTCTTTACCAAAACTGTGTGAAACTATTGTTTGTGCATGTACTTGTGTTGAATTGATCCATCTCTCAGATTACTGATTTTATCAAAAATATTGGAATATAGAGAGATTTTTCAAAAAGTGTTATAATAAATGTCTTTTTATACATGAGTGACATATCTTCATTTAGTTTTAGAATACTCAGAGGTTATTTCCAGGTGACATCTAGACAAGTAAATCATAAATAATGGATTAGGTCATTTCTGCTTTCTCCAAATTCTGGACTAAAATTGTGATTTTACTTGATAACTAATAGTACTCAAGAGTGCTTTTTTCTGTTTTTTACTAACTTGGTGATGATTAGGGTCTCTCGAATCTCCCATTTTGAATGCCCAATGATTAGTGGCCTATACCGTATGCACTCTTTAGTCAAAAACAGTCTTTTAGCAACAGCTGCATAAATAAATTCCAAAACACACCCAGAGAAACATTGAGACATTTCCGGTTACTCCAGCCTAGCAAATTCAGATTTATATCCCTTATTCCCTCTAATAATTAATCTTTCTCTTTTAAATGTAATCCTTCCTAAAAAAATAAAAGAGAGAAAAAGAAAAAACCTTATCTCATTCAAAATACCTCAACTCTGACGTAGAGTTTAGAGTGCCTCCTGACAGCGCTGATATTTTAATGAATCCAGAAAGATTAAAGCTTATTGCCCTTACCTTTGATAAGTCTTGACCATCTGTCTCAGAATTTATAAGACAAATATTCTTAAATTTAAAAAGAGAAAGATAACTGAGGTGGTCCGTTAGATTCAGAGAGAGCTTTATTCTTAAGATTTACAGCTCTTGATGTTGGTGCTTACTTTCTTGGCTTCTTTCCCAGAACTTTTTACTCTCCGAGTTGATAGTCTGTCAAGGCTTTTGACCTGGATATAGTGGATTCTGAGAGTTTAACTCTTTCAGCCATTGAATCAATCACTTTAAGTTTTATTAATTCTCTTCTAGGGTTTTTATGGATTTGAGGAACTGATTTTCTAAAGAAAAATACTGTGATCGGATAATTTGTCTCTGTCCAGACTATGCAATGCATCATAAACAGAGCAAGAAATTGGCTACTCAAAATCTTTCTCATTAGTCATTTTTCTAGGAATTTCTCCCATATTAATTCTGTCTTTATTAAAAACTGCTTTAATAGAGAATATCTTTTGGAACAGATTTAAGATATCGATTTCTTTGCATTTCAAGAAGGAAATTATTCAAGCAGTTCAGAACACCAGCGTCTGGATGTTCTGGGTATTAGATTAAGGTATTGTCTGGCCTTTCTACATTTTTTATCATTTTTTTTTATGGATAAGTTTAGTCTTCTATACTCCTAAACTGTGATCACCAAAATCTCCATTATCTTTTTATTAATACTCATTTTTTCATTCAAGGAATAGTGTGTTTGGATTTCCCATTGTGGCTCAGCGGAAATGAGTCTGACTAGTATCCTTGAGGATGCAGGTTCGATCCCTGGCCTCGTTCAGTGGGTTAAGGGTCCAGTGTTGTTGTGAGCTATGGTGTAGGTCGCAGACACATCTCAAATCCAAAGTTGCTGTGGGAGTTCCCGTCGTGGCGCAGTGGTTAACGAATCCGACTAGGAACCATGAGGTTGCGGGTTCGATCCCTGCCCTTGCTCAGTGGGTTAACGATCCGGCGTTGCCGTGAGCTGTGGTGTAGGTTGCAGACGCGGCTCGGATCCTGCGTTGCTGTGGCTGCGGCG
>PVHT020000230.1:9476286-9519796 GCA_004024745.2 Catagonus wagneri
AGCAGAGAGTATATGGGAGTTGCCTATATTTTCCACTATTTTTTTTTCTATGAACCCAAAACTGCCCTTAAAAAGGGTTTGCTTAAAAATAATAAAATAATTTTAAATTCCGTATTGAAAATTTCTATATGTATATATCATTCATTGATAGACACACACAAAAATGCACAGACATTCTTAAACTTCCAGAGTTCTTCTGAAAATGTGACTTTATGATGGAGGTTGACTGCTTTGTATTTAACAGGATATAGTAGAATGCAACCAGTAAAAAGATTTTTGGAGAGAAAAACTGTCTTTTCAAGTCTGTAAAGAAAGCTACTCGTAATTTCCACTTCCCTGCCCTTGCTCAGATGCAGGGCTGCACACCAGCTATGGTGGCGGGCACATGCGCCACTCGTCCTGTCTCGGGCTTTCTCTGCAGCATTCAGAGCTGTCCATAGTTACTCGGTCTGGATACAAGGTCGCTATTACCCACAGCTTTAAGTACTCAACTGTAGCCTTTGTTGTTACTGTCAAAAGGGAAAATAAAATCTTGCTTGACCACTAAAAAAAAAAAAGAAAGAAATGAAAGAAAAGAAAAATGAACACCTTTTATAAATCACATCCCCAAAAATTAAACATCTAGGAATAAACCTGACCAAGGAGGTGAAAGATATATGCTGAGAACTGTAAACATTAATCAAGCAAATTAAAGAGGATGCAAAGAAATGGAGAGATATTCCAGGCTCCTGGGTTGGAAGAATTAATACTGTAAAAATGGCCATACTACCCAAAGCAATCTACAGGTTCAGTTCAATTCCTATCAAATTACTCATGACATTTTTCACAGAGCTAGAACACACAATGCAAAAATTTGTGTGGAACCATAAGAGACCCAGAATTGCCAAAGCAGTCCTGAGGAACAAAAAACAAAAGTACCAATGGGACAGAATAAAGAACCAAGAAATAAACCCAGATACCTACAGTAAATTAGTCTTCAACAATGGAGGCAAGAATATAAAATTGGGAAAAAGGCAGTCTTTTCAGGAAGTGGTGCTGTGAAAACTGGACAGCCATGTGTAAATCAATGAAACTGGAACACACCCTCACACCATGCACAAAAATAAACTCAAAATGTCTTAAAGACTGAAATGTAAGATAAGACATCATCAAACTCCTGGAAGAGAACATAGTCAAAACATTCTATTACATCAAGCTTACAAATTTTTTTTAGGTCAGATTCCCAAGGCAACGGAAAAAGCAAAAATAAACCAATGGGACCCAATCAAACTGACAGGCTTTTGCAAAGCAAAGGAAGCCTTTTAAAAAAAAAAAAAGACAACCTATGGAACACAAGAAAATAGTTTCAAACGGTGCAATTGACAAGGGCTTAATCTCTAAAATATGCAAACAATTTATATAACTTAACAGCAAAAAAACCAACAACCCAATTGAAAAAGAGGCAAAAGACCTGAATAGACCTTCCTTCAAAGCAGATATGCAGATGGCCAACAGGCACATCAAAAAATGCTCAACATCACTAATTAGTAGAGAAATGCAGATGAAAACTGCTATGTGGTACCACCTCACACCTGTCAGAATGGCCGTCGTTAACAAGTCAACAAATAACAAATGCTGGAGAGAGTGGTGGAGAAAAGGGAACCATCCTACACTCTTGGTGGGAACAGAAATTGGTACAACCACTATGGGAAACAGTATGGCGGTACCTTGGAAAACTAAATATAGAACTACCATATGATCCAGCAACCCTGCTCTTGGGCATGTATCTGGATAAAACTTGCATTGAAAAATATACATGCACCTGTATGTTCATTGCAGCACAATTCACAATAGCCAAGACATGGAAACAACCTAAATGTCCATCAGCACATGAATGGATTAGGAAGATATTATCTATAAACACAATGGAATACTACTCAGACATAAAAAAGAACAAAATAATGCCATTTGCAGCAACATGGATGGAACGAGAGGTTCTCATACTAAGTGAAATCAGTTAGTAAGGGAAGGAGAAATACCATGTAATTATCACTTACATCTGGAATCTAATATATGGCACAAATGAATCTTTCCACAGAAAAAAACTCATGGGCTTGGAGAACAGACTTGTGATTGCCAGGGGGAAGGGGAGGGAGTGGACTGGACTGGGAGATGTGGGTTTATAGATGTAGACTATTGCATTTGGAATGGATAAGCAATGAGATCCTGCTGTATTGCACTGGGAACTATATCCAGTCACTTATGTTGGAACATGGTGGAGGATAACCTGAGAAAAAGAACGTGTGTGTGTGTGTGTGTGTGTGTGTGTGTGTGGGTCACTTGGCTGTACAGTAGAAATTGACAGAATGCTGTAAAGAAACTATAATGGAAGAAAATAAAAAAGAAATATTGAATATATTTGAAGTTGGAGGTAATAAAAATAAATGTCAACATTCAAAAAATAAATAAAATAAACCATGGGTATTACTTTTGACAGAAGGCCTTGAGCAAACAGCCTAATCCCCTCAACGAGCATATTCTCCGATGCCCACTTCAAATTTAGCCAAATTAGGCTACAGACGGGAAAAAAAATCTTTGAAGTCAGAGACAAAGGTCACAGAGGAATATCACCTGGAGACCCCCTCAGCCACTGGGAAGAGAAACTGCAATGTAGTGGGGTGGGGGGAGCTTTGTAACTATCTAGCAACAACGTCAGTTTTGCTATAAACCAGTGACTTCTGTGTCTTCCACTCTTCCTCTTTTTTTAAATTTTTTTTTCAAATGGGACTGTTTATTATGGTGTATTGGGTATTCAGAGGGCAGATAATTTATTTTTTTGTTTAATTTTATACATGTCTGTTTCAGCTCTAACTGATATAGAGATTCTTGCACATCATGGACTTGAGGAACCTCCTCCTGAAAAAAGTCTATTTTTGTTTTGAGTTCAAAACTCTGTGCCACATAGTTGTGATCAGAAGGTAGACTATAATATTTATTGCTCTGATTTTATAAATAGTTCTGCTTCCCTCTTTCAAGAATCTGATAAGATTATATTTTCTGGCTGCCTTTCTGTGAGGATCATATATAATTAGTTTTATTCAATGAATTTTTAGTGGAATAAACAAGTTCCACTTACTAATAGCAGTATTTGAGTGTGCATGTAAGATTTTCCAGAAACCTCTCTTATTTTGCTAAGGAGAAGGTCAATATTTGGTCTGGTGACTGCTCTCTCAGCATGAGTCCTAGAGTAAGGAGAAGTAAAAGAGTTTCCTGGTTATAGATATGTAGTGTGAACAACAACTAAACCATTGTTACCTTCAGCCATCATAATTTTAAAATTGGTTTCTACTGTAGATTAGTTGTCATATTTTGAATAATAAAGAAATTATTAGAGCATTTTGCATTAATTATTTCATTGAATCACCACAACAGAATTGGTTACTTTTTGGTAATCCTAACTGTGGAGGAAAAATAAAATTTCAAATACACATTACTTAATTTTTAACCATGTGTCTTAGTTATTACATTTTATTAATACTGTGATCAATCACAATGTTTAATTTTTAAGTCAATCTTTACACAATTGTAAGGTTGCTATCTTCACTTTCACTGATCAAAGAGTGCTGGAAATACCAAGATTATAATAAATAACGTATTTTTGATAGTATATTTATATGAGTTCCTGAATGAGGAGTGGAGAGAGAATAGGTGTTAGTATATATTACCCAGGAACCAAACTTTAAGGATCTTCTAGAGCTAAGTGAAGGTATATCAGTATTCAAAAATATCTACCTAATATTATAAATCTAAGATTTTCCTTTGTTTAAGACATGCAATATATTTTATTTGGAACATACCAGTGCTCTTGCAATAATTCTTTTGTAAGTATTGTGACATGTCCCTTTGTCTTCTTTAGGGTAATTAGTGATGTGGTTTTTACAATGATTTGTCCTTTCTTTATAGTATAAACAACACAAGGGAATGGACTGTGAAATCAAACTTACAAAAATCAGATGACTTACTTAGAATCAAATTCTATGAAGAGTCTAAAGTTATAGGTAATTGTAAAACACAGGCAAAGCATGAAAAAGTCTGAGATAAATAATCTATCTCCTCAGACTTTTTGTCCATTTTAAGACACTCACTGGTCCAAATTTAACATGTAAACTTCTATGTGATGTAATCAGACTATCACTTTCACAAAGAGACCTTTTTAGATCATTGTATCATTCTGTGTCCTTGCAAAAGAGAGAATCACATGGTTATTTGAACAAGAAAAATTTAATATAAAGGAGGGAGGTATTGGCAATTAAAAAGGTAAAGTGAAATTGAGGTGTAGAAATAATGGATTTAAGAAGCAAGCACTAACCCTGAGGCTGAGATAGACTACCCAAGGAAGAACCTGCATCTCCCAGAAATGAGATCCCAACTTGATTGGAGCGGGCACAGCTATGACGTGAAAAAACTTGCTGGAAATATGCCCTCTGGAACTTACTAGAAACCCATCTTGGTGCTTGGTATTGGGTAAAGCTGATCACTGTGGGGTTCTGCTGACCACTGTACACTGCAGTGGCAAGGTATTATGAAAGAGCCCGTAGCTGAGAGATGCTGGGGGAATAGGTCTTCTACTGAAGGCTGTTGGCTGCCATGCACTGCATGAGTTGGGCACTGAGAATCACTCTTGTTTAAAACTGTCAGGAGGTGAGAGGTGTCAAAGGAAGTTGCTGGCTGCCATGTGCTGATAGAATTAGGTTTGTGAAAGCTCCTAGAGCCTGCAAAGCCAGCACACCAGAAATAGGAAACTAAACTCTTTTTCTCCAGTAGAAGGCTCCACTGACAAAACTTTATACCAACTAACAGGAAAAACAAATATTTAAAAGGAACCAGGTTCATTTTCACAGAAGGTGAATTTATAGTTGAGGCAGTCAGTTTATAAGCAGCACAATCAAGGAATTCCAGCACATTTTTATACCGATAATTACATCTCTAAAGTTTTCCAGAGTGCCAGACCCCACAAATCCATAAATTCCAGGTGTTTTTGCCATAAGTAACCTAGTGTATAAGATAGATTTTGCTAAAAGCATTCCACAGAAGAAAACATGTTAATACTATCAAGAGATCCATTTAGCATATTTGGAAGATGATTTAATTAAGACCATTTATCCTCAGGTGACGTCAGGAAAAAAAAACATGAATTATACACCAGCTGCTAATTTTTTATTGCTACTTGGTCATTGGGTAGTAGTGATGGCCATAGAATTTGAGAAATACAGAGATAGTTTTGATTTGCGATATAATCAAAGCTTTTATTAACAGAATTTTAAAACTTAGGAGAAATAACTGAGAAAAGTATCTCTGGGAGAGAAGCAGAATAAGTCCATTATTGCAGAAGATGTGGAAAAAGTTGACGAATGTTTCCAGAAAATCATTTAAACATATTTCAGATTTCTCAGAATCGAGACTTTACCCATTTATTTATGTTATTACCTCAAAATATCACTTATATTCATTTATAACCTAGCCTCTCTGTCATTTTAACTGCATCCATGAGTTGACCAAAATGTTTACTGAAATTTAAATCATTTTCAGTCTTACAAATTTATATATTTTATTATGAACATAATATTTTGCACTGTCACCACTCACTATATTTTCATAGCAGTTACAGGCAGTCAGCCAGTCAAATGTGCATTCTTTGTATTCTGGCTTTCAATAACCTATGATTATTAATTTAACATTCAGAAATATTTGAGATCTATCTCAGTACCATAAAGACACAAGATGTAAAATAAAATTGGCTTCATAGATCTTACCAATTTCTAGCACATCTCTGTGCTTTCAGATATCTTCATTAAGTAAAAACTAAAAAGTGTTGCCTAGGGGAATAAAATTTATACTATAAAGGCATGTATTAATCTATTTTTATTTGCATTTATTTTGCAGAAAGTAATACTAGAAACATCAGCATTTCCTAAAGAAAACTGAAGTGCAGTATAGATTTATAGATTTCTCTAAAAAAGAAAGTCTCCTTTTTTTTTTTCCTTTGGATGTTTTTTTCCTCCTTGACATTTTTGTGGTAGACAAACAAAACCTGAAAGTGATTATTTCTTAGTGGTGATGAATAAAAGACTAAATATGATCTCTGATTTCAGGTGTTGTACTGTTGTGTGATATTTTAAAAAATGACTTGTAGTTGCACAAAAGCCTTCTTTGAAGAAATGTGTTCTGGCAGTCCGAAATTTCTCATCTCTTAATTTAGTCATGGGCATAGTTCTGAATTTTTCTTTGAATGTGTCATTAGAAGCTATCCAATGGAGCTTATGCTCAGCACCCAAAAGTGATCAGTCCATAGTCTTGGTCACAATAGTGTGATGGTAGAGATAACAATCCAAATAAATGTATCCCCCTTAAATGTTCATAAGAATATTTCTCAGGTGAGACCCACAATAGAGTGGAAGTTTTAGAGATTACAAAACTGAAATACTTTTGAATTGCAGAGCTGTGTATGTCTCATTCAGGTCAACTTTTGCCTAGAAAACTGCAACTTTAGTTTATTAGATGGTGCTTAGCAACCTGACAAAGTTAATTAGCTTCCAAAGTATTTAACTTATTTTCACTGAGTGACTTACTGGAAGAAAATGGCTGATTTTAGAGTATTATATGAATATATTACTATTAGTAATAAAACTAATTATGTGATAATTATTTCATGATTTGACATTAGCTCGTGCATTCTAAAGACATAAAACACTAAATTAATTTTTCCTCAGCAGCAGGATGCCATTTAAGTGCCTAGAAAGAAATAATTTACTAATACCTTAGGCCTTAATACCTCCATAGCTCCTGAAAATAAACTATATCCCTAGAATATTTTTCTCATTATAGTTTATAATGAAATTATGCCTAGCATTATAAAGTAAAACATATAATTATAGCTTTAAGATTCAGTATATCACTCATTTCTTTTTTCCATTTTGTTTTTGTATTCATGTGAAAAAGTCACCTCTTAAACATTGTTCTGTATTTCATTCATTGTTTTGGATAGTTAGATTTTAACCTAAATTATTAACATGTTTTATTCCTCTAGTTATCTCTGTTAGTACCAAGTATAGAAAAAATAAAAAGCATATGAAGACTTTCCAATTGTTTTTGTCTTACTATTATTTGATTTTATTTGTATTTTAAAAAGCAGGCATTTGAGGAAAACTGTCCTATCCTGTTTATATCTTTGCTTCCTACTATTCTAGGATTTTCATATTCATATTTAAAACATATTTATAATAGAAATACTATGACTGAAATACTTTAGAAAATACAATTTAAATGTTCTAACATCACAATGCGTAATCCAGTTCTGTTACAGTGTCAGTAATTCATATTTCCTTTATACAAGGCAGAAATAATTTCTGGTCTTGTTTCTTCTGTCAGCTTTGAAGTTACATCTTGACTTTCACCTAAATGCCTAAGTATGCTTTAGACTTTGAGTCAAACTTGACTTTAGTTGTAGTCAATAGTTCAATGACTTAATAATGAGCATGTCTGAACCTGTTCTTTGTAAAAGATACTTCCAATAAGTATGTTACTATTTTACACTTCTGTGTAATGTTCTCTTGTTTAGGACCTAAAAACTTTTAGGTGGTTTTGCCTCTTTATATCCCACAAATCCTGAATGTCTAATGTATCTCAGTTTACTAAATACATCTCTGGTTTTTGTTAGTTCTTTTTTTATTAAAAATAATATTTTACAGAATGTAAACTTCTAGGCATTTTATAGAATACAAACGATATAAATATAAATTGAAATGTATACCTAGCTTCAAGAAACTTACTGTCAAGTAGTAGTGGCAAGTACATAAACAAATAACTTCAGTACAATATGATGGAGTGATATGACAGAAACAAGGTACAAAATTGTAGAAAAAAAAAGATGTATCAGTCTCGAAGGATATTACATCATTAAGACTGTATATGACTTCTTAGATCTTTATCAAGACTGAATTGCATTCAATAAATATTTTGCAACCTAGGACTTCTGACATAATTGAATGACTGATGAACCTGTTTCATAATAGTATTATTTTTCTACCCTTCTTTCAAGCAAAATACTCATGTAAAGGTTTTTACATGGAGTTTCCACTCTGGCACAATGGGATTGGTGCCATCTCTGGAGTGCTGGAACACAGGTTCAATCCCTGGCTGGGCACAGTGAGTTAAGGCTCCAACTGGCCCAGGAACTTCATATACTGCAGAGAGGATAGGAAAAAAAAAAGTGTTTACAGATTGCTCAAATGTACAAACCTTTTTGATTAATCTTGAACTTTCTCTACTATTTGAGTTAACTTTAACAGTATTTTCCCAATCTAGTTAATCACACTAATACTAAAGGTCATGTTCCAACATCTGTCTAGCACAGTATAAACTATGAAATACTGACATACATTTCAGAATACAGTGGACAATATTTTTTTTCTTTTTAGTTTACTAAGTAGACTCTTCCTTTCATTTCATCTTGAAATAATCACTAGAACTGGTAGGTTCTACTCTTATCTTTAACCATGTGGTTCTAAAAATATCTTTTATATTTTACTGTAATCCCAGTAGCTGCAAGTTCTTGGTCCAAGAGAGGGTGTCTGATATAAGATAAAATAATCATAGCACATACCTGTAATTTTTCAAACTTAATTCTTCAAAATTAAGTAGCAGAAGTATTAAAATATACACCTCAAGACTTTGGCAGCATGAGATTAAAGACAGTATTCAGTGAAGAAAAAATGAAACAGCCCTTCAGAGAATTAAAGAGAAAGGAGACAGATAAATACCTAGAAGCATTTAAGCCTATAATTTCAAATATTGCTAGTTCCAATTGTGTTGCTAAACTTCTTACTTTTTGATTTGACAGCTTTTTCTTAATTCTGCCAATTTTATTTAATCCAAGTCAAATAACAAAAATGTCATAAGTAATCCAAAGAATTATTGGATAATGCATGAATATAAAACACTAAAAGAATGGATTTTAGGAGACTATGTTTTGGAGGATAATACTAGAATCTAATATCTATGCATCACACACAACACACCATTTTTTGTCACCTTTTGCACTAATAACGTTTTCCTCTAATAATACTTGAATCATACTAAACAAGTTATGTTTATTTAAAATATCATAAGCTTGTTACATTGAGATGCTCAATACATAAGCATGTATTGAGATTAATACATGCACATGAAATCAATACTTTAAGATTAAATAATGACAGATGATGGCAGTCATATCAACTAAACAGCAAATCAAGATTGATATTCTGAAAGCAATTTCAGAAGTGCAATCAAGAAACAAAGATATGTTTACTTTTCTTAACATTATATACATATTATTAAGAAAATACCAGTTTATGATAAGGTAAGCAAGAGAACAAAAAACTGTTACAACTCAATATTACTTATTTGTTAATATTTATTTAATTTAAATTAAATTATTTAATTTTTAGGTATTCTCCCCAGTGACTTACATTATGTACAGAGAAGAATATGGACATTATGACAATAAGTGTGATGTCTCTAGAATAAGAATTTCATTTGTGTAGTTTGGATTCTTAGAGGAACAGATTCCAAGAAGGGATTAGACATGGAGGAGATTTTATTGTGAAAAATACCCAGGAGGGTAAGTGAGGGTGAGCAGGGAAGCTGGCAGAGATTTCGGACAACAATGCAAGTTTAACCTAATTTTCAGTTAGTTCAGCGGGAAGTCTTTGAGCTAAGTCCACCCATCAGAAGAGTCTCAGAGCTTGCAGAAATGGACCTGAATCTGTATCCTTGCTGAATTCAGTCACTAGGAGTAGCCCGGGGGACACTTGGCTTAGTGCAAATGCACTGCTAGATTCAGAGAGCGAAACTTGGGACCAGCAGTCAATTACAGTGCATGAGCAGGAGATCCAAATACTGCATTTTAATGCCTGCCACAGGCCATACTTTGTGCCACAGTGGTCAATTTCCCCACATAGTTTTGGTTCAAAGCTCCTCCTTGATTCCTGTGGGCTTCTTTCCCTGAGAGAAAACTGGGAATAGAGAAATGAGTAAGAAGAACAATAAACCACATCATAGCACTTGATTTTGGAATTGAAAGTAGTACACATCCCCTTTCTCCTTTTTTTCCCCAGTTTTATTGAGGTATAATTGACATATAGCGCTGTATAAGATTAAAGTGTACAGCATAACGATCTGATTTGCATACATCATGAAGTGATTATCCCTGTAAGTTTAGTGAACATCCATTAAATTAAAGAAATAGAAAAAATTTCCTTGTGATGAGAACTCTTAGGATTTACTCTCTTAACTTTCATAGACAGCATGCAACACTGTTAATTATATTAATCATGTTGTAGTTTATATCCCTTGTACTTACTTATCTTATATCTGCAAGTTCGTACCTTTTGACTGCCTTCATCCAGCTCCTCCTCTCCTCAGTCCTTGCCTCTGGTAACCACAAATCTGATCTCTTTTTCTATTGAGTTTGTTTGTTTTTGAAGTATATTTGAGAGCTATTTTAGTTCCTATTATACAACATAGTGATTTGGTATGTCTATATATATCAAAGAGATTACCACAATAATTCATTTATCTATTACCATGTAAAGCTGTTACATAATTATTTAGTGTTTTCCCCAGAATGCACATTTTATGTCTATGACTCATTTATTTGATAACTGAAAGTTTATACCTCTTAATCTCCCTTACCTATTTCTCTTCTTCCTCCAACCTTCTCCCTTCTGACAAGGCCACCCGTTTGTTCTCTATATCAATAATTATGTTTCTGTTTTGTTATATTCATTGTTTTGTTTTTTAGATTACACCTTCAAGTGATATCACATGGTATTTTTCTTTCCGTGTTTGACGTAGTTCACTTAGCATGATACCCTCTAGGTCCATCCATGTTGTCACAAATGGCAATATTTAATTATTTTTACGGTGGAGTAACATTATATTGTATCTATATACATCTTCTTTATCCATTTAACTATCTATAGGCACGTAGGTTGCTTCCATATCTTGGCTGTTGTAAATAATGCTTCTGTGAAATTAAGGAAAATATATCTTTTTGAATTTATATTTCTTTGCTTTGGATAAATTCCCAGGAGTGGAATTGATGGATTATGGGGTAGTTCTTTTTTTTAATGGAAGAATCGTTATTCTGATTTTCATGGTGGCTGCAACAGTTTACACCTCCACCAACAGTTTATAAGAATTCCCTTATCTCCATTTGCTCACCATCGCTTATTATTTGTTGCTTTTTTTTTGATAACAGCGATTCTGACAGGTGTGAATTGATATTTTATTGTGGTTTTGATTTTTATTTCCCTAATAAGTTATTTTCAGCATCTTTTCATGTGCTTATTGCCCATTTGTTTGTATTCTTGGGAAAAATATGTCTGCTCAGATTCTTGCCCATTTCTTAGCTGGATTGTTTGTATTTTCTTGACATTGAGTTACATGAGTTCCAGGTATAGTTTGGATATTAACCCCTTATTGGGTATATTACTTGCAAATATCTTCACCCATTTAGTAGGTGGACTTTTCAATTTGTTGATACTTTTCTTCATGTGAACAAGTTTGATGTAGCCCCATTTGTATATTTTTGCTTTGTTTCCCTTGCCTGAGAAGCGTTATCATATGTTATATATACAACTAAGTTATATGTATATAACTAAGATGAGAGGACATATATATATATATATATTATATATACAGTGGAGTTATATATATATGAGAAGACATCATATATCTACTATATGTATATATATACATACATATACACACACACACACACACACATACACACACACACACACATATATAAAACTAAGGCTAGTGTGAAAGAACGTACTGCCTATGTTTTCTTCTAGAGGTTTTATGGTTTCAGGTCTTACATTTAAGTCCTTGATCGTTTTTGGATTTATTTTTCTGCAATGTGTGAAAGAGTAGTCCAGCTTGGCCCTTTTGCATATAGTTGTTCAGTTTTCCTAGCACCATTTACTGAAGAGGCTATCTTTCCCCCTTTTATATTCTTGCTCCCTTGTTGTAGATTAATTCTCCATATAAGCATGGATTTATTTCTGGGCTCTTTATTCTGTTCCATTGATCTATGTCTTTTTTTTTTTTTTTTCCCAGTACCATACTGTTTTGTTTATGGTAGCTGTGTAATATAGTGTTAAGTTAGAGAGCATGATGTCTCCAGCTCTGTTCTTTTATCTCAAGATTGTTTTGCCTGTTCTAGGTCTTTTATATTTTCATACAAATTTCAGAGCTATTTATTCTAGTTTTGTTTAAAATACCAGTGGTATTTCTTTTGTCTTTTCAGGGTCACAGCCATGGCATATGGAGGTTCCAAGGCAAGGGGTCAAATCAGAGCTGTAGCCCCTGGCCTACACCATAGCTACAGCAACACGGGGTTCCGAGCTGTGTCTGTAACCGCCATCACAGCTCATGGCAATGCTGGATCCTTAACCCACTGAGCAAGGCCAGGGATTGAACCCACGTCCTCATGGATACTAGTCAGGTTCATTAACCACTGAGCTATGAGGGGAACTCCAAAATATCATTGGTATTTTGATAGGGTTTATGTTGTATCTATAGATTTATCTTGAGTAGTATGGTCATTTTAACAATATTAATTTTTCCAATTTATGAATATGCTATATTTTTCCATCTGTGTCACCTTCAGTTTACCAGTGTCTTATAATTTTCTGAGTACAGGTTATTAACCTCCTTAGTAAGAGTTGTTCCTAGGTGTTTTACTATTTTGATGCAATTGTAAATGAGATTATTTTCTTAACTTTTCTTTCTGATAGTCTGTTGTTAGTGTATAGAAATACAACATATTTCTAAATGTTAATTTCATATTCTGGAACTTTACTGAATTAATTGATGAGTGCTTCCTTCATTTTTAAGTTCCCCTCACCCTTAATTACCAACTCTGCAAATTTTGGTGGCTTAGTTGATGGTATGATTCAAACTCTGCTTCCTTCTTAAGCTAGAATTGTTGCACATGTCCATTCACAATTTTAATTGGACAAAGGAATATGCTTGAGTATTTCAGGTGGGTTCCACATATATTCCTTCTCCAGCCTTTAAAAGGGTCTCACTCATCTCTGGATGATTACAGTGAGTTACACTTTCAGAATGGGGATTCCTCTTCTCATCTGCTATTTTACATATAGATATAGATATATGTATTATCTATCTATCTATCTATCTATCTATATACACATATATATATATTAAAAAATGTTTCCAGAGTGCATCAGTGACAGCTATGGTATGAAATTCAGTAGGACCCTTTCTAATCTCCAGGCAAGTGAGTACCTGCTTTGTGGACTAGGATTTCCAGATCTACAGAGCCCTTCTCATGGAGAGAAACCCTCAGATCCCAGTGTATTATTTGAAGCGATGGTAAGAGACCAATCCTGTTTTACCCACTGGTTCCCAGACACATATTCTTCCTTTTGTGGTCACCCATACAGAAGTCTCTAATTCAGTACATACTGCATCTGGAAGGATAGCACCTTGTGCTTTCAGAGGACTGCTTCTGAGAGGGGAACTACAGATGTGCCTTTAGAAAGAAATTTCAGCATTCTGTTAAGTCAGCTATTTCTGGAAGATGAGGTATGTGTTATAAGTAGTATATTGCAAGATGATAGACCCATTCTATCTCCATCTCTGCTGTGAAGTTGGACATTCATAAGCAGCAGTGCCAAAATTGGCCTTGGAAAGTAAGAATTTATCCTATTAGACCTATACATAGATAGCTTCCATCAGTGCCATCATGGCCACTCATGCTATATGTCCATCATGCTCATTCCAGAATAGCCAGCAATGAAATAACTACTATCAACTGACTAACTCATTTGTATACTGGATTATTCAATGTTTCTTCATTGATGAATGCTTCCTGGTGGGCATTAATGTGTGATACAATAATCTTAACACTTCACTGTCATTGTTTTCCATCCACCCCTGTGTTTCTTTCCACCAAGCTTTCCTTTCTTTTTTACATACTCCTGATGAAAAGCCCAGGGCAGTAGTCAATGTCCAAGAATTTGTGTATTCTCATTTTGAGCCACTTTGTTTCCAAACAGTGTAAATAATCGAATTAACTACTTATACCTCTTCTCATTCAGAAGATTTTCTCTCTCCATACTCTTTTAAGAAAAGGTCTGAATGTATCTATTATGAAGTCATGAGTAATTTTTCAGCTTGTACCCAAGTACAGTGTGAACAAAATGTAATCAATGCTCAGGTCATTTCTTCCTCCTTCAGCTGGCCTTATACCTTCCACTCCTATCCCAATAGCTGTAGCTCTGAGCTGGGGAAGAGATACATCTGCACTTCAGATGGGTGACAGTATTGTCTGGAATATATACTCATACAGCTAATTTGTGTTCTCTGATCCTGCTTGGGTATAATGTGCCACTTTCATGATATGATGGATTGCTTCTCGGCTCATCCTTCTTTATGATTTGGAAGATGAACTGAATCCAAATCTAAACAGGTAGTTTCAAAAACAAGGCTGTTTGCTTTCCCATGGCCAAGGGTTTAATCTCTTCCGGAAGACAAGAGCCACTTTACAAATAGTATAATAGTCTTCTGTGGATGAATGGTTTTGTTCCAGCATCCAAGAGGCCTGCATTTGAATTTTACCTCTAGACTTGCTGTAAATTCCGTATTGCATCTTTTCCTATCACTGAAACCTTCCAGCACCACAGGATCTGCCAAAATATGTGGCTTGGATATCAGGTTTGTTTGCATCACTGTTTTAGTCTACTGTAGAGCTTAATCTTAAACCTGGCCCTGCACAAAACCGACTTCCGTGTCACCTAGGATATAGGGCAGAGCAGTGTTCCTAAATTGAAAAGGTCTTGGTCCATAAATTTTCCGTGGTTCATGAATCTTCATAGGCTGTAAGTCTCACCATCTGGAGAGCATGTGTTTAAAGGTCTTTCTCCTACAAGCTACCTCTTGCTCATATTGTCTAATCAGCATGATATCATTGATGTAATGGATCAGCATGATGTTTTGTGGAATGTCTATGTAGTCATGATTTCTTTGGAATATATAATGAGGGAGAGTGGGAACATTAACATAGCACTGAGGCAAAATTGTAAATGAGAACCATTGACTAATTTCACATGGCTATAGTTTCTTATACTGATTTCTCACTGATAGAGAAGAATACATTCGCGAAACTATGTCCACATATAATATATATGAGGTCTTATTAATCTTCTATGATCAGTATACGACTTGGTCAAGGTTTCAGTAATCTATAATCATTTTACAAGTTCCATCTGATTTCTAGAAAGGTTAGACTAGTTAATTAAATTTAGATATAATAGGGACCAAAAGGTTTACATCTTTTACGTATTTATGTCTTTAATTGTGACACCAATCTGTCATCCTACCAGAGATGCAGTACTATTTCTATGTATTATTTCGACTTGAGTGAGGGACAGTTTTTAAGGTTTCCACTTGACTAATTCTGTAAGACCAACAACCCAACATTAGGGTATTTAAAATTCCAAATATTCCAATTATATGGCCCAGGATTGGAATAAACACCACCGGGTTGGTTTGTAGAACCATTATGCACACCACAAACTGTATACCAAGTCTTTATTTATTACTGGACACTATAAGCCCACTCCCTAAGAAAGAGAGTTTGTATGATGCTTTGTGTGTCTAGGTGTCAGTGTCAATACAGTTCCTATGTCTAGTAGTCCTCAAAATATCTGGGTTATTTTCCTTCTCCTGTGCATATCACTTATGTAAATAGCCATAGATCCCCTTGGGAAATAATCGTCAAGGTATTATTATGATATGGATACCTCTTTAGGGCTCCAGCTAAATAAAGGATTACAACTTTTTATTGGGGTAATTATACTCTTCATCCTAATCCTCCATTCTTTCATGTATGTATTAAGCAGGTTTTTGTTGTTGCTACCTGACAGTTTTACCCTTGCTACTCCCATGCTCATCATGAGCTGCTTTATAGACTTTCTTATGATAATTGCCATCTCCTGGCTTCTGCCAGGTAAGAAGGCACAACATTCCCTTGGGTGTTAGTGAAACTAGCCTCTTCTGCTGTCAGTGAGCTGAGGTCTCTCTCACCCACACTTTCCTGTGAGCCTTGGTGACTTGTGTGTTCTCTGGATTTTCAGTGGAACATAATTCTCTGGTAAGTCTTCTGGTCTCTCCCAAAATATGCATATCTGCTTTTCCTCTTTCCTCAGTCTTTCCGTTTGTTGGAGTAACCCAATCATCTTCACTTCACTGAGCAGTGGTCATTTATTTTTCCAGCCTTTACTAAGTCATATTAACAATGTGTTTATACTTCTGCCTGGAGTCCTATCAAGTGTGTGAATTCCAACACCCCAAGAAAATGCTAAGTCAGTGCATTCTTACACAATTTTAAAGTATGGCCTCCTTGATCAAGTATCCTCAAAATTTAACCCCAAGGGTATTTCTCTGCTCCTTCCGGTATTTGCTATCTAATTCTTTTTCCTTTTCATGGCTGCACCTGGGGCATAGGAAAGTTTCCAGGCGAAGGGTCAAATTAGAGCTACAGATGCTAGCCTATGCAACAGCCACAGGAATGCCGGATCCAAGCCACATTGCGACCTTTGCCACAGCTTGCAGCAATACTGAATCCTTAATCCACTGAGCGAGGCCAGGGATTGAACCTGCATCCTCATGGATACTATGTCGGATTCTTAAACTACTGAGCCCCAGTGGGAACTCCTGCTATCTAATTCTTGCAACATCTTTAGGGTCTGATTGTTTTCCTCCCTTGTCAGGTCTTATTTATGCTGGAATTTAACCCTACTTATTCTGGCAGCCAGAAGAAGATATTGGAACAGTCCCTCAACGTAGCACCTTTTTCTGCTATCACTGTGGCAGAAGTTCTGTGCCACATTTGGGAAAAATGGGCCACGTCTACAAGCTCTGAGTCAGCATCCTTAGGAGCATACATCCAAATGTTCTCTATCCCGTGCTTAGAGGATCTTGATTTGTTCAAACCCAGGTCATGATTTTACTGTGACAGACTTGCCTTGGCCAAACATTTAAATGTTTCTGAACTGGGAAATCTGTCAAATCTTCAGTCTGCTTAGTAGTTGCATATGCTTTTGTGTGTGTGTGAGTGTGTGTGTCTTTTTAGGGCCACACCTGCCAGTATATGGAAGTTCCCAGGGTAGGGGTCTAATCAGTTCTGTAGCCACTGGCATAAACCATAGCCACAGTAATGCTAGATCCAAGCCGCGTCTGTGACCTACACCACAGCTCACACCAATGCCAGATACCTAAGCCACTGAGCAAGGCCAGAGATCAAACCTGCGTCCACCCAGATGCTGCGTCCACTGAGCCACGACAGGAACTCCTCATATGCTTTTCAACCACAAGAGAAAAAATAAGCCTCTTGGTGAACTGCAAAAGAGCCCCTCTAGGTCTCACACTGAGTCTGTATTTTTAACCATGGATTTCTCATTGTCCCTCAGCAGAGCACTGGTGAAATATAACAGAAACAAGCTAACTCCACTGTCTATACTGATGTAGATACCCATGTATATATGTCTCAAATGCCTGAATCATTGTACTTTAGCAGCACTCCCTTCCACTAGAACATTTTTTGGTGTCACTTGCATTAGTTAGGGTCTTCTGAAAAGCAGACACCCAAGTTGAATTAGATTGACCACAGAGTTCTTGAGTAAAATTTCTGACAGAAAATGAAGGAGTAAAAGGAGGTGAGAAAAGCCTTCAGACCATGGTGCACATATTACCTCTGTGGCAGAGAGTGAGAGAGAAAGGTTGGGAGGGAAGGCACTCAAACTGTAGCACAGATCTCAAAAAGATTCAGTTCTGTTAATGGAGAGTCCTGGAGCCAAAGTCTCCAGTCAAAGGGATTACATTTTCTGTGAATGGGTCTACTTTAGCACATCCTGCTGCTCTCAGTTATTAGCTTCAAACAGACTATGCAGAGTGTGATTTCATCCCCAACATTACAGTGGATTCAGAGCACAGTAACCAGGGTCTTTTATCAGTTTCCCTTCCCACAGCAAGATCTGAGTGAGACATTTTCTTTGCTGCCGTATCATTTCCTTCTCATCACAGAATGCATGTTCCCCAAATATGTGGACAAATGAGCAGAAGGTAATTGTTAGAAAGATTTCAGATTCTTATTTTAATGCAACATTTTCCCCTTGCTCTCTCTCTTCCTTATTTTGAAATGATATATAACATTAAGTTAGGAAACAGTCTGATTTCCTGAGGAGGGGAAATCTGGTAGCTCCCCACGTGAATATAAATTTCGTTCATAATGAATCCACCAAGCAAGTTCTGCCTCAGTACACAATCAATACAATGTAAATCTGAGTTATTTCACCCTGTGATGCTTATAGTGTTAACATATACCTAACACCACTGAACACAGTACTCTATAGTTCACAAGATGTAGTACATTTGGGATTAGATGTGCCCAAATACAAATCATACTTTTGCCATTTTCTGTCTCCAGAACCTGGGTTGAAATTTATTTTTCCGAATCCCAATTTAATATAAAATACCTAACCTAAGGATTTAGGCAGTGAAAGAAGGATTTTATGGGATCAAACTGAGAACCTAACAGGTGTTCAGTTTATATTACTTTATTGATTTGGACTAGAAATGTTTTGCTACAAACTCAGGCATTACATTGAAACTAACTGAATACACTTTTTATGGTCCTTGTTTTATATGAAAAGCTGTTTTAACACACCATGATATATTACATTAACTTTATAGTTATTACATTCCAGTTAAAGTATATTGTAATATTTTATGCATGATATTTATAATGCATTATGTTAATAATATAAAGCAGCAAGTTAGCATTACATTACAATCCCGGCTCTCCACCGTAAACATTGTGAAACACTTTTAAATACCTGTATTCCTATATACTGGCTCAGATGAATTTAATCATAACATTATAGGATCAAGTTTTTAAGTGATGCTTAGTTATCTTATACAGAGCGATTTTATACTGTAGTTTGAAAATCATCCTCCTAGTATATATATATATATATATATATATTTTTTATTTCTTTACATTATACCCAGCTGTACAGCATGGGGACGGGGTCACATAACAAGTGGTTCCCAGTGCTCTACAGTGGTATCTTCTTGCTTTTCCAGCCCGGAGGCAACAATCTACAGGTATTAACCCCAGACCCCCCACCATCCCATTCCCTCCCCCACCCTTTTGGCAACCACAAGTCTGTTCTCCAAGTCCTTGATTTTCTTTTCTGCATAAAGGTTCATTTGTGCAGTATGTTAGATTCCAGTTATTATTGATATCATATGGTATCTGTCTTTCTCCTTCTGACTTACTTCACTCAATATGAGGGTCTCTAATTCCATCCATGTTGCTGCAAATGACATTATTTTATTCTTTTTTATGGCTGAGTAGTATTCCCTTGTGTATATGTACCACATCTTCCTAATCCAATCATCTGTCGATGGGCATTTGGGTTGTTTCCATGTCTTGGCTATTGTGAATAGTGCTGCAATGAACATACATGTGCAGGTGTCTTTTTCAAGAAAAGTTTTGTCCGGGTATATGCCCAAGAGTGGGATTGCTGGATCATATGGTAGTTCTATGTCTAGCTTTCTAAGGTACCTCCATACTGTTTTCCATAGTGGTTGTACCAGCTTACATTCCCACCAACAGTTCAGGAGAGTTCCCTTTTCTCCACACCCCCTCCAGCAATTGTTGTTTGTGGACTTGTTAATGATGGCCATTCTGACTGGTGTGAGGTGATATCTCGTAGTAGTTTTGACTTGCATTTCTCAGTGATGTTGAGCATTTTTTCATGTGCTTGTTGCCCATCTGCATTTCTTCTTTGGAGAACTGTCTATTTAGGTCCTTTGCCCACTTTTCAACGTGGTTGTTGTTTTTTTTGCTGTTGAGCTGCATAAGTTGTTTATATATTTTTGAGATTAGGCCCTTGTCAGTTGCTTCATTTGACATTATTTTCTCCCATTCTGTAAGTTTGCTTTTAGTTTTCTTTTTGGTTTCCTTTGCTGTGCAAAAGCTTGTCAGCTTGATTAGGTCCCATTGGTTGATCTTTGCTTTTATTTCTGTTGCTTTGGGAGACTGTCCTGAGAAAACATGAAGAAAAGTATGCTTTCATGGTACTAATCACAGTAATGGATAAAGTGATAACTTTAAATGTCATTAAAACCCAGACTTTCATTTCCTGGCCAAAAGTCCTTCAAAATCAAGAAGTTACCTCTAGATAAAAATGAGGAAAGTTTTTACAGTAGTTAAATAATCTTGTAGAACAAATTACCTCAAGATTTAAAGGCTTAATACAACTACGTTTATTATCTCAAACATGATTTTCTGAAGATCAAGAACGTGGATATTATTAGCTCGTGTTTTCTCACAAGGACTCAGTATATTGGTCTTGACTACAGTCATATCGAAGCTCAACTTAGAAAAAAAACAGCTTTCAAGCTCACTCATGTGGCTGCTTCTAGGTCTCAGGTCCTCACTGATTGTTGGCTGGAGACCTCATTTTCTTACTAGATCAGCCTCTCCATAGTTCAGCTCACATGTCAACTGACTTTCTAAAGAGTACACAAGTAAGAGAATTAGCGAGACCCAAGTCACGAGTACAGGGTTTCTATAACCTAATCTCAGAAGTGACATATCATGACCACTGTATTAGATGTGAGTCAATATGCCCAGCCTACATTCAAGGGGAGAGGATTAAACAGGGATGTGAATATCGAAAAGCAAGGATCACTGGGGCCCATTCTTAAAGCTTCATGGCATGGCACTGACCATTAATTTAAGTATTACTCCCTTCCTCTCCATTCCTGTTTATTTTGACGTTAGTAATTCGTTCAATTATTTATTCATTTTATTGATTTATCAAGACCTATTTTTCCAGACCTGAGCTCATTATGATTTTATGCATGTCTTAGTTAGTTCAGGCTGTTAAATACCACAGACTTTAAACAACAAAAATTTATTCCTCACAGGTTTTGAGGCTGGAAAATGCAAAATTAAGGCTTGTAGAAAGGTCGAGTTCTAGTGGAAACTCCCTTCCTTATTCATAGCTGGCACCTTCTCACTGTGCCCACATATGGTGGAAGGGACTAGTAACATCATTCATGAAAACTCACCTATCATATCCTAACCATCTCCCAATAACTCACCTCTTAAAAACAGTCAAATGGGGCATTAGGATTTCAACATAATGAATTTTAGGGGGATATAAACATTCAAATCATAGAAATGCATCTCAGAGAAAGATCCTGTGTATTTCCTATTAATCTTTTATTGCCAGAGCAATAAAAGATTTATATATGTTTAAAATATGACATGATTAATCAGCTGATTTCTCCACAGAATTGTCAACATGACCTATTTATCACATTACCTGAACACATGCCTGAGACCTGACCACTTCAGGTCTGTTTCCAAGGAGCCCATAATAATGACTCAACAACTGTAGAATTCTCTAGTGATCTCTTCTGAAATAGTCATGGCAAAACTTTAGTTTAAATATTAGCTCTAATAACTCTAGATTTCAGGTGCGGTTTGGGATAGCATTAGCTTGACAATTAAATAGACATTCTGAATAATGCAGTTTTCTCTAACTTGTTTTTATTTAGCTGGATACTTTGTAAATAACTTGTCTGTCACTTTTCTCAAAAGTAGAAATTCAAGGAGTTCCCTTTGTGGCTAGGAACCATGAGGATGTGGGTTCAATCCCTAACCTTGCTCAGTGGGTTAAGGATCTGGCATTGTCGTGAGCTGTGGTGTAGGTCGCAGATGCAACTTGGATTTGATGTTGCTGTGGCTGTGGTGTAGGCCAGCAGCTGCAGCTCTGATTCGACCCTTGGCCTGGGAACTTCCATATGCCACAGGTGCAGCCCTGAAAGGCAAAAACAAAGTAGAAATTCAAGATATATTTTTATGCATAGTAGAATATTCCTTTCACAAGTCACAAGTAAAGTTCAATCTGAACCTTTTCTACGTCTTTGACCTTTTCTAACTGTTCACCTCTTTTGGAACTCAGTCAAACTAATATGGAAAAAGGTCCTAAAATCACAATTTCACTTAACCAGGTATAATATTTTTTTTATGTCATCTCTTATACTGGCCAATATGGATCCTTTTCAGTTGTCACACTACTTTGAAGTACTATGCAATTCCTGACATAAAGTGAGGTAGAGAAAGTATATCAAAGAAGGCCTTCTCCTTTGCTATAACAAAAAAACAGTTATTGAAATGTACAGCAGTTGAAATAGACATGAGAAAATTTTAATTCCACTTACATAAAGTCCACCATTGTCATTCCTGTTTAGTGAGCAACTGACCTCAAATGGTGATTCAGGAACATAGGATTCTTCAAATGTCTGTCTCTACCATTTTCCAGACATGAATTTCAGGGTCACTGTGATCATGGAGAACAAACCAGTAGAAAGAGAAAAACATGGAGGATTGTGCCTGACCAGTGTTCATGAGCCAGTATTAGAAGTGAGTCACATGACTTCCATTCACATGTCATTTGGTAGCCTTCTCAAAGGGAAGAGCGTCAAAGAATCTGCATATATTTTATAATCACTGTCAGTACCTCCTGTAAGTTTTATTTGCTTAAGGAAGAAAATGTGTCCAGGGTAAGATCATAATCCAACAAGTAAAAATTTAAAATGCACAAGCAATTAGGTCAAATCAATATGTGCTGAAGTTATAAATTAAAGTTATGAATGCATAAATACATAAAAATTAATGTTACCCATTTAGAACAGAGGAACGATTTGTGTGTTACCATATGTTGCTAGATGTTTAAGAATAAAATTCATCTCCCCATGTAGATTAGATGAAGAAAGATAATTGATCACATTGGTAATAATCATAGTAATAATTATTTCAGACAAAAGTCATTGATAACTGGTAAACCTGGTGGATGAAAGCTAATAAAAAAGAAAGTAGGAGTCCCCATTGTGGCACGGTGGAAACAAATCTGACTAGGACACATTAGATTGCGGGTTCGATACCTGGCCACGCTCAGTGGATTAAGGATTTGGCAGTGCCGTGAACTGTGGTATAGGTCGCAAATGTGGCTCAGATCTGATGTTGCTGTGTCTGTGGTGTAGGCCAGCAACTGTAGCTCCTATTTGACCCCTAGCCTGGGAAACTACATATGCCACAGGTACAGCCCTAAAATTCCAAAAAAAAAAAAAAAAGGAAAGAAACTACATGCATCTGACATTAACCCCACATAAGATACTTATTAATTTTAAAAAGATAATAATTTTGTATTTGAAAAACCTGGCAGACCCCATCTTAACCTCAACAGTTAACATCACCAGTTATTAGCAGAATAGATACCATGTCCTTCCTGATATAGTGTGCTAAGAAGGAAACATCACGTCTATGCAATTAGTACCAAAAATGTGTGATCTGTATCTGTTTATAAGGAAGTTGTCTATTTGTACCAACGAGATTTTAATTTATGGAGGTGACTGAGTGACAAAGAGAGGTCAATGCCTTTGAAAAGATTATTACTTACATTTCTGAGAAAGGGGGCATGCCACACCATGCAAGGTCAAATGGAAAATATATTGGTTAGGAGACAGAAGCAGGAGTGCGGGGAATGTCTAGGCCAGAGCCTTTAATAGGTTTTCCAGGGAAGAGACAAGGCTAACCAGAATGAACAATTTAGCGTTGGCTAGTTTGAATAATTTCAGCAAGCTTCATGTGATGGGAGTGATCTCTAGTTGCCTGGCATTCTCTCAGGCAAGCCCTTTGCTATCTAAGAACTGGCTAGCCATGAGAGACTACTCAGTGAGTAATGCCAGACCATCAAGAATACAGAAAATGAATATGAACAGTTAATATAACTTGGCCTGTGAAGAATGGAGGCCAAATAGACACATACAGCACAGAGATTCATCTTTATCATCATGCAGGCGTAGTTTAGCAGAATTTCAGTTATTTCATTCTGTTATTCCTCAGCTTAGACATGCTGCTATAATAGAGAAGAAGCATGGGAATGGCAAGGAGTGGAAACATAGAGGTAAATTGATTTGATATGGTTCTAGGCAACACACCCTTATATATGGAATTAAGCAAAACATGCTTGTTTTTGTTTTTGAAATGTGCTCCACAATAAGGACCTGATGATCCAGCTAAGGAAAATGTGAAGTAAGGACAGTACTTTTTATGTCCACTTGTTTAAGGTACCACCATAAAAAAGGAGGAAGACCTTTCATGGTAGAGAGGTGGTTGAAGATTACCTGATTTGCCAGTTCCCTTTGCAGGGGCTCAGAATGAGCCTCCTCAAAATGTGCCACCCTGGCATGTGGATTATTTTGAGCTAAAGGCAATCAAGACCTGGCAGCCTCAAGAGAAACTTCTTCCCCTCCCTTAACTACCCAGAATTTAAATTGGAGGTCTTCTCCAGAATGAGATTTGTTAACAGAGGTAATTTTTATCTGAGTGACCCATCTATATAACAAGGCAAACCGAATTACACAACACCTGCTTTTCTTCTTATTGCCCTTTGAAATACCCTCCAAACCTTGTAAGCCCAAGGCCCCTAACCTGTTTCTAACTCAAGTTCGCATATATCCCTACTTTCAACCTTCTGTCTTTGAAATTCTCATTCATGTGCAGCTTCTTTACATACAAAATGAAATGTTTTCCTTCTGTTGCTCTATCTCATGTAGATTTGATTATTAAAAAAGCTGAAGAACATTTGTAGAGTAGAAGAAAATTCTTCCTCCATAATACCTCTTTGGAGGCATCGTTTGTAAAGCTCAAAGCTCCTAAAAGAGCTAGAATTGATAACATCTGTGGGAAGGTTTTGTGTGTCTTAACTCCTGAGGCATGATGAATGTGGTTGCAATCATCTCTTGCTATGATTCAAGTTGGGATAATGGAAAATGTGACAAGAGTTGAAATGTAGAGTGAAAGTTATACATCATTTATTTGTCAGGATAAACTTTATTCATGTTCTATAGTATGCATATTCATTAATGGTAAAGCTTCTCTCATCTCGTTGAATTTTAAATCCTTCTCATAGTTCATCTTATGTTATCCCAAAGGTCCTCATATTTATATTAACAAATGAATTAAGAAAGATTTTCCAGTTAGGGTTACTTTTCTTTTTTGAAAATTGCATGTCAGAATAACAGATCATTTTTTGTTAGAATGTTCTGAGATTAAATCTAAATGACCTAGAAAAATTGAAATAATGTACAAGGATATAATAATTAGAGAGTAAGAAAATTAAGAATCCAAAATAATTACTGTAAAATAAAAACTAAATTAAAAATTATAAAAATAACAATGGATAATTTTATATGGAACCTAAGAAAATTTTATAATTAACATTTTTGATATTTCTGTACAAAGTCACATAAGATTTTAGCATAAAGATATTTTTGTCCAAAAAATGGAAAAAATTAAAAACATAGTGAAAGATCTATATAATTTTCTCAATGTAAAGATAAAAAGGCTTAAACTTATATAAGTTTAAAGATAAGTAACATATGTAATGCTTATATGTTTATATATATACATGATGAGACTTTTACAAATATAAAATGCACATATGGTACTAATTTTTAAGTTTTCAAAACTAGAAACATGATTGTCCACAAAAAATCTTTTATAAAGACAAAAAGCAGAACTGTGTTCCTCAGGGCTTCTGCTACAGCACTTTGGGATTCAACTTCATGCCTGACAGGGCACTGAGCCACTGAGCCTCGGAGAAGCCCTGGCTCATGCCTGGCTCTCACTCTACACCTCCATCTCCAGCCCTACCCCTATGATCAAAGTGATAGCCACTGGCACACTTTGAGGGAAGATGCTCATGCTCACCTCAGATCCAGTTCTCTCATCAAAGCCACTGTGCACAGACAACACAGGGATGCTTCCCCACAAGGACATCCCTTTTAAAGTAGGATAGTTAAGTATTTCAGCTAATTTCATAGAAACAGAGAAAGTTTAAAAAAAAAGGAGAACACAGGTTAATTTGATTCAAAGAAAAAAAAGGAAAAGAAACTGAAAAAAAAAGCCTAATCAAGCAGATACATAATTTACCAGATAAAGAGTTCAAAGCATTAGTAATAAAAATGCTACGTGAACTTGGGGAAGAATAGATGACCAAATTGAGACATTTAACAAGTAATTAGAATATATAAAAGAGAATCAATGAGAATTAGAGACAACAATAATTGAAATAAAAACAGACTACAGAGAATTAACTCTAGGTTAAGTGATACAGTAAAATGCATAACTGATCTAGAAGCTAGAATGTTGCAGATCACCCAATAAGACAGCAAAAAAAGAAAGGAAAAAAATGAGAAAAGTTTAGGGACCTCAGGGACAACATCAAACATACTAACATTCACATTATAGGGGTGCCAGATGAGAAGAGAGAAAGGGTCAAAATATATCTGATGAAATTACGGCCCCAAACTTTCTGAACCTAAAGAAGAAAACAGATATCCAGGTATAGGAAGCACGGAAGATATCAAAGAAGATAAATCCTCAAAAAACTAAAAATAGAAGTACCATGTAATCCTAAAATAATTTGCAAAGATACACACACTCCAAATTTCATAGCAGCGTTATTTGCAATAGTCAAGATACGGAAGCAACCTAGGTATCCATCAATAGATGATATGGGTAAAGACATGGTGTAAGTATATATGTATATATTTCAATGGAACACCACTCAGCCATAAAAAATAACTTTTGCCCTTTGAAACAGTCTGGATGTACTTGGACGATATTATGCTTAATGAAGTAAGTTATATCATTTGCAAATATCTTCTCCCTTACGTAGGTGGCCTTTTTCCTTTTGTTGATAGTTTCCTTTACTGTGCTAAAGCTTTTACTTTGAAGTAGTTATATTTATTAATTTTTGTTTTTGTTTCCATTGCCTCAGGAGACAAGCCCAAAAGTAAAAATGGTGCTAAGACCAAAGTCAAAGAGCACACTGCTTATGTTTTCTTCTAAGAGTTTTATGGTTTTAGGTCTCATATTTTTCTTTAATCCATTTTGTTTATATTTGTATATGGTGTGAGAAGTATTCCAGTTAGATGCTTTTGCATGTGGCTGTACAGTTTTCCAAAAGCCTTTTATTGAAGAGGCCATTTTTTTCTCCATTATATGTGCTTGCCTCTTTTGCTGTAGATTAATTGACCATGTAATTATGGGTTTATTCTTGGGTTCTCTTTTCTGTTGATCTAAATGTCTTTGTACCATTACCATACTGTAGCTTTGTAGTATAGTCTGAAATTAGGATGTATGATACTTCCAGCTTTTTTTATGACTTTTTTGAGTATTCAGGATATTTCCTGTTTTCATGAAAATTTTAGAGTTATTTGCTCTAGTTTTCCTTAAAACCCCATTGGTGTTTTGCTAGTGATTACATTTATCTGTAGATTGCCCTGAGTAGCAAGGGAATTTAAACAATACTAATTCTTCTACTTCATGAGCTCATTGAATATTGGTGCTATCTTCAATTTCTTTCATCATTTGTTTCATTAATTCATTTCAATTTTTAGAGTCCACATATAAGTGAAATCATACAGTATTTGTCTTTCTCTGTCTAACTTATTCCCAGGTTTGAGAATGTGCTTGCAGTCTAAGTCTTATAATCAGACATAGAGCAATATCACCTGGGAATGATCTGGGTATAATATCTTCACTGAGTTACTGGACATTTTTCCCATTTATGCACATTGTATTGGATGTCTTGAATATCTCCACATCTTGATACCAAACCGATAATAAAGCTAGCATTTGTAAAGGGCAAAAGTAAGACAGTCTGAGAAAAACTGAAAGAGACCAAGTATGAACTTTGTTTGTATCCTGCCCTAGCCAAACATTAGTCACTTAAACTAGGCTTAATCTTAGTTTCTTCATTTTTAAGTGAAGATAATTATAAAGACTACATTATAATGTAGTTATAAACATAATTTTGCATAATATGAGAGAATGAACATACTGTAGTGCCTTGAACATGTTTGCAGCTAGATAAATCGTTTAAATGTGAAAAAGTTCCCATTAATGATCCTCACTATGGTGATAATAATATGTTTCTAAATTATGTCAGATATTTTCTTTTGGAATAAAATACACCACATATTTTAATGTAACACAGTAAATACTATTATAAACAATTTTAAAATAATACTTTTGTTAACTTTTACTAAAAACATCCTTTAGTTATTCAGATATAATGAGTAAATGAACAAATACAAATTATTTATTAGCTTGAATACAAATATAACAAGAAATATCATGATGACCTTTTTTTTTTTTTTTTGTCTTTTGTCGTTTTAGGGCTGCACCGGTGGTATGTGAGGTTCCCAGGCTAGGGGTCAAATCGGAGCTACAGCTGCCGGCCTACTCCACAGCCACAGCGACACGGGATCCGAGCCGCATCTGCAACCTACACCACAGCTCACGATAATGCCGGATCCTTAACCCACTGAGCAAGGCCAGGGATCGAACCTGCAACCTCATGTTTTCTAGTCAGATTCGTTTCCACTGAGCCACAGCGAGAACTCCCATGATGACTTTCAACTGAAGAAGAGAAAATACTGTCAACGAATGTCTAACACAGAGCTCTAGTATTATCACTATGGCATTTCCATTCCTTTTTCAAGATACAATTGCATGCATTGAATTCAGAACAGAGATCTATATTTAAATAAAAGCTACCAGATAATCTAAAATAAGAGCAATGACCAGAAGGAAAGCTCAATATATTGTCTACCCTTTTGTCAATGAACTTTTAATGAGATTTCCTTGGGGGCCTTACAGACACATTTTCTAAAGTTTGTGAAGAATGCCTGGATAGGTGAATACGCATTTACCATAATTGTGGAGGAAAATAAGGCCATAACTATTTATATATCTTGGAATTAAGGAAAACCACATTAGTATCCTGAAGCCACCTTAATATAGAGTATTTGTATTCTAATATAGTGTCCATGCCTCAGTTTATTTCTTTATCAATTAGCTTAAATTTACTTCATCAAACTGCCAAGATTCAAAACTTAGCAAAAATTGAGCCAAGTTAATAGTTTAGCTGTTCATTAAATATCTACTTTGATTTTCTTTTTTTCTGTTGTTTTTGTTGTTTGTTGTCTTTCCCACCACATGATAAGGAGCAAGCTGCATTTTCTGAGGCTGAGCCTTGATACCATAAGAGCATCCCTGGCAGCTTTAAACCATCATGTCTTTCCTCATCTTGCAAAGTTCAGGTCAGTGACTCTCAGTTAGTGCACACAGGAATCGCATGAGCAGCTTGCTAAATAGTCTGATATCTGGTCTACCTACAGTTTGAATTTTTAATAAGCATCCTGGATAACACCAATGCAGAAAATACTCCAGATGGTCTTTAGAAAGACGTCTGAGAATCTTTTCACTATGCTGCAAGCCACAGTATGTTGGAATAGAGAAAAACATTAAGAACATAATTTGATAATATCAGGGAAGTCAGTGTGTATCTTCCTCAGGTTATAAAAATACTCATCCAGTAGTAGAGATAGTAGATCAAGCTTGAGAGTAAAGGCGGTCTTAGAGTTTAAGCCCCACGTTGTATAGGGAAGCTCTGCCATCACTTGTTTCAGTCTCTTGCCTTACGAACTCTAATTTGGTAATTGTGTCAATTTTACTAGTAACAATCGTTGGCTTATTTTAAAATTACTGGAGTAAATTATATCACTCATAATTTGTTTTATAATTTGGAGGAATACATTAACCGAACATCATTTGGAATTCTAATCATATACAATCTCTGAGAACAATATTAAGTGTCGTGAAACCTACATGTAACCTATTTTATTAAAATAAGAACCTATTATTTGGTTATTTAATTATTAATATAATTGATAATTATGCCATTTAACATATGTGTCATCAATATTTTAAAGTTAAGGTGCAAATAATAAAACCAGGGCATAATAATGAAAAATTTAAAATTGTTAGAAGATTCTTTTCCTTTCAAAAAGAAAAAAGGGAAGTTCTTGCATGGCACAGTGGATTCAGAATCCAACTGCAGTGGCTCTGGTGCTGCAGAGGTGTGGGTTTGCTCCCCAGCACAGTAGGTTAAAGGATCCAGCATTGCCACACCTGTGGTTTGGATCAGCATTTCAGATTCAGTCCCTGCCCAGGAACTTCCTTATGCCACAGGTGCAGCCACAAAAAGGAAAAAAAAAATGTATCTCAAAGATATATAGCATTTGACTATGGGCTTTCATTTAAGAAGGGGATTGAAATAAATACATGAAAAATTCATTTTTCAATTAAGGTATAATTAAGTTTTTCTAAAAAATGAATATGTGATTGATTATACTTTAAGTCTGAGATACAGTCTGATACTTAACATTTTCAAATTTCAAGCCCCACTAAGATTGCTTCTTAAAAAAAGTAAGCCATGTTCTTTAAAGACTCATTGAATGTTTATTTAGATGAGACAGAGGTCAATATGATTCTGATTTCCTACAGAATTCAAAACCTTTTACACTGCAGTTTTGCTTATATTGAATGAATAGTAAACACTGCTATAATATTGTTTTATAACAGTCAATATATATCAGAAGCAGTATGAATTCTTCTAACCTCCTTAGTAAATCAGAAAAAAATAATTACATGTGAAATTATAGCTCGAAACTCATACATAGGATATGTTTACCAAAGCAAAGAAATTTCAGGAAGGTAATTTGTAAAAAATTCAGAGTGAATATTTATTAATTTTAAAACCAAAACAATTATGTTGATCTTAGTTAATGAGGTTTTAATTTAATATGTATAGTATGATCATAGGGAGAATTATTCAGTAGTTGTCAGGGCTTAAGTTGACCATATTATTTAATACAAATGTTTCAAGAGATTGAATATTCAAAATACAAAATTATGTACATTCACGTTAATTAGTACTGGCCTCCATACCTTACTTCCTTAAAATATTCACATAATAAAGCCCTGCAAATCCAGTTTCATATATCAATGCAGAGACTAATCATAGGAACGCTTGAGCAGATATCTTGATTTGTGTAGACATAGGAGAACTTAATTTTGTTACAACCAGAAAACAATTAGAAAAAATCCTCTCTGAGTATAAACACTTATTATGATGATAAATTTTACCAGTACACACTGTTTGGCTCTAGCTTACATTGTGGAGATCTGTGTCCGTGTAGATCACATGTTGGTGAGGATTGAATTTCTACAGGCTACTAAACTATTGAATCCTCTTGATTTTTAGTGATGTTACTTCATGAAGCATTATTCCGTATGAAGGTATTGATATCAGCTTCAGTCCTTCCTCCAGTTTGAACAATGACACTTTCTAGCAAAGAAAGCAAATGTAATCTAGTTTGGACCAGTCTATTTGAGGTATAATAACATTTAACTATCATAATATAGCCAGAACTGTAATCAATTGCCATTTTGTGCTTTAAAGTGTTATATATACTTGGAAAAAGTTGGCAGCAATAGAAAAATATTTGAATCTTATTATACCTCAAACAATTTAAATAGACATGGAGCTAAAATGACAAATTTTGACAATTTGGTTGTAGTGATAATGAAGAAAAACATTTCAAAGATGCAGGTGAAAAGCTTGAATATCCTGGCTTTCTGAAATGAACCTACCCAAAGAGGGAGCAAATATTTTTGGGAGGGGAACATATTGCTTTATATTGGAGATGGCTTGATATATAATAAGCCTACTTTAATTAAATACTGTACTTTTTCTATGAAAAAGTTTTAAAGAAATGTACAGTGTTTTAATTTTTTATCAACTCCAGCTAGAAGAAAACAATCGGGCCAGCAAAACAATAAATGGTGCCGCACCCTTAACCTCAGATTTAGGGATTACTGGGCACTGGAGTGGAGATAATGAAGTGCCAGAAAAGGAGTAAATGACTCGCATGTTGGTCTGATTGTTATTAATGCAAGTATACAGGCTCTGCGTTGCCAGGTTCTGTTTTTCACAAGTTAAGCTAAAAAAACAGAGTTTAAGATTAAAAATAAGTTGACATTGTTAGTAACTACTCTTGAAAAATTGCCAAATGAAACAATGAAAGCTGATGGTGTGTACCTCTAAAACATGTTATTTTACCTCTATTTGACAAATTTGTAAGCATCTTTGCAAATATTTTTGTTCTTCTCTCATCACACTCAGAATTTTATTACCATTTACTATTTTGAGGATCTCATACAAATCTTTGTCTCAGTTTTTAATTTGGTATTGAATCTTAGTGATGCGTATAATGTCCATAGGAAAAAGAGGTGTTTTAAATGAGTTAAAAATACCCATACATAAGAGAAAGACAGTGAAAGACTACTGAGTGTAGATTACATGTGTCATCTTCTGAGGACTTTTAAGCTTCTAAGAGTCTGACCAAAAATACCTCAAATTTATACCATGTATAAAAATAAGTGACTATATATGTATATATATATATGCAATTAAAAATATAATTCTGCTATGTAATATATAATATAAATGTGATATAAATTATTTTATGAACTCAAATTATTGCAGTTTTATAAAATATAACAGGAGTTCTCATAGTGGCTCAGCTGTTAACAAACCTGACTGGTATCCATGAGGACACAGGTTCGACACCTGGCCTTTCTCAGTGGGTTAAGGATCAGGCATTGCCGTGAGCTGTGATGTAGGTCACAGACACGGCTCAGGTCCCGCGTTGCTGTGGCTGTGATGTAGGTCAGCAGCTCTAGCTCCGATTTGGCCTCTGTTCTGTGATCCTCCACATGCTGCAGGTGCGACCCTAAAAAGACAAAAAAATATATATATAACAGAGACATTTATAGTTTTGTGTTATGTAATTGCAGATATTAGAGCACATATACATCACAACATTTAAGACATTTACATTGGGAAAGTTCTCTCGTGATGCTGTGGTTTAAGGACCTGGCATTGTCACTACGCAGCTCGGTCACTGCTGAGGAGTGGAATCTCTCCCTGGTCTGGAAACTTCCACATGCTATGGGTGTGGTCAAAAAAATAATGAAACATTTACAATTATGTTTGTAACCTTAATATAAAATACATACATACCACTACATAAATTAATTTAAATTTCAGTAGTCCAAAGAACAACTTATTTATAAAAAGCCAGTGATACACATAAGTAGGCACCTTTATTTTTCCCAAAGAAATATAATGAGAGTAATATTTTACTACATTTGGTCTTTAATAAGTGAGGATTAGAATTTTCCAATTATAAAAGGGTAAAATCGCTTACAGAAACAAATTCTTATCAGAACTTTGCACAAGAGAATGTTTTTTCCGCTCTACTCATTAAAATTTGTCATACTTTTATATTACAGTGTCTGATGAAATTTTATTGTAATGACAGAAATATTCATTTATTAAATAGAGGTCAAAGTTGTATAAACTCTTTCTTACAAACTGCTGTTATAACCTTGAATATTTCTTTGAATACACAGAGGAAGTATAATGAGAATGAGAGCAAAAAGGATGTTAAAAATAACCATCAAAGAACCACCTAGTCATTGCAATATATTTGAAAGTTGTTCTTATATTGATGGTGAGTTTTGAAAAGAAACTCCCCAATTTGAGCACAGGAATAAAAAGTAAAATACTGAAATTAAATGTATTATAAACAAATTAGAGTATAGAAAATTAAATATTGAATTTGAAGGTAGGAGTTCCCATCGCGGTGCAGTGGGTTAAGAATATGACTGCAGTGGCTCAGGTTGCTACAGAGGCATGAATTCTATTCCTGCCCAGTCCAGTGGGTTAGAGGATCTGGCATTGTCGCTGCTGAGTGTGGGTCACAGCTGTGGCTTGGATTTGATCTCAGGCTCAGGAAATTCCATATGCCACGGATGCAGCCATAAAATGAAATTTGAAGGTAGCATATTCTCTACCTTATTTTTAAGCAACCAAAGGGAAAATATATGCATGTACATGTAATATGCTTTCTTTTACAATTTGGAATTTCTCATATTAAGCCACCAAGTTATTTATGGCAATGTAAAACAGCTAACATAATATCCCATCTTTTCTTATCTTTACATTCCGAAGTGTTTTGTGAATGTGATAACATAGTATAAACAAAATAATGTAATTAAGAAGCCTTAGAGGGAGTTTCTGTCATGGCGCAGTGGTTAACGAATCCGACTAGGAACCATGAGGTTGCGGGTTCGATCCCTGGCCTTGCTCAGTGTGTTGACGATCCGGCATTGCCGTGAGCTGTGGTGTAGGTCGCAGACGCGGCTCGGATCCTGTGTTGCTGTGGCTGCGGCGTAGGCCAGTGGCTACAGCTCCGATTAGACCCCTAGCCCGGGAACCTCCACATGCTGCAGGTGCGGCCCTAGAGTGACAAAAAGGCAAAAAAAAAGAAGCCTTAGAATATAGGAAAATGAAGACAAATCAAGCTGTAGCTTATTGCCCTATTCCTAGGGACTACTTACTGCTATGGCTATAAATGAAGCATTTTTATTTAATCAGATTTTAGGCAGAGGTTTTCTTCTTGTTTGTTGTACATAAGCATAAAGGAAAATGATAAGGGAAAATGTACAACTATATCAAACCTAAAAGTTCTGCACAGCAAAAAAAAAAAAATCAATTAAATGAAAATGTAACCTATGAATAGGAAACGATATTTACAAACCATCTATCTGGTAAAAAGTTAATATCCCAAACATGTAAGCAACTCATGCAACTCTATAGCCAAAAAATATATATATATATGATTAAAAAATTAGCAGAGGACTTGATTAGAAATTTTTCCGAAGACATACAGTTGGTCAGTAGGTACTGTTAAGATGTTCAAGATCATTAAGCATCAAGGAAATGCAGATCAAAATCACAGTGAAATATTATCACAAATGTGTTAGAATGGTTATTGTAGAAAGGACAAGAGGTAACAAATGCTGGTGAGGATGTGGAGGACAGGGAACTCTGGTACACTGTTGGCTGGTTGGTTCAGCCACTAAAGAAAATAGTATGGTGCTTCCTGAAAAATTAAAATAGAAGCACCATAATATCCAGCAATCCCACTTCAGGGCACGTTTAGGGAAACAATCTAATGACATCTTTTGAGCATCTTTTCATATGCTTACTTGCTCTAAAGATGTCATTAGGGAATTGCAAATTAAAACAAGGAGATATAATTACACACCTATTAGAATGGCTAAAATGAAGCATGAGCAATATCAATAAAATGTAAAGAGACATTTATGGTTTGTGCAAAATATATATTAGAATAAACCATCAAAGGTGAAGAGAGGAAATGGCCTAAATTGTTCAGAGCCATAGAAGTACAAAGGTGAAGGTTCACAAGAAGTAGGCAATGTTCAGTAGTACAAATTATACTAAGATATTGAGATAGATGAAGACAGATACGTTCAATGGGTTTAAAAATAAAGTTACTTTGACAAGAATGTATTTGCTATTCTGGAGGAGTTAGTGCCTTTTGTTACTTAGAGTGGTCTGAAGAGTAATTAAAATGTGAGGAGATGATCCTGCATAAGAAATGGTGTCAGAGTTCCTGTCATGGCTCAGCGGTTAACGAGCCTGACTAGGATCCATGAGGATGCGGGTTTAATCCCTGGCCTCACTCAGTGGGTTAAGGATCCAGCATTGCCATGAGCTGTGGTGTAGTCCAGCAGCTGTAGCTCCGATTCAGCCCGTAGCCTGGGAACCTGCATATGCCGCAGGTACGGCCCTTTTTAAAAAGACAAAAAAAAAAAAAAAAAAGAGAGAGAGAGAGAAAGAAATGCTGCCAAGAAGTATTTATTGAGGGTGAGTAGAGAAGCAGGGAAATCTGGACAGGAATATGATGTTTAAAAAGAAGGATATGGGGGAACTATTCTAGGCTACTGTTATAAGAATAGAGAAATCCATTTATATTGAGAATAAACAAATAGAAATTGACTGTTGAAACTAGGGAGAAAACACTACCAAATGGCTAATTGATGAATGTTTTAAACAATCCTGACTTAAGAATTCAAGTATAAGTGGTTTATTTGGGGGGGTGCAGATACGCTAGTAGGTCAATGGAAAATTGAAACTGGAAAAATAAAGAAGCCAAAAAAAGTTGTGTTATCAAGCTAACTAGCAGCATGAGAAATAGTATAGAACACACATTTGTTATTCTATCCAAAAGAGGAATTTGGTTTAAAACTGTTTGAGAGTTTCTCCCAGTTGTGAATTCCCAGTTCTGATAGCATCTAGTGGCCTTCCCTGGAGAAAGCCCCGGGGCAAAAGGAGAGATAGTGGCAGCTGGAAGTTGTCCAGGATAGCAGAATTGTTAAGGCTAAGGGCTATAATGGAGCACCTACAGCGTCACCCAAGTCAAAAAATAGATAAAAGTTATAAAACTGAATATTCTAAATCTTAAAGGACACATTTCTACTTAAGAAGGTAAATGTTACATTTTTTTATCTAATAAGATATCTCATTTGAACAGTTTTTAAATAATTATTGTAGTGATCAAAACACATGAAAAGAGTCATATTTAAATTGTTTTCCTTGGTTGATTGTTTGGACAGAATAGATTGCAGAATGAACACAGTGGTTATTCATATAAACTGAGAAATAATTTGCCATTCACTTTATATTTAGTTATGGGATGACATGTGCAATTTATTAAATAAATTTTGTCATTTTGCCTGATATAATTACCTACGTTGAGGCTACAGATGATAAAACTAGAAGAAATGAGAAAAGTTCCTTTGGAACTATTTAAATAATTTTTAAAACTTTAAGACACAATGATTCAAATTGTTCTTTAGTCACAAATGCTTAAACAGGAGAAATGTTTAAATGGAAACCATTTGTTAAAGGCTAGCATTTTGGGAAAGGAAGACAATGATTAAATTCACAGTAAGCTTATGAAAGTTTTTGTAAAACTATTAACTCAATTCAGAGATATATAAAAGAGGTGAAAACTACCATTTTATTTTATTATTTATTTATTATCTTTTTTAGGGCCTCACCTGGGGCATATGGAAGTTCCCAGGCTAGGGGTCTCTTTAGAGCTCTAGCCTCTGGCCTACACACAGCCACAGTAACACCAGATTTGAGCCACGTCTGTGGCCTGTACCACAACTCACAGCAAATTGCAGCAATGCCAGATTCTTAACCCACTGATCAAGGCCAGGGATTGAACCTGTGTCCTCATGGATATTAGTTGTGTTCCTTACCGCTGAGCTATAAGGGGAGCTCCCTTATTTAGTCCCTTCCCCTGGAAAGGTAAAAGTGCTTCTTTAAACTCCTGTCACAGTCCCAGTTGGTGGTTGATGATTTTGACAAGCTGTGATGTTATCTACTTAAGAAAGCCCAGAGCTTTCAAGCTGTTCTACAACAGTGATTTTCTGAAGTGCTTGATATAAGATTTTATTCTAATAATGCTATTTTGAAACTCTGACACTCTTGTAGTCTTAGAAAAGAATATGACAGGGCCAGGGCCCACTGAGAATCACATTGTTTAAAGTGTTAAATATTGTTGGAAAAAATGGAGATTGTACAGGTGAATATAGATTTCTAGGAATCACTTCCATACATTTTACTAAAAAAATATTTCTCATTGAAAATAATATATTTTCTCTTTATTAATTGTACTGTTATTAGAGTATAGTTGATTTACAGTGTTGTGTCCATTTCTGCTGTATAGCATAGAGACCCAGTCATACATATATATATATACATTCTTTTTCTCATACTATCTTCCATCATGTTCTATACCAAGAGATTGGATATAGTTCCATGTGCTGCAGGGACCTCATTGCTTATCCATTCTAAATGTAATAATTTGCATCTACAACCTCAGACTCCCTGTGCATCCCACTTCTTCCCCTCACCCCCTTGGCAACAACAAGTCTGTTCTCCATGTGCGTGAGTCTGTTTCTGTTTTGTAGGTAGGATCATTTGTGCCATAGTTTAGATTCCACATATAAGTGATATCATGTGGTATTTGGAAAATAATATATTTTGACATAAATTATACTCTATCATTCTTATTTACTAGTATGATAGGTAAACAACTAACATATGATGCTACGGATATAAGCATTCTACAATCATCTAAAATTTTGGAAATTCATTTTTGCTCATAGGCCATCTTTTTTAACTTAATGTTTTGTTTAAATAATGAACAAAATAAATTATATCCCTCCGCACAAAACTAGCAGTTATGAAGAAACAAGAAATAGTAGTTTACTACTTAGAAAAGTGCAAGAATATGGAAATTGTCTTGATTGCAAAGGTGTGAAGGAATGGCTGAAAGCTGAGAATAGGTGTCAGGGATTTTGAGGCTGATTAAGAAAAAGAAATGACCATAAAAAAGACAACATTGCACAGTGAGTTTACTGAGTGGCCACTTGGGCATGATTGCCTAAAGGAAGAGTGTATAAACAACAGGAAACCTTCCAGAGACAATGGTACAGGACCACCAACCAGGAAATGGGAACAGGAAGGAGAGAGAGGATTTAGAGAGGGGATGTGTATGTCCAAATGACATCACTTAGCAGCAAGGTGAGGACTCTCTGAATCAGATAGCCCTGAAGGACAGCAACAGTTTGGGGTCTTTTCTAGTTACATAGCCCCTCTTTTCTATGGCTAGCAAATGTTGGGTGGAGTTTCACGTGGGGGTGGAGAGCAGGCAAGCTGTAAATGGCTTATTCCTGACTGGGATATATTTCAAGCAGTTAGATGTTTAAGAATTTGAGTTTTATGCTGGTGGCTGTTGAGCTAATGATCTTAACCTGCTATGAAGAAGTAAGCAACATAGGGGCCAATTAACAAGTGCCATTTTTGGTCCATCTATATAACAATCCATTCCTTGGCTCCATGTTGTTTTACATACAACTCTGTGGGGGTAATTCCTTGGACATGACGATTTGTCTTTCCTGTCATTGTTGTGTGGCATCCCATATATATACTTTTCCTGTTGCCTCAAAAGCCACTGATATTACCAGGGAGACTATTAGGAAAGCTTGTTTGTGGCACTGAAAACTTGCAGTTAGTGTGTTTTTTAGGAGCAACTGCTTGGGGAATTTTGCTACTCAATACAAATCTGTTGAAATTTTGAGCGAAACCAAAGTACGGGAAATGTTGTCCAAGGTTGGACAAGGGAAGCTTATGTCAGGGGAAGCCATTTTACTTCCTTACAGGTCTGCTAGGCTCCCACTGTTGCCTGTATTCTCCGTGTTCCTATGAAGGTAAGTTAATGTGTCTTAGAGCAATTCTAGGAGGTGCAAATAAAGACACAGAACATTATAATCAAAGAAACTTGGATATTTTTTTCCTTGTTTCAGACTTAGTTTATCGGCTTATCCCACTGTTGTACATATATTTCTGTGTGATTTGGATATTGTTATTGGATATCAGCATTTAGGGGCATAAGTGCATCTTGATAGATGAGGTTTATGGAGGAAACTGGCCAAGGGAGAGATACTATGCTAAATGTATTAATGTTGGGTTGGAAATATCCCATATTTCAGCTATTCAGTATAGTAGCTACATGTGACTACTGAGTAGTTGAAATCAGGCTAGTGTCATTGAGAAACTGGATTTTAATTATATTTATTTTTAGCAAAGTTTTATTTTAGAATAGTTTTATATTTACAGAAAAAAATCACAAGGATAGTAGAGAAATATTCTATAAAATTTTCACTCAGTTTGCCCTGTACTTATATTGCTGTGTTATAGTTATCACAACCAAGAAATCTACAGTGGTATTTAACCTCCATATTTTATTCAGATTTCATTTGTTTTCCCTTAATATCCTTTTCTGTTCTAGGATCTCAGTCAATATGCATTTCAGTTAGTCATGATGTATCTTTAGTGTCTCAGTCTCTTCTGCTTTCTCATGACCATGACAGTTTTGAGGAGCATTAATTAGACATTTATAAAATAGCCTTCAATTTGGGGCTTTCTCATATTTTTCTTAAGCTTAGATCTGCCACGGGTTTCTTCATCATATTATATCAGCTATGCTCGCTATCAGTATGACTTAGCAGTGGCGATGTTAACCCTGGGTTAATATACGGTAAAAGCGTTAATCATCTGGTTAATGTGGTATTAGCAAGTATCTGCAATATAAAATATGTTTTATCCTTTTCATACTCTATTTTTGAGCAGTAAATTGCTGAGGGGAGTTCACTCCCCTTGGTAGGGATGTGGGTATTTGAGGATTAGGCTCCATCTCCTGGAGGCATTTAAATCTAAATAAAGCATTATAATTTTACAAGTGAAATTTTTTTCATTCTTTATGTATTTATTAAACTATTTATATCAATATGTCTCCTTATGGATATTTATTTTATATTAATGGTTCAGGAATATTTATTTTAAATATAAATTATAAATAAATAATATAAATATATATATTTATATATAACATATATATGTATGTGTGTGTGTCTGTATATGTGTGTAAAATTTCCAGTTTTCCAGAAAATGTGAATCATGTTGTTACCTCTGCCCTTTTCATGCCTTTCCTTTCTGATGCTTCAGACCAACTCTGCTGTGCAGTGAATGTTAGAGTGAGAATATCTCTTTGAGATCCTGATTTTAGTTCTTTTGGATATATACACAGAAGTGAGAGTATATAGTAGTTCTGTTTTTAATTTTTGAGGAACATCAAAACTGTTTTCCATATCAACTATACCATTTTATATTTCTACCAATACTATAAAGGGTTTCAATTTCCCCACAATCTTGCCAACACTTTTTACCTTTTGATTTTTTTTGTAATAGCTGCCCTAACAGGTGTAAGGTGATATCTCATTGTTGTTTTGATCTGTTGTTTTGGTTTACATTTCCCTGATGATTATCAGTGTTGAACATCTTTTATACTTGTTGGCCACCATTTGAATGCCTTCTTTGGAAAAATGCCTATTCAAGACCTTTGTCCATAGTTTGATTGGTATGTTTCTTCTCACCATTACATTGTAAGAGTTCCTTATGTATTTCGGAACTTAACTCCGTCAGATATATGGTTTGCAAATTTTTTCTTACTTTTAGTAAGATACCTTTTCACTCTGTTGATTGTTTCTCTTGCTGTGCAGCTTTTTATTTTAATGCCAATAACCTTGACGATTTTTGGTTTTATTACCCCGTCTTTAGTGTCGTATCAAAAAAAAAAAAATTCATTGCAGGGAGTTCCCTGTTGGCTTAGCAAGTTAAGGATCTGGTATTGCCATTGCTGTGGCTTGGATTGGATCCCTAGCCAGGGAACTTCTGTATGCCACAGGCACAGGGAAAAAAAAAAGAAAAGAAAAAAGAAAAAAAATTTGTTGGAAAGACCAATGTCCCGAAACTCTTTCTTATATTTTCTTTTGGTAGATTTATGTTTCAGGTCTTATGTTTAATCATTTGAGTTGATTTTTGAACCTTTTGAGATAAAAGTTCGATTTCATTCTTCTGCGTTTGCATCCAGTTTTCCTAGCACCATTTATTGAAGAGATTATATCCTTTCCCATTGTATATCATTAGCTACCTTGTTGAAGATCAAATGATTGTGAATGTGTGGATTTATTTCTAGGGTTGGGGATGGGGAACTGAAAGCTTCTCCTCTAAGATGCAGTTCCTGCTGTCACCATCTGTATCTAACATTATCCTGGAAGTTTTAGTTGAGCAATTAAACAAGAAATAGAAATAAAAGACATTCAAACTGGAAAGGAAGAAGTAAATATATCTCTGTTTGCAGATGGCATGATAAGATATGTAGGAAAACCTGATTTATTCATCACACATAATTCTTTTTATGCATTACTGGATTTAACTTGCTAATACTTTTAATGAATTTTGCACAGAAGTTTATGGGCAATATTGGTTTGGAGGGAGTTTTTTTGGTACTGGTTTGTCTAGTTTTGGTATTAGGGTAACAATGGACTCATAAAATGCAGTGGGAAATATTCTTTTTCCTTTTTTTTGAAAATATTGTGTAAACAATATTAATCCTACTTTAAATGCTTGGTTAAAATTTGGGGCCCTGGAAGTCTTTTGGGTGTTGCATTTTTATCAAGGATAATTTTGATGGATATGACATGTTGATTTTCTTCAAGATTTCCAAAATATAAATCCATGTTTTTCTGTGTTTTATCCTATTTTTGTTTTTTATTTCTTTTTTGAGAAGTCAGCTGTAAGATATATTTTTCCTTTGAATACAAATTAGCAAATATTTTCATCTTTGTGTTTTTCTAAATACTGTTTTACCTACTCTCCAAAACATAGGCTCTTATTTTCCTAAAATTAGATGTATTTCCTGATTAATGTTTAATACACTCATTCATTATAATATATTTAGTATTCTTAGTTAGTGTCCATGTTTTGTATTCTTAGTTAGTGTCCATGTTTTGGAAGGAAAGATTCCTAACCAAGTTAAGAAATTTTCTTTGATTGTATTTTCTCTTCACTCTTCCTTTTTTAAACTTGTGAACTCATGTGTTAAGTACGTAAAGTAATTTTGTGATTTTGATGTTCAAAAATCACACTTAAGTCATTGAGAATTATATACATAAGTGAATATTCATACAAATTATGGCATCTGACATTTGTCACTGCACATTTATGAATTTTATTTTTATGTAAGAATTCTTTAGAGAGGTCAAAAAGAAAATATCCAATGAAACACATTTGGTGAGTGGAAAAAAACTGTAAGAAATTTATTACCATGTGGATTTAATTTCATCATTTGAAAATGCTTGCAAAGAGGAATATTTGAAGAGTCTGTACGAGAGAACACTATCGCAAACGTGTGTGTGTGTGTGTGTGTGTGCATTTGTGTCCACATGCACACACACCTGCTTGGAACCCGAACTGAAATTGGCTCAAGATGATAAAATTAGAATGCAGAATTTACATATTATCCTGTAAGAGAAAAGGAATCATAGAATAATTCAAACAGAAAATTATGTGCAAACTTGATTTTAGAATTATACATTCTAAGTAAGCAATGTGATGACTAAGTTGTTCTTATGTATTACCTATTTTTAATGATACTAGTATCATTTTGACATGTGGTAACAGATATCATTTTACAAGAAGAGTTGCTAATCACATTGGTGTTATTTATTTTAAATGTTGCTAAGGCCTTCTGTTCTTAGAATATAACTTTCCTGCTTGCTAAAATTTTTCATCTTCAACATTGGTTTCAAAATATACTCATGTTTTCTGAAAATTTATTAATAAATTTATTATTAAATATATTCCAGTTAATTAATAAAATGATAATTCTTTTATATGGGGAAATAACCATCTTAAATCAAAACATATTCATAAATTTCCTTAAAAATTAAAAACATGTTTTTCTGAAAGCAGATATGGTAAAATAATAACATGTAAATTTGATAATTAAGGTCAAAATATATAGTAATAGTCAACAACAAAATATAATAAGATGCTAAACTCCTCGTCTAAAATTGAAAGTATTCAAAATATACTACATATTTCAT
>PVHT020000230.1:9537152-9547489 GCA_004024745.2 Catagonus wagneri
ACAGTCACCCCTATTTTCCCAGGAGATCCTCCAAGAATTGCAGTCAGGTTCCACCCAGATTCCTATGGAGACTGCTTTGCCCTGGGACCCAGTGCACGTGAAAGTCTGTGTGTGCTTTTCAAGGATGGGGTCTCTGTTTCCCCCAGTCCTGTGGAGCTCCTGCACACAAGCCCCACTGGCCTTCAATGCCAGATGCTCCAGGGGCTCTTTCTCCCTGTACCCAATCCCCAGGCGTGTGGTTTTGATGTGGGGCTGAGAACTCTCAGTTCTGTAGCTGAGTCTCTGTGATGCAGTTACTTTCCAGTCTGTGGGGCTTCCCACCCAGGAGGTATGGGGTTGCTTCTATCGTGTAATCGCCCCTCCTACCTCTTGATGTGGTCTCCTCTTTGTCTTCTGGTGTGGAATATCTTTTTTGGAAGTTTAGAGTCCATTTGGTTGAAGGCTGCTTGGCATGTGGTTGTAGTTTTGTTGTTTTTCGAGAGAGAAGTTGAACTCCAGTCCTTCTATTCTGCCATCTTAATCCAATCCTCATCTTGTACTTCATTTTTCACTTCTAATAATACAGTTGACAAGACATGTTAATTATATTTCCTCTTGTTGGTATTTGCTAGGTAACCTATATCATAAAAAAGAACTACCTTCCTTGTGATTTTTTTTAAAATTTTGTATATTATTGCTCTGCTACTATTGCTAGAATGATTAAAAGTTTTAGAAAATATTAACCATACTTGGTTGATAAATTGTTGATTAAAGAAATGATAATGAGCATATGTACACACACACACACACACACACACACACACACACACGCACGCACTGTTGAGGAAAGGAAAATTTCTTCCTGTACCCCTCTTGAATTCTTGTGGCTCTACTACTAATGAAATTGACATATACAGGTAAGCAGTACATGGGAGAAATAGCTGATAAGCTGAATTTCAGTAAAAGTATAAACTTCTGCTTTGGGAAAGACAATAAGAAGAGAACAAGAATACAAGATACAGACTGGGGAAAAATATTTGCAGAAGTCATATCTGAGAATGGACTGTTATCCTGCAGTATATTTTGTATGGTACCAAAACGATTTATCCACTGAAGTATTGTCTGATTTGACTGTTTCAGGTTGTTTGTTTGTTTTTGTCTGTGGTTAGCTGTAATGTCTGCTACTTGACGAATAACTGTGTAGAATTACTTTACAGTTCTGTAAAATTAGAGCCATTCGTAGAAGCAAGAAAAAGCTATCAACAAGTATGACTTGTATCATCACAGAATATTTCCTGATGCTTTAGAATATACTTAGAATTCAAGAAAATGGAACAACTGCCTATGGAATATTTAGCATAGGGACAGAGGAACCTTTAAACACACACACACACACACACACACACACACACACACACCCCAATCCTACAATTGCTCCAATTGTTCTTTAAATCCTGAGGCTTTGTTACATACAGAGAATAAAATTTGATTTACTTTTTTAGAGTTATGATAGATTAAATTTTCTAATAAGAGATTAAAAAGCAAAATATTTTAATTTTATGTTTTTTTAGATCTTAAATTTAAAGACTGCAAATGCTGGCTATCTTTATGTCTTGCCTCACTTTTTACATGACATAAGTGCAAATAGATTTAAAAAATACTTTTAGTGATTAATTGACCTTAAATTATGTTACAAAGGATTTATAGAACAGTGTTTATAGATTAAGTTGTTAAAGATAAAAAAATGAAATAGAGTCACAAAGGTAAACAGAAAATGCAGTAGAGAAAATGTATATTAAATGGAAATTGCGGTGCTGCAATGCGTGTTTAGGTGAAGATTGTACAGTGCTATGTTCCATGTTTCATGTGTGGATGGGTAGTAATGATGAAGAAGACAGAATGAGCTCCATATGTGTACATGATGGTGTGTTAAGATACTACAGTGTGAGAAAACTAAAGTATGAGTCTTTGCTGACTTTAAGACGTTGTAGTTTAAGACGTTGTAGTTTGCTCTGATGTGTTTTGCTTCAACATTGGGTTGGCAAACAGGGAGAACAATTTTAAAGAAAATCACCAGGTTTAAAATGAAACTTATGCTTACTCACACAGGAAGTTTGAAAGGGTTGCAAAGTTCTGATGTTATCATTTAAAGATCTGATGCAAAGTCACACTGACTTGAATTCTTGTCCTGTGTGCTGGGTAACATTATTTTCTATGAAGTTAGGTGTTCAGGCTCAGAACTTCCAGAAATAAATTAATAATGTAGAACCTGATGTCCCTTTCTTCTTTTTATGTCTCTGTCCTATCTATGGTCCTGGATTTTCTGTACAACCACCATTTATGTGGAGCTGGTATGCATCAGAGGAGAAATTTTTTTTTCTTTTTATGGCCATACCTGTGCATATAGAAGTTACTGGACTAGGGGTCAAACTGGAGCTGCAGCTGCTGGCTATGCCACAGTCCCAGCAACACTGAAACTGAATCTGCAACCTTCTCCGCAGCTTGAATCAACACCAGATCCTTAACCCACTGAGGGAGGCCAGGGATTGAACCTACATCCGTGTGGATACTAGTCAGGTTCTTAATCTGCTGAGCCACAACAGGAAATCCAAGGAAATATATTTTATAAATTGACTTCTTTAATCAATTGGTTGATTCTCATAGAATAATTTGATTTTTTAATTCTAAGATATTGTAATTATTAAGGACAGAGAGAAGGAAGGAGAAAGGAAACTCAATCTTATCAAAGAGATGGGAATGTGGAGGAATGAAGAGCAGTGAAAGGGACAGGGAACCCTGTCTTACTGTGAATATTTATGCTCTGATACTAAGAAAACTTGGATGTGTAGTTTTGAATCAAGAAGTGAATATAGGAAAGACGCTTAGGTTAATACCATATAGTAACCAGAGGTTGTGTGTACTAAAGCTGTTCAACAAAAATGACAAGATTGTATTAAGATCTGGGGTGCTGGCCTGTAAGTTCAATGCTTTGCACCAAAACATTGTGAGCCTCCTAATGAAGCATTATACTCTATAGTTCCATCCATTATGTGAGAGTTATCTGATTAAAATGCTGTTTTTGCTTTTAAACTTTAATCTTGCATCGAGATTCTCATGTCCTTATTTAAAAAGTAGTCTATAAAATTGGCAGAATATTTGCAACACTGAAAATAGAGCATCTGTCTACATCTTGCTAATTAAAACTTAAATGCTATTGTCCCACTGTAATATTCCTTGAATTAACATAATTATCATGCACTCCATTCTATTTTATATGAATCTCTCTTCTTCTAGAATATCTAACAAAACATAATTTTATAGTATCTCCCTCTATTCCTCTATTTAAGCTACTCTATTTCATTCTGTAGTTTACTGGGAGAATGGTAGAGCATTAATATCTAAGTGTAGATACTGACATATGCTGATTTACATTATATGTTATGTATTTGTCAAATGTAAGTTTGGAAATCAGTTGCAATTACAGTAATTTCTTTTTTGTTGTGCAATTACAGTAATTTCTTGAGAATCACTTCCTGATATTAGATATTTTGGTATCTATAATTAGAATTTTATCATTAAAATCAATAGAATCTATCATTAGAATTAGAATATTTTATATTCTAAAAAATTTTTGTAATATGAATTCTTATTCTTTCCTACAAATTGAAATTGATTTTTTAAAGAATTGATGTCACCACATATTTGTAAATGTGCTATATGTTTAAATATATAGATGCATGTTATATATATGTGTGTGTATTTTGAAAAAGTCATCACATTAATAAACTTGTGTTAAGCAATTTAAAAAATAAATTCCTCTATTCTGATTTTCAGAATTAGTTTAGAGTGAGTCAGATGTGCTTTATATTTGAAAGAGATTTTCTAATTTAAAGTTTTTTTAGGAATTCTTATCAGTTTCTTTCTTCCTTTCCTTTTTTTTTTTTTTTTTTTTTTGGTCTCACCAGAGCATATGGAAGTTTTCTGTACAGGGATCGAATCTGAGCCACAGCTGTAATCTACACCACAGCTGCAGCAACACTGGATCCTTAACCCACTGCACTATAGCAGAAACTCCTCAATTTCTGGTTATCACATTTTTCTACCTATGATTGGGTAATATCATTTATTTGAACATGAAAGGCAGTAGTATATAATTGAATGAACATAAGGATTATATTAAGGTACAGATTTTACTTCTTCTGGCACATTTTGGCTTTATGATCATAAACAAAGTACACATTTTTATGAGATTTATTTAAAAGTAAAACAACTAGAACACACCCTCACACCATGCACAAAAAAATTTAAAAAATGGTTTAAAGACTTAAATGTAAGACAAGATACCATAAAACTCCTAGAAGAGAACTTAAGCAAAATATTGTCTGGCATTAACCATGCAAACGTTTTCTTAGGTCAATCTCAAATGTTTAGGTCAGTCTCAAATGACATTAACTATAAAAATGTTTTCTTGGTTTAGTCAAAGCAATAGAAATAAAAACAAAAATAAACCAGTGGTACTTAAACTTAAAAGATTTTGCGTGTCATAGGAAACTTTAAAAAAAAAAAGCTGTGGAATGGGAGAAAATAGTTTCAAACAATGCAACTGACAAGGGATAATTTCCAAAATATTCAAACAACTCATACAGCTCAACAGCAAAAGAAAAAAAAAAAAACTGAAAAATGGGCAGAAAATCCGAAGAGACATTTCTCTGAAGATGGCCAACAGGCACATGAAAAAATGCTCAACACCACTAATTATTAGAGAAATGCAGATCAAAACTACAGTGAGGTACCACTTCATACTGGTCAGGATGGCCATCTTTAACAAGTCTACAAATAAAAATGCTGGAGAGGGTGTGGAGAAAAGGGTACCCTCCTACACTGTTGGTGGGAATGTAATTGGTACAACCACTATGGAAAACAGTATGGAGGTACCTCAGAAAACTAAATATAGAACTACCATATGATCCAACGATCTCACTCCTGGGCATATATCCAGACAAAACTTTCACTGAAAAATATATATGTACCCTGTGTTCTTTGCAGCACTATTCACAATAGCCAAGGCATGGAAACAACCTAAACGTCCATCAACAAATTAATGGATTAAGAAGATGTGGTACATATACATAAAGGAATACTACTCAACCATTAAAAACAACAATGCCTTTTGTAGCAGCATGGATGAAACTAGAGACTCTCATACTAAGTGAGTCAGAAAGAGATATCACTTTTTTGTGGAATCTAATATGGGGCACAATTGAACCTATCTACAGAAAAGAAACAAACTCATGGACATGGAAAATAGACTTGTGGCTGCCAAGGGGGAGGGAGAGGGACTGGGATGGACATGGCAGGGGGGGTGGGGATTTGGGGTAAGTTATTAGATCTAGACTATAGCGTTTGGAATAGATAAGCAGTGATATCCTGGTGTATAGCACAGGCAACTATATCTAATCACTCATGATGGAACATGATGGAGGATAATGTGAGAAAAAACATATGTTATATATATATGTATAACTGGGTCACTTTATTGTACAGAAATGACAACATAGTGAAATGATAAAATAAAAAAGTAAAAATGCTAAATATGAATTTTCAAGAAAAGTGCATTCATTAATGTATATACTTGTGCATTTTCATGCATGCCCCATGTTGGGCATGTTGCTAGGTGTAATCTTTTTCCATACACATTCAGAAAAATATCTGTTGGTAATATCGCCCACTTTGGACATTTAGACACCAAACAGTTGAAAACAGTATCCAAGATTTCACCTGGGCAAAGGACACTTAAGACTCAGCTACACACAAGCATGACGGAGGTTGATGTGGGTATGCTCTTGGGATCCCTTTTGTTTCCCTTTTTCTTTTTTGGCCACCCTGCGGAATATGTAGCTCCTGGACCAGGGATCAGATCATATCCAGCCACAGTTGTGACCTAAGCCACAGCTGCAGCAACGCTGGATCCTTAACCCACTGTACCAGGCTTGGAGTTGAACCTGTGTCCTAGTGCTCTCAAGACCCCTCCAATCACATTGTGCCGCACCAGGATATCTGGGAGCAGCACTTTTGAAAGGCAGAGAAGGAAACAGATCTGGGTAAAGGGAGTAGTTACATTGCAATATAGTCCAGCAAGGTCTTCATCTGACATTGTGGGAAACTTTGAAACCAGAATGGTATTCAGTGATTCAAATCCTTAGCTGAGACAATTCCCAGAGAGATATGACTACAGAGCTATGTCTACTGGCAGCACTTCCAAGAGCAGAGGAATAATTCCTTCAGCCCTGGAGAGACATCTGAACGGGCACATCACAGCATTGCAGACTGCATGTGATTCTTTAAAACTTGATGCAGAAGAAAGTTAATTTTCTACAAAATAGCCATTTTCCACCTTCTTTGTGTATAGAATCTCAAATTAGTTGAAATTACTCTAGTAGATATTTATGTCAAGGAAATGTTTGTATCCTCAGAGCCCAGACTCAGAGAAAAAAATATATGGTTAATACAAATAGCCCTTTTCTACTGGAGTTCTAGGAAAGAATTAAATTATAATGCCCTAAGATATTCATTTTATGTAATAAATTAACTTCTCCCCTATGTATCTAAAATGGTGTTCTTTGTGCAATGTCCTTGAGAGAACTGAGAACATCGTATCTCAAGTCATTTTCCCCCAGGCTTCATTCTGTCCTATAACCCTGGTGAGAAGAAACTGAATTGATCCATGTGGTCTCATTAGCCTCTCCATGGAAGGCATTCTGAAATCATTCTGAGCAATGAAGAGGGAAGTGGGACTCTTCAGGGGAGAGTTCTTGTATAGTTTTTCTTTAATTCAATAAGTGGATCAAGAGAAGGATATTTTCATACTTACATGGTATGTAAAGATGAATTGCCTAAATAATGTATGGCCATCTAGCAACCATGTATGGGGCTTAAAAAAATGTTGAAAATGACAGAGCAAAAAGACATAGAGAAAACAGATCTTTGAGAAATTAACTTAGTTTAGAAATTAACCAATCCTGGAATCTCCCAATTAACACTCATCAACATGTGTGAGGTGAAACATTTCTCTATTATTTAAACACATTTAGGGGCTTTTTTCCTCCCTGTGTTTGCAGTTAAAAACTTCTGTCTCAATAAAATAATACATGAGTTCATGATTAACCCCCAAATCTGTCCACTTCAAAGTATGCATGTTTTCTCCTAAATGCGCTTGATACCAAAATATATTTGATAGTGTTTTACAAAACAAAATATATTTTAAAAAGCAAACAAATATGTTTTGTTTATCCTATGATTTCTATTGCCATAGATTTAAGGAAGCTGGATAACGTTGCTAAGGCAATGCCTACTCTGTTGTTTTGTACCATCTATGATAAAACAATATAACTGATCACATTTCAGTCTTTCTTATATGTATTGTAAGGGAAATATTTCTAAATAAATATATACTCAAGAATTCCTCAGAACACCTTAGATTCAAATATGAAAGTGTGTCTAAGGTGTTTATCTTATAATCTAAGACATTATCTTCATGGTTCTATTTTTGTTTTTTCTTCTTTTGTCGTTACTGTTCCTCATCTGGATTTTTGTTAAGATGAAGCCTCATATTGTCTCTTGCTCAGGGTGTGAACTCCTAAAGAGATACTGTGATCAGTTTGTTAAAAGTACAGTTTTAAGAGTTATAGAGCTATAAAGTGCTGTATTTAGTCCCTGACCTTTTTGCTTATTGATTTTGTTATTTTGTTACCCTCCTGGAAAAATGTTTACTTCATGTGGTGTATGAGGAAATTAAACGATGCATGTAATGTCGGGAAATAATAGACACAAGTTGTTTTAGCTACTTATTGTAGAGTAGTAATTGAGATTTACTTTGTTTTATTGGTAGCAGAAGTTGAGATTGTAGGAATTATGAGTATGTGAGATGATATTACATTGTTAAAATTTGTGACAGGTGGTGCTTTGATGGCTATAGTTATCAAGTTGAACTTAGAAGAGGGCTCAAGGGGCAGAAGACATACTGGAAAGCAGTTGTTGTAAAAGTGAATTCTTTTGCCCTTGTAGATCTTTAAGATGTGCTCAGGGCCCTTCAAGGTCAAAACTATTTTATAGTAGTTTTTAGGTAATAATACTAAGGAATCCTTTTCTTTCTTTCTGTTATTTTTTTTTTCCTGTAGGCCACCAGAGAAGTCCTTTAGTGTGTACTGCTAGTACAAAGGCAATGGTGAGTAAATTCTTATACTGCTAGTACAAAAGCAATGGTGAGTAAAATTGGAAATTACTTAGCACAAATCAAAACAATCCTACCTTGGTGTAACAGTAATCATTATATGTTAAACTATCACCCACACCCAGGAAACTAAGTTTCTCTAAGACTTTTGATAAAGTGGTGAAATAATTAACTTCCTCATATCTTGAACCTTAAATTATTTTTTTCATATTCTTTGTGATACATTAAAAATATATAAAGAGCTTTTCTGCTATGTACTGAAGTAAAATGATTGTCTTGATGAAAAATATTTGCATGATTGTTTAATTTGCCAGCTGAACTAGCCTATTTCATAAAATACCACTTAAAGGATCTGGCATTGCTGCAGCTGCAGCATAGGTCACTGCTGAGGCTCAGATTCAGTCCTTAGCCCAGGAACCTCCATATGCTACAGGTGTGGCCATAAAAATTTAAAACAAAACAAAGGAAAACCAAAAAAAAGAAAACCTGACATACTAGCTATGGTATTCAGATTTGGGCATTAGTCAAGTATATTCTCAAAAATGTTTGAAGTAAGCCTGTCACTGCACGGAAAAAAAATTCTCTAATATTTGGTTGTCAGTGATAAAATCTGAACTTTGAAACAAAATAATTTTGGAAAACACATTCAGGAGGAAGAACCGAATAGCTTTTCAATACTTAAAATCTTTCTAGTGAGATAAATGGTTAATGTTAATACCTGTAATTATTTTGATACTGCATCATACAGTGTATCAATATTTATAAAATCAGCAGTGTCAGTAATACAGTTTTTTCCAAAACCAATTCATGATGTAAAAAATCAAGCCTGGGTAAAACATCTGTTAAAAGTCCAAGATAAGGAGTTCCCTGGTAGTGCGTTGGGTTAAGGATCTGGCATTGTCACCACTATGGCTTGGGGTGCTGTGGCAGAGGTGCAGTCCCTCTGCCAGTTAACTTCTGTATATCATGGGTGCAGCCAAAAAAAAGAGTTCAAGATAGAACAATGGATTTTATGGATTTTAGTGTAACTGAGTATGAAAAAGTTATGGATATGATTTCAGGATTCAACTTGCAACTTATCTTCGAAAAAACTACCTTATTTTTAGTTTTGATGTAGTATTAAAGTAGAATAATTATAATCATTTTAAATAAAGTGTCAAATATTCCTTCTTTTCAAACTAAATTATATGCATGAATCTATATTTTCTTCATATGCTCTAGTGAAAGTATAAGATTATACTAAAAACAGAGGCTGATGTGAGAATTCATCTGAATTTTATTAAATGAAAAATTAATGAGATTTTCAAAAGTTAAGTGAATGCTATTCTCACAATATAGTGCTTTAGAAAATGTTATTTTTCACACAAATTTTAATTTTGTTAATATGTAATAAGTTTTATTTATGTTGTTTTTAAATTACCATGAATATTTTATTACTGTTTCAATTTTTATTTTTGTAAACATTGATAGCACAACCCATAATAACAAGTTATCTGAGTTCTTCCCAGATAAATATTCTTACCCAAAGGTGATAAATATATCCTAAGACCACAAATATTGATAATTCAGATTGACAGATTTTTTTATACCTTTAATAAGGAAACAGCCTCTAGTATCTGCCAAACAACAGAAAAAAGAAGAAAAGAAAAACAGAAAGAAAGAAAGACAAAATAAAAGCGTATTTAGGGGTCTACTTTTTGGTTCTCCCTGTCACAACTGATTCTTAAGGGGATGTTCTTGGGTTTAATTTACCACTATAGACAAAACAAGACCTGGATGTTGAAGTCATCGATAATAAAGTAAATGCCAGAGTTCCCGTTGTGGCTTAATGGAAAAAAACTGACTAGTATCCATGAGGATGCAGGTTCAATCCATGGCCTTGCTCAGTGGGTTAAGGATCCAGCGTTGCTGTGAACTGAGGTGTAGTGTAGATCACAGACACAGCTCAGATCTGGTGTTGCTGTGGCAGCCATAGCTCAGATACAACCCCTAGCCTGGGAACCTCCATATGCTGCGGGTGCGGCCCTAAAAAGACAAAAAATAAAATAAAGTAAATGTCTTTTGAAAGATAAACCACTTTATATGTACAGTGAATACAGTTGTAGCAGTGGTTATCATTTTATATTTT
>PVHT020000230.1:9548489-9618677 GCA_004024745.2 Catagonus wagneri
AGATCACAGACACAGCTCAGATCTGGTGTTGCTGTGGCAGCCATAGCTCAGATACAACCCCTAGCCTGGGAACCTCCATATGCTGCGGGTGCGGCCCTAAAAAGACAAAAAATAAAATAAAGTAAATGTCTTTTGAAAGATAAACCACTTTATATGTACAGTGAATACAGTTGTAGCAGTGGTTATCATTTTATATTTTTGTTTATTTATTATTTATTAATGTATTTTTATTATAGTTGATTTACAATGTTCTGTCAATTACTGTTGTACAGCAAAGTGACCCAGCAGGTTTACTAGAAACTATGGACAACTCTACCTATGTGTATAATATATATAGTATTTACAACAGAAATTAGAAACAAAATCTCTAACAACTGGAAAACGTAGCATAACCTTCTTATAAATTTGTCTAATTTAGTTAATAGTTTTATGCCTATATTATTTCTTAATTTTAATATATACCCCATGTGTATATAAGATATTAACATTAGGGAAAGCTGTGTCAAGAGTATGCAGGAAGTTTTTTACATTGGCAATTCCTCTGTATAACTAAAATTATTTTCAAATAAAAATTTAAAAAGTCAACAAAGAAGACTAAAGGAAAGTAAACAGATAATCAAAAGAGAAAGCACATATTAATGATAAAAAATTACAGGTGGCAAAATAATAGAATGTTAAAAATAGATTAACTTAGCCAAACATAAGAAGAAAGAGCATTAAAATAAAATCTAGTAGTGAGAAAGTTAAAAAAAAAATTGAAAATGATTATGAGGTACATTGTACTCCAATATATAGAAAATTAAAATAAAAGCATAGGAGTTCCTGTTGTGGCACAATAGAAATGAATCCAGCTAGTAACCATGAGGACACAGGTTCAATCCCTGACCTTGCTCAGTGAGTTAAAGATCCAGTGATGCCATGAGCTGTGGTGTAGGTCACAGACACAGCTTGGATCTGGCATTGCCGTGGCTGTGACATAGGCTGGCAGCTGCAGCTCCAGTTCAACCTCTAGCCTGGGGAACTTCCATATGCCACAAGTGTGGCCCTAAAAAACAAGAACAAAAAAGCATAGACAAGCATCATTCAATAATATTTTTATTCTCCATCAACTGAGTATAAACAGATACTTTAAAAATGTTATGTTTTGTATTCTAGTGATGAAAAAATTTTAATGTGATATATTGGATAATTTGGTTCATTTTAAAAGATAAAACAATCCTCATATTGAGAAAATTTCAGACAAATTGCAACTTTGATCCTCACTTTTAGAAATTATATTTATTAAAAAGTATAACCTTTTATAAAAGCAAAATAAAAACAAGCAAAATTACTCTAGGAATCTAATATAACTAATGAAAATTTGGGAAATTAATATGTAAATCAGAAATAATGCAAGGAGGACTTTTGATAATTATATCAAGAAGCATTATTAACAATATTAATTCAATAAATTATCTAATTATATAAATAGAAGTAGAAAACAATAAAATTATAGGTATCAATACTGAAAATAAACAAGGAACTTCATTTTTAATATGTAGTGTATACTTTTGTGTACCTTTGCCAGAATCATCTACCATATCTTTTGTTACTAGAACCCCCATTTTTTTTCCTATTTAGCTAGAAAGTCATTCAAATATGTATAAACCTTTAAAGTTCTTCCTTTCTGTCTTCTTCAGTGATGAAAAATTTAGAAATATAGTCCAGTTCCATATATTCAGGATATTTTCCCACTGTTAGCTATGATAATTTCAGGAATTCACAAATAAATCAAGACAGAATGTACAGAAAATTTCCTGGATTTATTTTATCAGATATTCCCCCTCTTGGAATTCTCTAAGTGTAAGATATCCCAACCTAAAGATGTAAGTTTCAATCGTTACCAGTAGATGAAATCAACTTGACTGGGCATATAGCTGAAGGAAAAAAATAGAGAAACAGTCTGTTGACCATATCTCTTGACCCTAGTTCTAATCACGCCTTAAAACAATAAGCATTTTAAAATCACCTCACTTCTTTATGTAATTCAAGTTGGGTATCTTTCACTTGAAAGAAGTCTGGCAAAGAGAGCTGATACAGGATGACAAAGAAATAAAGATGAACGAGATATATATTTTTTCAGTAACAAGGTTAACTTATCTTGTCACTTTGTACAAATATAGCTGATCGTTAGATATTGTTAAATCTTTTTTTTTTTTCTTTTAACGACCACACCTACAGCATATGGAAGTTCCCAGACTAGGGGTTGAAATGGAGCTGCAGCTGCTGGGCTACACCACAGCAACAGCAACGCGGGATCCAAATCACATCTGCAACCTACAGCAAACTCACTGGCAATTCCAGATCCATAACCCACTGAGTGAGACCAGGGATCGAACCCAAGTCCTCTGAATACTAGTTGGGTTTGTTACTGCTGAGCCACAACGGGAACTCCAAGGGTATCTTTAAATCTTAACAATGTCCTATAGAACCTTGAGACATCATATATATATATATGATGTGAAAAATGCTAGTTACATAAAACAATGTGGGGGGGTTCATCTTATGTGTCAAATTGGCTGGCCCAAGCTGCTCAGGTATTTGGTCAGTGATTATTCTGGATAATTCTATGAAGGCGTTTTTTTAGATGAGATAACATTAAATCAGTGAACATTGAGTAAAGCAGTTTATCTTCCATGATATGGGTGGATTTCATTCAATCAGTTGATGGCTTTAAAAGAACAAAACTGACCTATGCTGAGCAAGAAGAATTTCTTCCAATAGACTGCCTTTGGATAGCAACTCTTCCCTGGCTCTCCAGCCTACCGGGCTGCCATGCAGATTTTGGACTTGTACCTTCACAACTATGTAAATCAATTCCTTAAAATAAATATGCTTCTTCGTAGAGGACTATATATAAACACACACACATTCTATTTTTCTGGTGATCCCTGAGAATACAGTTAACTCCTTCTCATTTATAACTCCAACAAAAAGATCAAATGCATAAAGCAATCTCAACAAAGTAACAATCAAGACTTATATGGACAATAAATTATAACGACTTCATTGAGGGCTGTAATGGATGTTTCAATATATGGGACAATGTACCAGGTTTCAGATGACCTGGAACGGTATTCAGTATAATAAAATATTTATTAGAGTGCCTTGGCATTTTATAATGAAGAGAAATGCTAAAGTAAATATCCCTAGTAAATACATAAATTGTATTTTGAAAATATTGGAAGATTAAAAATGTAACTTTAGGAAGTAATAGATCAATGAAGAGAAGAAAGTACACATACTGGAGTTATTATATGATTAAGAATTAAATACCTAATAATAATAACACTTACTATGCGCCAGACGATGTTCTAAGTACTTGTATGATAGTATCAAGATAATCTGTATAAAACAAACACAAAGGGAGGGGCCGTTATCATCTCTGTTTTATCAGTGAACAAACTGAAGCAAAAAGAAGCCAAGTGACTTCCCATGGTTATAGTATTTATAAGTGATCTACCCAAATTTGGACCAAAAATAAAAAGAAAGAAAAAAGAGAACTGGATTAACCAAGAACACAAAAAAAATTACAAGCAAATAAATATATATTACATATAAATATTAGAAAAGCATATGACAAAGTAGTAACTGTCTTAATAATTATAAACTCACTAAAGTGTTAAAGGAAAAAAGAACCAAACACTAAGGGAAATTGTGGTGAACCTTTAGTTTAACAAATGAAAAAAAGAAGAGAAAGGAAAGAAGAGAAGGGGAAGTTTTAAAATATTATTTTCAACAAAATATATTGCAAAAAAAAAGAATTCAATTAGATTACTCTATATTGCTAGGATTTTATGTTCTCCTCTATAGTGATATATATTATATGAGACCTTGAATTGCCATATTGCCATGTGACAATATATACACAGACTAATTTCTAGTTGTATCTTTCTGCTTGAAAACAACCTTAGTTAGACACTCTATTTGAAAGAGGGATTGTTGTATCATATTTTATTTCTTAAGACATTAAAATTAGACCTAACATATTTTTCTTTAGCTAATATAATTTGGTGACTTAGCCCATTACAGTATTTTGGTAAAACACTTTAAAGAATAAGGAAATATAGTAATTTAGCCAAAATATAAAAATATTAACTATCAAACATGTTTTATTTAGTATCCTAGAAATGTTTTCTAATATAGTGGGTCTGATGAAATTATTGAAGAATATATAAACATATCTGTATAATTGATAATTTAACCTAATATGGAAAAAAATGACTTTTAAAACTGTCATCTCCCTGTGCCCTTCACAAGGCAGTATTGGATTTTTATTTGGCCTTTTGTCAATGTGCTCAGCTGTAAGCTGTCACTATCATAGCTGCATATATATTTTAGTGGATCTAGTATAAAGCTGCATGCAAAAAGCAGCATAAATTTAAAGGACAGGAATACTACAACTAAATGTTGAATTTTGCTTAAGCCATTTCCTGTTTGACACTTCTTCCCCTGCAAAATTTTTTACGATTTTTTAAAATATTTAGTCTATTCCATGAGCCCAAAAGATTGAATGCACTTCACTTTAAACTGTACTCAAGGAAGCTGAAGCATAAAATAGATAAAAGGATGGTATAAGCTTGTCTCATGAGTATAGAGTAAAGGAAAATATAATAAGAGTAAAGGAAAATATACTGACAGGAAAATGAAAAGGGTCTTGGTTATGATATTCCACATAGAATGCCACAGATGGTGAATACAGCATCTTTGACTACCTAAAATAAACTTAAGTAGATAAATAAATCATTTATATGCATGTTTTTCCTTGTGGCTAATTATATATGAAGGCCTAAACAAAAAGTATCTGCATTGAAAAATGGAAGCCTTCCATATAGGATGGCCTGGAAACTTGGAAAAGCATCATTTGAACTGACTTAGGGTGTATCTCCCCTATCAATTTTATTTTATTTTTTTATTTTTTTATTTTTCATTTGTCTTTTTAGGGCTGTACCTGCAGCATATGAAAGTTCCCAAGCTAGGGGTCAAATAAGAGCTGTAACTGCCAGCCTATACCACAGCCACAGCAATGTGGGATCCAAGCTGCATCTGCAACCTACACCACAGCTCATGTCAACACCGGATCCTTAACTCACTGAGCAAGGCCAGGGATCGAAACCCATCCTCATGGATACTAGGTGGATTGATTTCAACTGTGCCACAATGGGAAATACAAGTCAGTTTTATATATTAAGCAAATTTGAAAAAACTCATCTTAAAGTAAGATATTTAAGCTTCTGTACCTTTATTGGTGTCAGCACTGCAATAGTCACATATTTTTAATACTTACTATGTGTGGGGAGTTCTTGTCATGGCTCAGCAGGTTAACAATTTGACTAGTATCCATGAAGATGCAGGTTCTATCCTTGCCCTTGTTCAGTGGGTGTAGGATCTGGTGTTGCCATGTGCTGTGGTATAGGTCACATATGTGGTTCAGATCCAGCATTGCTTTGGCTGTATACCAGCAGCTGCAATCCCAATTCAACCTCTAGCCTAAGGACTTCCATGTGAAGAAGGTGCTGTCCTAAAAAGCAAAAAAAAAAAGGAAAGAAAGAAAAAAAGAAAAACAATTTATTATATGTGTTACATTAAATTTACTCTATTTCTTTTACTATATAATCTTTCCCCTTAATTCTTTATTGTTTAAAGTGTTAATGAAATTTACATTTTTGTACTAATACTTAGCTTTTAACTAATATGATCGCAATGATTTTATTTTTCCCTTATATATCCTAATTATTTTCAGTTTTAAATTCTTTGATCCAACATAGTATATATACATCATTCATTATTTTTTTCTGTTTCTCTTTTTCTTCAGTCTAACCATTACTTAGTTGTGTAATTTATACTTAGTCCAAAAATAAGGAGTTTACATATTATTTTTATAGTCGTCTCCACCTATGATTTAGTTTTAGATTCACAATGAAATATATGTTATATTCACTAGCAGTAATTTTTTTTTTTACCAGTTTTCCCAGTCCTCTATTTTTTGGAAGAAGTTCATCTTCTAGTAGATTCCAGGGACTAATAGTAATCTATTAATACTTATTTCTTATGGTAATGTTGATGCATAAAGTACAGTTTGGCTGGATATAAAATTCTAAGCAGATACTATTTTTTCTCATCAAGTGTGTTGAAAATATTCCTTGTTTTGCTGTTTATGTAGTCTCCGGAATTCTGAAGGTATCCTCTTCTCTTTCCAGTGAATGTTGCCTGTTATTTCTATTAAAAAGTCCTAGGTATTGTTTATATATCATTAATGTTTAATAATTTTACTAGTATATACTTTGGGGTCACTATACTGCTCTGGCCATTCTTCGGTCAAAAGTATATATATTTTAAGGCTTTTTCCCCAAATTTTATTGAGATATAACTGACATATAACAGGTAAGTTTAAGGTGTACAACATAATGATTTCATAAACATGTGAACTGTAGTTTGGCTCTTGCCACCTGATTCTACATGGGTTAAATCATGAGCCACTGTAGCTGCCAACCTGCAGCACCCCCTGGAGTGGAGCTCAGAGAAGAGATCAGGAGTGAAGCACTCTGTGCTCTGAGAAAACTGGGAGAACAGGTCCTCAGACAGTTAGACATTTTTAGGAGAAGATTTTATGAGCCCAATTCTTGCATCACCTCATATCTAGAAAAACACTAAAACTCATCATGGTGATGTCTGTTCCTAGTGACTAATAGCATCCTTCACAAGACCAGCAGCAAAGTTTGTGAAATGTGTGCCTGGCTGCATGTACCTCCCCATTCACCTTTATCACTTATATCTTGATATTTCCTCTTTCCTCTTTGGAGAGGTATTTCAGAGCTGTCTGAAATACTGCCTCATGGACTGTAGTGAAGTGGATAAAACAAAAGATGTCATGTTCATCTGTGAATGCAGTCACTCCTAAGGGTGGGCTGGTGAGCCCTGAGGGAACCCAGGAAAGACAAAGAATACTGGCCCCAGTTGAGGTGAGTATCAAAGCAATGATTCCAATAAGCCCAGACCTTTACATTTTCCCATAGAAACTGGCTTTCTGTAAATCTTTCCTGTAAATCTGGTTATCTGTAATTCTGTTGTTCCTACTACCTTCCCTTTTTTGCAAAAACTCCTAGCTTCCCCCCTTGCATCCTCAGAGCTACCTGAGATGCTGTCTTCTGGGCTTGAGTCATAATTTTACCCCAAATAGAACTTAACTCTCACCTTTCACGTTGTGCATTTTTTAAGTCGACACATATATATTGTGAAATAAATGCCACAATAAGATTCATTAACACCTTGTCTTTCTTTTTTTGTGTATAGTAGTAATATTTAAGATTTAGTCTCAACAATTTTCAAATACGTAATTCAGTACTGCTGATTATGTTACTGAACACAAATTTGTGTGTCAGACACACAGTGAGGCCAAGCAAACCAAAATGTCAAAGTTTGGAGCAGTGAAAGGTTTATTGCAGGGCTAAGCAAGGAGAATGAGTGGCTCATGCTCAAAAAGCCTGAATTCCTCAATGATTTTCAGGGAAAAGTTTTTAAAGGCAAAATTTAGGGTGAGGGCTACAGGGTGTGAGACCTTCTTCTGACTAGTTGCTAGTGAGGTAACAGGGCAACGCTCCAGTAATCTTGTGCTCAGCCTGAAGTTACCATCCTCCATTTAGTTCCTGCAGAAGAACTCAAAGGTATTATTACGTATGTTTTCTGTGGAGGAACTAGGACTAGGACCTGCCCCAAGATGCACTATTGTTTCTGCTTTCCCTCACTTCCCTAATAAGCTACTGTCTGAATCTGCCCTTTAGAACTCAGGGAAAGTGAAGGATGCTAAATGAAGCTAATTTCCTATGATCAAGGAACAAGGAACACAGGAAGGCTTTTGTGCCCAGGAGGGCCCCACAGAGTCCTGCCCAGTTTCAATTACAGTAAACCGTAATGTATATTAGGTCCCCAGATATAGCTGGAAGTTTGTACCCTTTGTTCAACATTAGCCTATTTCCTCCACTCTCTAGCTCCTAGTAACCACCCTTCTACTCTTTATTTCTGTGATTTGGCTTTTTAAGATTCCACATATAAGTGAGAACATCCCATCTTTTTCATTCTCTTCTGACATTTCAGTTAGGATAATTCTTTCAAGATTTATCAGTGCTGTCACAAAAGGAAGGACTTCCTTATTTTTATGGCTAAACAATATTCCTGTGTGTGAGACTTTTTCTTTATTCATCCTTTAGTGGACACTGAAATTGTTTTTATGTCTTGGCTCTTGGAAATAATGTTGCAATGAACACGAAAGTTTAAATCACTGTCTCTTTGAGGCAGTGATTTCATTTTCTTTGACTGTATACACAGAAATGGGATTACTAAAGGATGTGGAGGCGGAAGACAGGAGTAATGGGAGACGGAGGCTGCTTAGGCCATGAGTTTCATGGGAGTTACCCTGAAAAAGACAAAGAGCAAGGTAAATAGTTTAGAATTAAGTAGTTTGAATAATTTCATTAGGATTTGGGTGATAGGGGTGATCTCTATTTGCCTGGTACCGGGCCCTGAGCTGATTTAGGCAGAGAAATATTGGTTTAAGTGGTGCACTGGCCAGATAAAGGAGGTATGCCTCTGGATTGCTTAGTTTGCCTATCATAGATGTGTTCCATGCTGGACCCTTTGCTATTTCTTTGTTGGCTAGTCCAGAAAGAAGTAGTTTCTTCTTAGCCAGATACATTTCTTAAAATGTCAGAACATCATAATATACAGAAACTTTTCCACATATACACACACATAATAAAAACAATGTAAGAATTTTGGATTCCATTTTCAGTAAGATGGGAAACCGTTTCAAATTAATTAACAAAGAAATTACATATAGTCATATTTTTCAAAGATCAATTGTCTACCTGAGAATAGGAAACTTAGTGTAGAAGCACAGAAACTGTTGAAAAGGTTATTGCCATGATTGGTAAAACATGGTAAACAAGGCTGTTGGTAAACTGGCCTAATTTTTTCACACTTTGGATGTGGTATGTGAGTGAAGAAGAAATCTGAAGGGTGTCTTTAAATTTTTTCCTGAATACTTGGCAGAGTTAAATTTTACTTAGATGAGGGAAAAAAAATGAAGATTTAGGAGGGCACATCACAATTTCAGTAATCCAAGAGCTATTACATAAACTGTTTTCAAGTAAGAGGTATAGATTGGGAATATATGTTTGGAAATAAACATGGTAGGCATTAAAAACTGAAAATTTAGTGGAGATAACCAGGAAAAAACAGTATCAAATGACAAAAATAAAAGTTTGGGGAGAGATCCCTATAGCAGTCTAAAATTCTGTTGCTATACAGCCGGATTTCCTATAATGGAAAAATAAAACAAACAAACAAACAAACAAATAAAAAAAGGCAAATAAAATATTTAATTAGATATTACTTAAAAAATAAAATTCTGTTTTCTGCAGATAAGAAGAAAGGCAGAAAAGAAAGCAAAGAAGGAGTAGTCAATGAGACTGACCTCAAATAAAGAACGTACTGCAAAGAGAGGAAAAAGAAAAAAGAAATGTGTGAGCTAGAAACTATGTCAAATACACCAAATAAGTCAAGGATAATAAGCACTAAGTATAACTGTTGGATTTCACATAGTAAAAGTCATTGGTATTGTATAGTAGGGTAATTTTCATGGATTATTACAAGTAAAACATTCCTAAAATGGAATACTGGTGAACTGGAGAAAAGAATACGATTCAGCTAAAATACCTGATATACTTTAGGTTATTTTATTTGAGAAAATTTGATTTTTCAAGGTGAACAAATAAATGGAAGGTTAGCTAAAAGAAAGGAGTCAGGGGTTTTTTGTTGTTGTTGTCGTTACTTTATTTATGTCTTGTTTAAGATAAATGAAATTTCATCAGGTTTGTTTACTGACGAGAATAAATTGAGAGGGAAAAATTATCCAGGAGATAGAGAGAAGAGAAATGCTAGAGTACAAAAGTAGAAGGGTTGGCCTATTATAGAAGAACATGATAGCATAACACTAGGTCTGTGAGAAAAGATGAACATAGGTGCATAGATGTTGGATTTACAGTTTATGAGGTTATATATTTCAATTATTTCTATTTTCTTAGTATATAGAAAACAGTCATTAACTAAAGATGAGGCTATTAGAGGCATTATTTTAGCTTTGAGTAGAGAGGATATTATAATAAATAGTTGTCTAAGACAGTAAGAAGTCTTTAGAGATACAAAAAACTAATAGTCACTTGAGTTTTTTGTCACAGTTTTAAAATAAGATCAATCAGCATGACTATTTGGTTTTCTGCCATCATATACAACTACTCTGGAATAGGCTCATTATTAGGAAAGGAGTTGGATTTAACCAGGTTTGCAGTTCTTTCCAATAGAGCAAAATAAGTTGAGAATGGAAAAATGAAGTTAAAAGTTTATAGAAATAATTAAATATATTGATGGGCTATGGTATTTATACTGGAAAGGAGAAAAATGAGAACATAATAAGTTAAGGACCAGAGGGTAATAATATAAATAGATGTAGTACCTGTGGAGACTAAAAATTATTCGTGCTACTATTAGGAAGAATAAGGAGGAAATTATGTAACCAACATAGTAAAGATTCTAAGTTTGACATTTTTGAAAATGAAAAATCAGTGTACCTGATCAAGGGAATAAGCAACTGAGGTAGGGTGAATCACAGAGAAGAAGAAGCCAAGTCTTGTTGAGGCCAGAATATTTGAAGAATTATCTCTATATATTTTGAAATCTCTAGAAATATATGAACAAGTAATATTGGAAATACTGATGGCAAAACAGGAGCTGAAATCTTTATAAAACGAGAAAGGTGATGGGAGAAAAGTTTATAATTGACTGTAATATGAAAGGGTGATAGTTCATGAAAAGTAATTAAGGCAATGTCAATAGTCATTATGAAGTCATAGTGATAATGGTCTAAACAAAGAGTGAGGGGAAATTTTGTAATCTGGTATCGGTGGCATTCTATTAGCGGTAGGATGGAGAATAAATTATCAAAGGGAAGTTTTCAATGAAATATTGTCCTAGAAGTGATCCAGGTTTCAGTAAAAACAAGAAAGGTATAACTGATTTACAGTTCTTGATGTATATTGGAAAATTACTATTAGATGGGCAGTTAGGAAGAGCTGAAAATTGGCATTTCCTGACATATTCTCACTTTGTGACTTCTCAAAGTGTATGTGTATATACATATATTATCATTAAATGATTCTGGAAAATGTATTGACTGAAGAGATCTAATGAAAATACTCCAAGTAAGACTTTGAGAAAATATTAAAATATGAAAAATTGAAAAACATATCCATGTACTTAATATTTGTAATAGAGTTAAAATTTACACAGTTAATAAGCATGTAGATAATATAACTCATTTATATTCCAGAGTTAACCTCATCATTCACTAGAATCCCCATTAACAATAATGCTGCAAGATACTTGATTTTACCATTTAAAATGCTTGTATCAGTATTCTACTCCCAAGTGAGTTGGAGTAGCTGCCTTCAGATCATTCTTCTTCCTGAGGACAACTTGAATTATTGAATGACGAACTTGAATCCAATAAAAGGTTCCAAGGTAGAAGAACTGCAAAGCTCTACTCCAGAGGGAGAACTTGAAAGTGGTGATATTTGCAGTTACTTTTTCCCGGCAGGCATTTGCTCATCTTGGAGCCAAGCAGGAGGCTAAAAATATGGACCTTACACGTGCTAGAGCTAAGGTATACTGGCAAAACCTGATAGGCTTCAAGGACACAGCTGATTTTGCCTTAGGGCATGGATGAATTAAAAAACTCATCATAGATGACTAAACACTAAAGGAAGTAACCTGAATAATACTACATCCCAAACAATATTAAAATCTGGAAAAAATACAAAAAACATTTATTCATACATAAGGAAAGTCATTAAACAAGTATGATATAAGGGGCTATGTCTCCTGTGAGAAGAAATATACATTTTGAAAAGTTCCACATTCAAACCAGATTTTCCTCTGAGGGTATTGACCACTTTACAGACTAGAGTCTAAGAAAGAAGTAGACTCTACTTGGGACTAGAGTTCTAGCAGGAGGCAGAGCTGGAATTTGAGATTTTAACTATACAGGAATTCAACAGGCAAAATCTTAGAAAGGAAGAACCGTAGAAGACTTGCCCTTCATAAAATGTCCCCAAATAGGTCTGTAATTGCCCTCAAAGGGTTTGGTCTTGCTAAGCTGCACATGTACAGAAGGAACTCCAAGAAAAGATAGAAAACAGAATTTCCCTATCTTAGATATATATTAAATTAGTACATTAAAGTGCTTAACAGAGAATTCAGCAACCATATGGTACTAGGATAACAGACATTGAAACTCAAGGTCTACTAAGGTAGAGGGGTCCAGTAACCACACTCAGCTTTAAATTAGATACCATAAGAGTCTAGAGTAGGCTAAATGGAGATACATCAGCAGACACAAAATCTGAAACTGAGTATTAAATTTATGATTTCAGAGGAGTTCCCTTTGTGGTTCAACAGTAATGAATCTGGCTTGTATCCATGAGGATGTGAGTTTGATCCCTGGCCTCACTCGGTGGGTTAAGTATCTGGTGTTTTCCTGAGCTGTGGTGCAGGTCGCAGATGTGGCTTGGATCTTGCATTGCTGTGCCTGTAGCATAGTCCAGCAGCTACAGCTCCAAGTCAACTCCTAGCCTGGGAACTTCCATATGCTGCATGAACTGCCCTAGTAAAAAGCAAAAAACCCTCTCCCTCCCCCCAAAAAATAAGTTTATGATTTCAGGTTTAAAAAGAAAAACAGCTTTTGTATGAAAACAGTATTTTTGAAGCATAAAAAATTGTAAATTAAATATAATACATTTCATCCAAACAAAAATAACAAGGAAAAGACATCAACAAAATAGCAAAATAGTTCCCTCCACAGAAACATTGGAAAACAAGTAGAATCTGTCAGAGCCAAACTTGTTACAACTCTAGAAAAGTTCAAAGGTTTATAGCACCAGGCAAACACTAAATAAAGAAAACAGCAATTTAAAAAATTCTCCTGGCATTCAAGAAAATCTCTGTCGAAACACTACCTGAATAAAAGCTAAAGGAGCAAAGACTTGAGTGACCACAACAACGAGAAATCTATCTGTGAAAAAAAGTTTGGAAAAAAAGTTTGTTAACTAAACAAACAAATGATTGCAGCCTTCAAAAACCAACAATAGCAAACCCTGGGGAAAGGAAACAATCTGATTTCTATAGAAATTATATTGTAATATTCAAATATTCAGTTTTCAACAATAAAAAATCACAAAGAATACAAAGATATATGAAAGTGTGGTTCATTCACACTGGGAAAATATGAATGTTGAGAAACTATCCTCTAAGATAATCAGGCATTGGATTTACTGGACAAATACTTTAATTATTTAAATTATACTCAGGAGTTCCCATTGTGGCTCAGTGGTTAATGAATCAGGCTGGGAAACTCAAGGTTGTGGGTTCGATTCCTGGCCTCACTCAGTGGGTTAAGTATCCAGCATTGCCATGAGCTGTGGTGTAGGTTGCAGATGTGGCTTGGATCCAGCGTTGCTGTGGCTCTGGCATTGGCCGGTGGCTACAGCTCCGATTAGACTCCTAGTCTGGGAACCTCCATATGCTGTGAGTGCAGCCCTAGAAAAAAACCAAAAAAATAAAATAAAATTAAAATAAAATTAAATTTAAAAATTATGCTCAAAGAGCTAAAGGAAGCCATGGATAGATGACCAAAAGAAACGAAGGAAATAATACCAAAAATATGAATAAATAGATATGAATTACAAAAAAAAGGACCAACTTGATTTTCTGTAGTTAAAAAATAAAATAAATGCACAGAAAAGTTCATTAGAGGGGTTCACTGTTCTTTCCCAAACTCTTCCAAAACGTTAAAGAAGAGGGGACACTTCCTAACTCATCCCATGAGGCCAGCCAGATAAAGACATCACAAGAAAATAAAATTATAGATCAATAATCATTATAAATTTAGATTTAAAAATTCCCACAAAATACTATCAATCAAATCCAACAACATAATTAAAAGTATTATGGTATAGCACGACCAAGTGGAATTTGTCCAAAGAGTACAAGCATTAACAAGAGTGCATGAAACACATGACATTAATAGAAATAGGGGGAAAAGTAAAACAAAACATGACATGATCATTTCAGTTGACACTTGAGCATTTGAAAAAATCCAATACTTTTTATGATAAAAATTCTTAGAATATTAAGAAAGAAGGGAAATTTGCCCACATGACATATTTATGAAAAACCTAGAGCTAGCATTATAATTAATGGTGAAGGACTGAAAGATTTTCCCTTAAGATTAGAAACAGTACGAAGATGCCTACATTCACTACTGCTATTCACTATTGCATGGAAAGTTCTACCCAGAGCAATTAGGCAAGAAAAATATAATAAATGCATCCAAATTAGAAATGCAGAGGCAAAACTATCTTTATTCATAAAAGATAAAATTCGGTATACGTAGAAAATCTGTAAGAATACATAGGAAAGCTAATAAATGAATTCATCAAAATTTTAGGATACAGCATAACCACACAAAAATCAGATGTTTCTGTACACCAATAAGTAACTCTTAAAACCACAAGGCTAAAATCTATACATGCTTTTGTACATAAAGTATGCCTCAGTGAGCCTGAGGTCTATGCATTCTTTTGTATATAAAGTATATCTCAATAAAGTTCATTTTTAAAAGCAGTAGTTTAGATGCAGCTCAAAACAATTTAGTCAGCTGGAAACAAATCAGAGGAAAATATCCACAAAAAAGCACAGAAAGGAAAAACGGTGGAATATATGAAAAAATATATGTGACAACTTAGAAACAGTAAAAATGCCTAGATGTAGGAATTAGAGTACCTGTAGAAAAAGGAAAAGAATGTTAGCAAAACAATATTTGAACAAATGTCAGCCAAGGATCATGCCAAACTGATAGAAAATATAAAATCACATATTCAAAAAGTTCTAAAAATTGTAAGTATAAAATATACAAACATTATCTTTAACATTAGAAACTATAATATAATCTTTGTTGTATTCTGTTATACTTTATTTTAATATATTTACTTCCTCCTGAACAGTGCAGAAATTTATGCTGACTTTTTAAGCCCTCATGCCTTTTAAAATATTGTCAAATATTTATTTCCACAAAACATTACTAGTATTGTACTACTATTGTCATGTATTCAATTATATGTGACAGTATTAGCTCTTAAATTAATATATAATATTTAAGTGTCATGTTTGTGCTTTCTAGTGATATCCCATCTTACCCGAAAATATGTAGTTCCTTCAATTATCACGTTTTTTCCTTAGATGAACTACTACTTTTTAAAATACCTCTTTTTGTGGATTAGCTCATGAAAATTTCTCTCAATTCGTTGGTTAGAATATTTTGAACTAAGAACACTGCCTAACAGCAAGGTAATAAATGAAAAAAGAAAATAAAGGACAACATATGTTTAATCCAAAAAAGACAACAATTGAGGGAAAGGAATAAGGAAGATGCTATAGATAGAAAAATAATGAGACCCATTATTACCATAAATATATTGGTAATTACATTAAATATTCATGAACTAAAAGTAAAAGAGATTGTTAGTGTGTGTGTATATGTGTGTGTGTATAGTATTTATATTAGAATATATATACTCATGTGTATATATAGGTAGATGGATTAAATGTTTCAGAATCTGATGTAATTATATGTCATTGTATATACATTCTGTTTATTTAAAAAGTTTTAAAATTAGACAAAGTAGATTTTAGAAAAATCAAATGCCTTATAAAAACTGCTAGACACAGAAATACATCTGATAAAAATAACACCATATGTTTCATGATATACCACTCAAAAATTATGAATAAATGAGAACAATCTAAATTTATTACACTACCTTTAAAGTTATATATAGAAGGATATATTAGTAAATTTTCAAACCACTGACTTGAGGGTATCACTTGCCTGAAGGTGATAGCATTGTGATGATGATTAGCATTTTTAGCTATAAAGTATTTTTTAATTAAGGTGTATACATTGTTTTTATTGACATAATACTATAACATTCTTAACAGACTACAGTATAGCATTAACAAATTATATATGTACTAAGAAACCAAAGAAGTTGTGTGACTTACTTTTTTGTGTTATCCCCTGTATTGCGGTGGTCTGGAACCAAACCCACAATATCTCTGAGGTATGCCTGTAATTGTTTTTAATTCTTCTTCTCCCTCAATTCCACTGCTGTGCTCCATGGGCAAGATGTGTACCGCACAGGAGAAAGAACTGAGCCCTAGACATATTGAATCCCAGCAGATGTGTTCACCTGAGTATAAGGAGCAATTCCAGCACCAAAAAGCTGAGAGTGAATGGTGGAAGTTAGGAATGAATCATAAGCAATGACCAGCAATAGAGTTAACTGGGGCTGTAAGTTGAGAGAGTCATCTCATAACAAATCTAGTGGTTGCATAAAAAGCTCAGGGCCCAGAGGGAACAGAGGCAGCCTATGAAGGAAGGTACTGATATGATTAAGATTTTAGCACTCCTATATTCCTCCCATCCCAGGCTTGGAGGTATAAAAAACTCTCTAGCAAATAGACAGACCATGGGAAAGGAGGAGGAATCACAAGTTCTCTTTTCTCTGTGGCAACTAGGAAATGAAGATGATAAAATATTAAATCAACTTCGGAGTTCCCTTTGTGGCTCAGTGGTTAACAAATCCGACTAAGAACCGTGAGGTTGCGGGTTCGATCCCTGGCCTTGCTCAGTGGGTTAAGGATCCAGCGTTGCTTTCGTGTAGGTTGCAGAGGAGGCTCAGATCCTGAGTTGCTGTTTCTGTGCCGAAGGCTGGCAGCTACAGCTCCTGTTAGACCCCTAGCCTGGGAACCTCCATATGCCGCAGGTGCAGCTCTAGATAAAGGCAAAAAAGACAAAAAAAAAATGTATATTAAATCAGCTTCAGATATTGATGGCTATATTGTACATTTTAATTACTGAATTTCTTTGTGACTCAAATTTTATAAGAGAAATTGAAAATAGAACTCTCTAAAGGTACAAATAAATTCATGATTCTTGCCTAAGATTTCATCCAAGGGTATATATAGTTACACCTATGTAATAAAGAGCAATACAAATGGTGTATTCAGTATACATACACATAGAATGTATCTATGTGTGCTTGTGTATATGCTATTCATTATTAATAGAGTGATGATGTATGATTAAATATGTTGATCTGGGAAAACTGGAATTATAGCGGACAATAGTCTTAATTGCCTTTTAACATAATTTTTGCTTAAAAAATCCTTATATTTTCCTTTTTTTATCCTTATATTTTCTATCAGTTACGTTTCCACAAATTTCAGGAAATATTCTAAATTGAACGTTAGCTCAACAAAACAATAAATAAAAAGAACATTGTCATTTATGAATAACTCAATATGTTAGTCTTTTAGTCTATTGTGTATGACAGTGTAATCATATTTGAACCAGGAGAATTCCTATCAAATGTGTGTGAAGGTAATGAAAATTGCTAAAATAAGTATATTACTAACAAATGAAACAATAAAGGAAAAACTAAGATATGAATATATTTTAAGTTTAATATAAAGCCCATACACTTTTTATTAAAACCTATTAACTTTCTAGAAAGTAAAATGACATTACATTTGAAAGTAAGAATAATGTTTTACTTCTCTAATAAAACATTATTTAAATAAAAGTTATTTCTCAGTAAATTGAACATGTCATATCTTGTAGAAGTGAAAATTTTTATAAATGATACAATGTGAGACCATTCTTATTATGTACTTCCACATAAATTTTAAAACTTATAAATAGAAGGAAACAATTAAAATATTTTGTGAAGAAAATTACTCTCCAATATATTGATTTTCTTTTTCAAATACTAAATTTTGTCAATATAATGTCATAATCTCACAATTGCCCTGAGTACCTAATTTTCTTCAAACATTTAGATAATTTAATTGCATCCACATGTCTACCTCGCCTCTCCATACTGTTATCATTGAGATGACAACTTATTAGATTTGATCATCAGGCATCTGAGTTATTCTTTAAATGGATATTGAAAGCATAACTGAAAAGAAAATTAACAATCTTTACTGGTTTCAGTTAGTACTGTTTTAAAAACAATGAAGGACAGTTTAAACATTATTTTTGCTAAAAATGTGTGTGTAATATTTTGTAACAATTGATGAGGTTCAAGAATATGCCTTGAAGTGTTCTTAAATATGTTGATTTGTTATGATGTATCCCCATGCAAGCATGAAAAGATTGATAACTGGTTCTAGGACATCTTATTTAAAAATTACAATAACCTGTAAAATATTCTTTCTTTTAAAACAAAAAAGGTGACTGGATAACCTTTAAATATTTGCACTTAAGAATCATTACATTTTTTGAGTGATTATGGTTTAAAAATTCAAGCAGTATATTTTAGATTAAATCTGTATTCAGATACAATTTTTATGAATTCAAAAGTATATTCACTAAAAACTCATAGATGAAAGATTTTTCCTAAGGTATCTTTATAAAATACCATTTAAAAATGCCTATCATAGATTTGAACTTTGAATAAAAGAACACTGGAGGAATAAACACAAACCCAAAGAATTTAAATGCCCACTGGCATGAAAATTTTACCTGACTTACTCAATAGACATTATCAAATTGAGACAAATGATAATTCAGCTTAATGAATTGCTTGGTAAGGGAATAATTAGGTTGCTGCATACTGTGTAAATTAATGTTCATATAGCCACTGGAAATATTTTCAATTGGTAGTGTTGTATCTCAACTAAAGGGAAAATTGTGCTTTTAAATTTTTTTAGTATACTGAGAAAGACTCAAATAAAAACTTCAAATTGAATTATGATATATTGCTAAAATTAACATATTTAAGGGTATAGAAACATTATTTTTGAATTTTTAATGTGTTAAGAATACTTAGCATGAGATCTATTCGCAACAAATTTTTAAACAGAAATATTGTACAAAATACAATATTGTCAACTATAGGCCCATTGTTGTCCAGCGGATCTCCAAAACTTATTCATCTTGCTTAACTATAAATCTTTTAAACAGCAAGTGGCCATTTCATTGACATTCTCCCCAGCCCTTGGCAACCACTATTTTACTCTCAGTTGAATTTAACTATTGCAAATACTTTTTATAAGTGGTTTTTGTCTTCTACAACAGGGCTATGAAGGCACTGGAGAAAGAACAGTTTCTTCAACAAATAGTGTTGGGAAAACTGAATGTTTACATGCAAAAGAAGGAAAGTACACTCTGACTTTACGTTGTGATTTTTGTTATACCCCCAAATCAACTCAAAGTTAAATATTTAAGCATAAGACCTGAAACATAAAACTCCTAGAAAAAAATGTAACTGAAAATCTTCCCTCGGCAATGATTTCTTGAATATGACAACAAAATCACAAGCAATACAAGCATAATTAGATAAGTATAAGTGTATCAAACCAACTATACCAAATTAAACAGCTTCTGCGGAGCAAAGAAAACAATTACAGAGTAAAGACAACCTACACAATGGGAGATATTATTTGAAAACTATATAGGGATTCATGGATTCATATCTAAAACACATAAGATACATCTCACTTAGAAACCCCATCTGTTAACCAAGGCCAGAGTTGGTCCATAAAAGGAAAAAAAACCCAACAACATGTGGAAACATGGTGTGGGGGGATGCCAGACTTGCCAATTTCAATTGGGCCACAATTTTTATATACTTAAAAATTATTAGTAAAACTTGACACTTAATATCCCTGATGTATGGGAAAAGTCTAATATAGAAATTTGATCTATTGTGAAATCTCCAGTTGCTACTGTGAACAGCATTGTCTCATGCCCATGAGTCATAATTCCTAACACACTTTTAAGCAAGAAATAAAGAGAAAACAATAAAACACTATAAGGACTTAATGTCAGGATGGTTGTCTAGAATGTCTAGCCTCAATATTAATAAGTGGAAAATCTTAAAAAATTATGAAGACAGGATGTGGGCAGTGTAGGAGGACATTTTACCAGTGATATTTAATGGAAGTGGGGTGGAGGAATAGGCTTAATTCAGGGAAACTGGCTACATGGATATATTAAGAAATACAAAGCTGAAAGGTATAAATAGGAACATTTCTATTTACTGTTTTTAGCAATTGTGGTAAAAATCATCCCGAAGAAATCAAGACTGGAATCCATATAAAATTGATTTCTGTATTCTTTGACAGGCTTCATCAGTACCTCTCATATAAGAGCAACTTGTAAAATATTTTTTGATTGAGTAATGTGTGCTTATAAAGATCATATTTTAGATAACAGTACTCATACCTGTTTTTGCTCCTTTGAACCCTGTAAACAAGGTTGTGAGGAGTAGCTTTACTTCAAGTTGATCTTTAACCCAGTTTCACTAAGTTAAGGATGTTATGGCAGTCCCTAAAATGTTACTTTAATCATGTTTAGGATTTGGGGAAGGGATGAGGCCGTAGTTCCAAACAAATTAGTAGATGCCAACTCTTACATTTGGTATGCATAAACAATGAGATTCTATTGTAGAGCACAGAGAACTGTATACAACCTCTCGGGACAGAACGTGATGGAAGATAATATGAGGAAAAGAATGTATGTGTGTGTGTGTGACTGGGTCACTTTGCTGTACAGCAGACATTGGCACAATATTATAAAATGACTATAATTAAAAAAGAAAAATAGACTATATTAAGTATTGGGGACAAGAATTCTCTCCATTGACATAGATGTTGACAGTTAACATTAGTGTTCTTTCTTTGAGGTTTAATATCAAATAGTTTGGTCAAAATACTTCTTGATTTTACAATGGAAAATTCAAGTTTTGGTTGATATGCCTGAAATTATTTTATATTCCATTTTCAGTGCTTGCTTTCTATATTGGACTTAATGGAGCAAATCTGACTTCCTGAGATAGTAACTCAGAAAGATATTATTGCTGACTTGTGCTTAATAAGACCCCAGCTAAAGAATCAAGTACACTATCTTCACATTATATTAGAAGAAATATGAAATTCTAATTAAAAATTTTGAAAACTGGCTTTTGTAATTATCTTTTATAGTGATACCCAAAACTTTAAAAATAGACGTAAAATTAAGTGTTTGAAAAAAATGTCCATTGAACACTCTTCTTGCTAAGGGTTTTAAATGAAACTAGCCAAGATAGCATTTGATTTTAATGACTAAGAGTAGTTACATGATTATATTAGAAAGGGCTTACTTATAAGTTAAATGTAAAGTAGAATAAGAGAGATTTTAGTTAAAGCAAATTCTGGAAAAGAATAATAGACAATTTTATCAGATCACAATAACATCAAAACAATAAAACATTTTAAATGATATATTTAATAATTTTTCAGCAATGTATTCTAAAAATACTGAGGTTATATAAATATCTAAGTTTAAAATGGTGATATGCCATGATCTAAATGGTTCCTATGTAAATAAGGTAAATGCACATCTCAGATGCAATTCAGACTTTGCACTAATTATTTCTCAATTAGAAATTATGCCTTTTGTGTAAGCTATAATGTTTAATTGGCTTAGAGGTCACTATTTAAAGTATGGCTACTGATGATCTAAACTAAATGATTGACATGAAAATGATAAACCAAGTGATGCCCTGCTTTTACTTGCTGAACTTTATCAGTAATAAAGCATTTGCTTACTGAACATCATTAGAGTTTGATTATATTTGTAGGCAAATGCCTTACTGCCTTAATTGCCAAAGTTCTAAGATGTCCATGCCCAAATCACTAAAACTTCTGAATATGATACTATATTTGCCAAAAATGTCTTTAAAGTGTAATTAAATTATACACCTGAAATAGGGAGAGAATATTAGATTATCTGGGTGAGTCTACTCTAGTTTCATCTGATAAATTCCGGGATCCCAATCTATGAAAGATCATACATTGATACTTGTAACCACAATACAGATTCCATAAAACTTGCACACTATGGGTGCTGAAGTACTTGTGAAAAACCAGAAAGACATCTTCGTGCATAATTATTTAAATATAATGTATGAGAAACCGATCAACATTTAATTTAATCTGACTTTTCTGTCTGATAAAGAACATTCTAATGGGAGAGTTTGAAAGAATGGAAACTAAAATGATTGACCAGAATTGTTGAGGACAAAGGTATTTATATTGAAGGAAAGGACTAGAATTTGAACAAGCAAGAAATATGGCAAACAGTAAGGAGTGGATTTGAAAGACAGTTGAAAAAATGTGTAGGGTGGAAGAAAGATTTGGGAGGTTCTTATGTTGGGGCCATAAGACATTTAGTAATAGAAAATTTAACTGATCTAGGAAGTTTTTCCTTAGTTTATGAATATAATATTTTGTTGATATTTTTAATAAGAACATTCACCTTTCAACTGTACTTAGGTAGAGGGGTACATATTTCTAAACAGTTTAGTTTAATCCCAGCTTCATACTAATATAGAATAGGATATATAGTCTTTGCCTCTACAGGAATCCGATTCTAAAAGACACAAAAGAAATATTTATACTGTCTGATTAGGCTCTCTGTAATGCCTATATGCATTAAATAATTCTTTTTTATTTTGCTTTTTCTCCCCTCTAAGAATAAACTATGTAGCAATATTCAAAGCAATTCATTTTGAAAAGGATTAGGCAAGAGAAAGATAGATAAAAGGTAAAATGCATTTAAGATAGTTGTTCTGGGATAAAGGTATCCTGAATGTGATATTTTTGCCAAATAAAGAAAAATTTGTATATATAATAATTAATAATAATAACAGCATCAGCAGCAGTAACAGTGACAACTACGCTAACTCTATGCCAGGCTATCTTTGTAAATCAAAATTAATATTCAGTTACTCAAAACTTCTCAATTTCTCTTTAAAAAGAATAGAATATAATTTGTCTAGGGCAGTCCAAGATGTTGGTAAGATATCTATAATGGACAATTCTTGGGTAAAATGAATACAAAGACTGTGTCTAATTCTGTTTCTACATCATCAATACCACCATTCAACTACTTCTAATCTCCACTAATGTCTTTTGTATGATCGTTGAAAAACTTTTTTCAATGGAATTTAACTGAATTGATTTGAAGGCATTCACCTTGACATCTTTCTGCAGGAAAATGGAAATTTGCCTTATCTGAAACACTTGGTTTATTGCATAAAATGTCTCACATGCTTCTCAGCCTTTGGCTAAGAAATATTATCAGGCAGCAGAAAAGATACATTACTCTGTAAATCTGGCTTGCATAGGAAATAGCCATAATCATGCATTTGGGGGAATAAACAAAGGAGGGATTTTGTTTTGTTAACTTCTTGCTTATCATATGTAGGGGACTCTGTACAAGGATTGTGATGAAGATGTAGGGTGATTCTCCCACTTGTACTACGCCTGGCATAGAGTTAGCGTAGTTGTCACTGTTACTGCTGCTGATGCTGTTATTATTATTAATTATTATATATACAAATTTTTCTTTATTTGGCAAAAATATCACATCCAGGATACCTTTATCCCAGAACAACTATCTCTTTAGATTAGATGATTTAATAATCTATGTATTTGTCCTTACTATGTAAAAAGTGAGGCTTTCTTATTAGACTACAATGTTCCTATCTAGACTTAGCTGTGTTGTTTCTCTAAGGGATATATCAACTTCAGACAATAAGAACATAGCCTCATGTAAATTAGTCCAGATATAAGTCATCATGCTGGGTAGAAGAAAAGAAAATAGAGAATAAATGATTATGCTGTCCTCAAAAGGTAAACATATTCTTCAAACAGGGTAAACATTTAAGCTGGTTGTATAGGACAGGAAATGGTACAATGGAATCTTTTTTTTTCCTTTTTTTTCTGGCTGCCCTACAGCATGTAAAGTTCCAGGGCCAGGGATCTGAGCTGAAGTTTTTCACTGCAACTGTGGCAACACCAGATCCTTTAACATCCAGAGATGTCACTGATCCCATTGTACCACAGTGGGAACTCTATACAATGGAATCTTATGTATAGACTACGGATACATATACTTTCACATAGGAGAGCTCATTTAATCTTCAGAGCAATACTCTATATGTTTAATTTTTATTTTTATATATCCGATTACCCAGCTTAAGTGTAATAGGCAACATGTCCTAGTGTCGTAGTCAATTCAGCTTACTTTAACAAAGCACCATAGACTGAGCAGCTTATAAACACCAGACATTCATTTCTCATAGTTCTAGAGACTGAAAGTCTTAAATCAGGACGCCAGCATGGTTGAGTCTGGGTGAGTGCCCTCTTCCAGATTGCAGACTTACAACTTTATGGACCCTCACGTGGAAGGTATAAAGGAGCTCTTTAGGGTCTCATTTAAAAAGGCATTAATTGCATTCATGAAGGTACAGCCTTCATGACCTATCACCTACCAAAGGCCCCACCTCCTAATATCATCACATTGGGGTTAAGATTTTAATGTATCAATTGCGGGTGTGGGGACAAAACCATTCAGTCTATAAAACAAAGGTTTCAGGTTGTACACAGCAACATTATAAGTTTGATTCAATCTGTTTTTATTTTAAACATCATAGCTTGTATATTTTTACCATACTCTCACTCTCTCTCTCTCTTTTTTTTTTTTTTTTTGTAATGACTGCATCTGAAGCATATGGAAATTCCCAGCCTAGAGGCTGAATCGGAGCGATAACTGCAGGCCACAGCCACAGCAACACCAGATCCAAGCTGCACCTGTGACTTAACGCTGCAGCTTGCAGCACCACTGTATCCTTAACCCGCTAAGAGAGGCTAGGGATCCAACCTTCATCTTCATGGACACTACGTTGGCTTCTTAACCCACTGAGCCACAACGGGAACCCCTCGTTTTGAAAATAAAAATATCATTCTTTGTAGAGAATAATAAGGGCTTATAAGTGGTTAATAATGGAAATATAAAGGAACGTGCAGATTTACAGTTCCCATGGCAAAATAGTGTTGTACTAGTGACCAAAGAAAACTAATGGCTAAGAGAGAGGAGATGTCACACCTAAGATTTTGAGCCTCAGCATTTGGGAGGGTGATGATTTTATTACCTAAGTTAATTCTTTAAGGACTTTCTATTTGAACATACTGAATTAAGGAAATTCAATTTAAACTGTTCTGTATAGTAGTATGATATATTTGTTACGTAATTAACCAATATTGGTAGCTTATCATTAACTAAAATCTGTATTTCATTTCCAATTCCTTAGTTCTTCACCTATTTTTATTTTCTGTTCTAGGATTCCATTTAGGAAGCCAAATTTTATGTAGTTGTCATGTCCCCATAGGCTCCTCTTGGCAATGACAGTTTCTCAGGCTTTCCTTGTTTTTGATAACCTTGACAGTTTTGAGGAATTATGTCTGGATATTTGTACATTTTCCTCAATTGGAACTTGTCTGATGTTTTACTTATGATTAGATTAAGGTTATATGTTCTTGGAAATAATACCACAGAGGTAAAATGTCATTTCATCAGATCATGCAAAGAGAACACTAACAGTGTGACTTATCACAACTGATATTAACCTGTATTACCTGGCTGAGATAATGTTTGAAAAATGTTAGTCGTTTTCCCTTCTTCCTTTTCCATACTGTATATTTAGAAGGAAGATTGTGCCCAGCCCACTCTTAAGTTGTGGAAAATTATCCTTAATGTCCTTGAGAGTAAGGTATCTACAATAATTATTTGGAAATCTATTGTATGGGAATTTTGTCTCTTCTCCTTTATTTGTTTATTTATTCAATCATATATTTAGATCACTATGGACTCATGAATAATTATTTTATACTTTGGGTTATAATTGAATATAACTATCTATCATCCATCTGTCTATCATCTACCTCAGTTTACTCTAGTTTTAGACATTAAGGAAGATCTTTCAATTGGTTCCTGTGTCCCTTTGAATACCCTCATTACCGTGTGTGTGTGTGTGTGTGTGTGTGTGTGTATTAGTGCTTCCTTACTGTTAAGCACTCCAAAATGTTCTAGGCTTATCCTTATTCTTTTCTGCCCCAGACTTAGAAACAGCCATTTATCCAAGGAGTCTTGGTTCCTTTAACTGGAGAATGGTATTAATAACCAGTATCTGAGTGCTGGGTGTGCTTATTGGTATTGGGATGTCATTATTTCTAGGTCCTCCCTATCAGGAAATGTAGATATGTATACTAACCCGTGTATACACAGTTATCTGTAAATATTTATGTGTAGTCATCTTCATCTATATTAAGATAAATAATGATGACTGCAACTCTAATTCATTATCATAGGGGATCATTCCAGCCTCCATCGCTGGCTTATCCATAATCTCCTACTCTAAAAGTGAGATGCTTGGTTTTCATCATCCATCATCCATTTATATAATGTTTCAATTCTAGTATACACATATAGAGGTAACAGAATAGGATTCATACTCCCATGGAAAGTGACTTTATCAACCAAAGGACAATATTTGTACACAGTTCCTTTGGATTTAGTCTTACAGACTACTCATTTTTAAAATTGTTTAGGTCAGCAATTTTTTTCTACCGTATCTTTCAGTGAGGTTGTTGAGAAGATTTTCATATGTTTAAATCTCATTTTCACTTTTTGTATTCCATACTGGGATCTCTTTTTAAGTTTTATACATTAAGGTTATCCTCTTTGTATTAATCATTGTAGCAAGAAAACATTTCTGCCATTCTAAAAAAAATTAATTTCCTTTGCTTCACTGACTCATTTTCATTTCTTCCAGAATCCCTGGTCACCACCAATCTATATATCTGCCTTTTATAAATGCAGTATAATGGCAATGATACAATATGCAGTGTTTTTTTTTAGTTGGTTATCTACACAAAGTAATATGCATTTAAAATTCATCCCATATATTTTGGAGACTTGTTGGGTCATTATTTTTACTGCTGAAGACTAATTCTATGTATACATATAACATATTTATACATTCAGCTAAGGTGCTTTCAGTTTCTGACAATTGTGAATAAAGCCACTGAAAATATTTGTATGTAGGTTCTTGTATGGCTATAAGTTTCCAAATCTAAGATCATGATTACTAGGTAATATAGTAAGCCTATGTTTAATTTCGTAACAAATTGTCAAAGCGTCTTCCAAAATGGCTGTGCCACTTTGCGTTTACAGCAGCATAGGTGAGAGTTTCTTTTTCTCTGTATATTTGTCAGCAATTTGTATTGCCACTTTACTCCCCTTTTCTTCTTTTTTCATTTCCATAGGTGTGTAATGGTATTTCACTGTTGTCGTAATTTGAAATTCCCTAATGCAATGTTATTGAGCGTTTTTCCATGTAATTGTTTGACATCTGCATACCTTCTTTGCCAAGTTGTCTGTTCACATCTTTTCCCTATTTTTAACTTGAATTTATTCCTTAACTGTTTAGTTTCAAGGTTGACTTTTAAATATATATATATATGTATATATACATATATATATATATATATATATATATTTTTTGCCTTTTTGTCCTTTTAGGGCTGCACCTGTGGCATGTGGATGTTCCCAGGCTAGAGGTCTAATCAGAGCTGTAAACGCCGGCCTACGCCACAGCCTCAGCAAGGCCAGATCCAAGCTGTGTATGTGACCTACACCACAGCTCATGGCAACACCGGATCGTTAACCCACTGAGCAAGGCCCGGGATCAAACCTGCAACCTCATGGTTCCTAGTCGGATTTGATAACTGCTGTGCCATGATGGGAACTCCCTGGCTTTTATATTTTAGATATAAGTCCTATAGCAAACATCTGTTTTATCAAAACACAAATCTGTAAATTACTTTCTTTAGAGTGGACATTTTAACACTATTAATTCTTCCAATCCATGAACATGGGGTATCTCTTTATTTATTTGTGTTTTCTTTAGTTTCTTTCATCAATATTTTGGGAAAAGTTCTAGATTTAACCTTCAAGATTATTACTTGTGCAGGACAGAACAATGGCCCCCGAAGATATCCATGTCCTAATCTCTAGGGCCAGTGGATATATTATCTTACATTTCAAAAGATACTTTGCAGATGTGATTAATGTTGAAGGACCTTGAGGCATTCAGATTGTACTGAATTATGCAAGGAATTCAGTGTAATCACATGAGTCATCAAAAACTGAGAAAATTTCTTGGCTGTGAGGACGAAAGAAAGGTCATAGTGGTATAATACTGCTGGTTTTGAAGAGGGCTACAAACCAAGGAAAGAGAGTGTTTTCTCAAACCAAGGAAAGTGAGGGACCTCAAGAAACTAGAAAGGCAAGAAAACTAATTCTCCTTTAGAGCCTCCAAAAAGGAATACAGTCTTGATGATACCATGATTTTAGCCCAGTTAGGCTTAGTTAGGCCTGTAGAATTGTATAATAAAAGTGTACTGGGAATTCCCACTGTGGCACAGCAAGTTAAGAACACAACTAGTATCCATGAGGTTACGGGTTCGATCCCTGGCCTTGCTCAGTAGGTTAAGGATCCAGCATTGCCATGAGCTCTGGTATAGGTTGAGTATGAGGCTTAGATTCAGCTTGCTATGGCTTAGGCCATGGCTATGGCTCTGATTGGACCCTTAGCCCAGGAACCTCCACATGCCACAGGTATGACCATAAAAAAATGATGTACTGTTTGAAGTGTGGTAATGTGTTATAGTAGCAATAGGAAATTAAATTGTTTATTAGGTTATATAATAAAAATGTTAGTTAACTTTGTGATATGTTAAATGAGCAAAAGAAAATTTTTTGCTATAGAGTTACTAACTTAAAGGACTATTAGAACTTGGTACGTAATGCATTATTCGTGCTTAGGACAAGGTCCTTGTTAAATAATTAATAAATTTGCATCACTTATTTTTCATGGAGTAAAATTTCAGGTAAATGCTGAAAAAAGGGATAGGCACTGAATTGTCTGTGACAGTCTCTTTTCAAGGGAAAGATAAAACATAATGTAAATTTAGTACTTCTGTGTCAACTAGAGTCCACTTAAAGGCATCAGATTAATTCATTCAAAATTGGTATCCCATCATGTTTCCTATGATATTAATATTTTTGGAAATAAAGAAATTAATATTTATTAAAACCCAACTATGTGAATATACCAAAATATTTAACATATTATGACCTTGGAATGAATAATTGATTATACTTGTCAAAAAGAATATTTTCTCTCTGCTTGTTAATATTGTAATTTATGGAAATATTTTAAAATGCAAAAATAATACAGTAATATTAGGTAAATAATAAATATCCAGTACATTTTAGTTCACTTTATCAAAGCAGGAAAAATTAATTTTCTTAAAGATATATATACTTTTTTTCGATAACTTCTACCCAACACCATGCTATTTGCTCTGTTTATTTTAGTATCATTGTATTTTTCGTATTACATTTTAACATAATTTTAAGAATTTATTTTATGTTGTATTGTTTAAATTTATTATTTTAATATAAGTACTTAATCGATTCAAAAGGTAACATAAATAGGCAAAAATAACATTTTTATATAAAACATATTAAAATTTCCAGAAGCACGGATGAATGTAAAGCTTTTATTTGTCACTAAGCAGGAAAATTCTGACTAATGAGCATATTTAATTGCTTGAAACATTAAGCAATATTTTGGAATGGACCATAATTGTAACAAATGCAAATTTTAGTTAGATGTCATTTGCATTAATTGAGCTACCTGCATTTTAATTATTTTTGTAACAGTAATTAAATATGCCTTACTTCTCTGCCAATGTATTGTTCTCAGATGGGGGTTCTTTCCAAATTAGTTCTCTGAGGTATTCATTCACATATACTTCACAGTGGGAAGTATTTAAATGTGTACTGGCATTATGAATACATATTTTTAATTTGCATGTTTTATTCAGTTAATTATTTTGAGAGATTTCTTTTTTTAAGTATCACTGAAAGAAGATGATGTGCAAATTATCTCTCTTGATATTTAATGAAAAATGCAAGGTAAAAAACACCCAGAAGTAAACAATATATAAGACTATAAGTTAAAATTCTAAGTCTCTTTGTTTATGGAAATCTTGCCAAATAAGTTTAATATGTAATGTTCAAAGTTCATAGTTATCCTCAGAAAAGTCAGTCTATGTATTTATTCATATGGAAAGAATATGTGCATTTATATATTTCTACATTTATATTTTAGTAAGTTATTTTTTATTGCAATTGTTATTTTGTATTCCTTTAGGAATACAAAATGTAGCCATATTTTTATTAATATATTGAGTGAAATGGGGAGAAAATATGTGGAAGAGGACTTTGTGTTTGGTACTATGACAAAGTACTAAATGTTCTATGTAAGTATACATTGTTTAAAAAACTAATTTTTCATATACTAATGTCTTCACCTGATTTTGTAACTGGAAACATATGGCCTTAGATTCCTCGTAAAAATACATTAAAGTATGTATTACTCATTTATCTAATAACTTAAAGTCATATTTTAAGTTGTGTTTTTTTACAATTATATGTGTGTATACATGTATATTTATATTTATTTATATTTAGTTCACCAGGTCTCCTATTTAAGATTATTTTCTTATTTGATTCTATTGCAAATAAAATTGTACAAAGGAAAACAAAATAGAAAGAGAGCAGTAGTTGAAAACATCAGTAAAACATAGCAGAAAAAAATTACTCATTAAGTGAATCAAAATGTTGATTATTTGAAATATGAAACATTGTCACAAAAATTATTCAGTGGAGAAGTTTAGAATTTCTACTGTTTACAGGAATTACAAGAGATTTAGTAAGAGACTTTAAAAATGACAATATATGTTTGCATCTATGTTAAATATATAAAAATGTTGAAAAAATTAATTATAGTGTAGAAAAATTTGTGACCAACATATGTGAAAAATATAAGAAACCTTTAAAACTATTGGATACAGTTGAAAAACAATGTTAAAGAATCACAGTGCTTCAGTACAAAGCACCAGGCAAAAGTGTAGAAAAATATTTATATTAACCCATCAAGGAACAAATAATTTCAAGGAAATTTAAAATTTTATTTGGTTCAGAAAAAAATGGAAACATTTATTTTCTCAGTCATATACGTATAAAATCATGATTATGCTGCAGAATAATAAAAATATAAAAATGCCTCATGTATCTATATCTGTAAAATTAAATGTTAATAAGGAATAATAAATCTACCTTAGAATCATATTCATTTATTCACAAAAAGAAAAAACTAAGATTCATTTATCATTGCATTAAGTGCTCAAAAACATAACGGTGTGACTTCCAAATCAAGCTGAATAGTAGGTATGTTTTCAGTGTTTAATACCCTCAGAAAGGAAGCTAAAGGCACACTATATGTGCAAGATAGCTAGAACAGTTTATCAAAAAAAATAACTAATAATATGAAGCTACAACATCGACTAAAAACTGCCATTGAAAAATTATATCAACACCTTCTTCTAAGTTCCACTCCTGTATCTGAAAATAGAAGTCATGAATGGGAATCTGCAGTCAGGGTTTGCATGTGTGCTGAAAGTCATAGATATACTTGGACAATATGAAAGAATTCTAAAACAAGAAATAAAAGATAAATAGTATCTGTTAATTTCAAAAAAGTGGTGATAGGAGTTCCCGTTGTGGCTCAGCGGAAGTGAATTTCACTAGCACCCATGAGGACGCAGGTTCAATCCCTGGCTTCACTCAGTGGGTTAAGGCTCTGGCATTGCCCTGAGCTGTGGTGTAGCTCACAGACGTGGCTTGGATCTGGCATTTCTGTCACTGTGGCATAGGCCAACGGCTACAGTTCTGATTCGACCCCTAGTCTGGGAACCTCCATATGCTGTGGGTGCAGCTCTAAAAAAAAAAGAAAAAAAGGTGATAAAACTGTACTTATAAGTTGTGAAACCATTGCAGATGGGTTTATAAAATAATGGTTTTGATTATTTATTAATAAAAATGTATTAATTGAAGAAAGAATAATATAAAGATGGGCAGAAAAAAAGGTTGGTGCACAGTGAAGACTGAATCAGTGAACTGGCAAATATATTTGATGCAGTTGCACCAATTGTGAAAGTGTAGGATATAGAATTGGAAAAAAATAAGAGATCAGAAGTGGTGGACAGCACACAAATTACCATATCTAAGAGAATTTTAGAAGGAAAGACTCAACAGAGTGTTGGATAAACTACTCTTACATGAAAAACTACTTTTACATAAACCGTGGCTTACAACTCTCAAGTTGTAAACCTTAAACAGAAAATGTTAAGAAAGACCATACTTCTCCAAAATGTCACCAAATAAGCTAACATGGAAAGAAAATATACACACACACACACACACACACACACACACACAATTTAAGTAAATAAACTTAATAACAAGGAGACAAGATCAAGATAGGGGAGGAGTAAGACTAGGCCTTCATCTTCTCCCATAAACCCATCCAAAAAAAAAAAAAAAAACTACATGAGGAACAACTGACAAGAACATCCATTCAACACTGGCAGAAGATCTTAAACATCCAAAAATGGCAAGAAAGTCTCCACATAACTGGCTAGAACAAAAGGAAAAAAGTAGAGAAAGATAAAGAAATCAGGATGGGACTAGTGCTCCTGAGAGGGAGTTCTGAAAGAGGAAAGGAACCCATATCCTGGAAAGTCACCTAACTGACAGGGAGATCAGCCGAGATGGAGGGACTTCAAAGCCTCAGAGACAAGAGTAGCATCTGGACTGAGGAGGGCAGAGAGAGAGAGCCGCACAGACCATTGGTACCACTTCTCAGGACACCAGAGCCTGACATGTTCAGAAAGGTTCTATGTGCTGAGACTCAGGCTCCAGAGGCAGCAGGGGCAAACCACCACAGTCATCTCAAACTCCAGAGGTGGGCGTGGCCTGCTCCCACTAGGGGTCCATGAACAGGAACCACCAGCACCCCAGTCACCTCAGAATTTGGCACACAGGAGGGCACTGCAGCCAAGCACCTCTCTTGTTGCTCTCACTACCCTGGGAATGCACTCGCCCTGCTGCTGCCACTGTCAAATACTCTGCACACTGCCTACAGCTGTCTGAGAGTCAATGCCACATCCCAGGGCCTTGTAACTAGGAGCAGCCTGTGCCACTTTCCTGAAGGTCCTTGCCACGTCAAAGGACCGGAACAAGGTGCTGGTTACTAGCCCTACCTATCACCTCCATCTCCCTGGAAGTATGTGCAGTACCATATCAAGGGGATAGCAGCTGGTACGCACTGAGGAAAGTGACAGCAAGCATCCAGACCAAAAGCTGCCCTCACAACAAAAACAAATAGTAAGACCTCACAAAATACCCAGTGGCGCTCTTGCATATAAATAGCCCTCCAAGATATAGTAGTCATTTCCCTAAATTTGCAGAACAAGAAAAATACAAACAAAATTAAGAAGATTAGGAACCATTCCTGGTTAAAAGAAGAAGGGAATTCGCCTGGAGGAGCAAACAATGAAACAGAACTCTGCCGTCTAACAGATCAAATTAAAAAAGGAGAGGGTGAAAATACTGAAGGAAATCAGAGCAGATATGAACAGTAGTGTCGATTACATTAGAAAGGAACTAGAAAATATAAGAAGGAGCCAAGAAAACTTAGAAAATTCATTTGCAGAGACACAAGCCGAGTTAAAGGGACAGAAGAGAAGAATTAGTAATGCAGAGAGAAGAATGGAATCACCCAGTCAGGACAGCAGACAGAAAACCAGTGAAAAACCATGAAAGCAATATAAAAGATCTGTGGATAATACAGAGCAGGCCAATCTGCGCATAATAGGAATTCCAGAAGGAGAAGAAAAAGAAAGGGGAATTGAAAATATATTTGAAGAAATTATGTTTGAAAACTTTTCCAAATCTAAAGGAAACGAATATCAAAAACAGGAAGCACAGAGGGCCCCAAACAAGTTGAGACCAAACAGGCCCACACCAAGACATATTATAATAAAAATGGCAAACATTAAAGAAAAAGGGGATTCCGAAGGCAGCAAGAAAAAGCAAGGGTTAATTATAAGGGGAACCCCCCCCATGAGGCTATCAGCTGATATCTCTACAGAAACATTACAGGCCAGAAGAGAGGCTATACCCAGCACTAATATCATTTAAAACAGAAGGAAAAATAAAGAATTTCCCCAAAAACAGAAGCTAAAAGAGTATAGCAATACTAAACCCATTCTGAAAGAAATACTGAAAGGGCTCCTCTAAATGAAAAAGAAGAAGAAATAGGATGGAGGAAATCATAATTGGAAAATAATAACTTACATAAGCCAGTATACAGATCTAAAAGAAAAAAAAAAACTATTGTAAAAGTGATAATAAACAAGGAATAGCAAGAGGATACACATGAAGATGTTAAAAAAAGACATCAAAATCATAAAATGTGGGGAAGTAAAGTTCGAAAATATAGACTTTTTTTTTTTAATAATGTGTTTGGGCCTATATGACTATCAAAGCTAAAGCAAGCAGACATAGGAAGGGGCAACCTGTTGAAAAACAGGGCAACCACAAATCAAAACCAAACAATATGTTCACAAAAACTGAAAAGAGGACACAAGCATAAAATAAAAGGTAATCATGCAACCAAAGAAAGAAAGGAACAAAGGAGAAACATAGAATAAACTGGAAAATAGGGTTTAAAATGGCAATAAATACATATTTATAAATAATTACCTTAAATATCAATGGATTGAATGCTCCAATCAAAAGACATAGAGTCGCAGACTGGATAAAAAAAAAAAAATAAGAGCCTACAATATGCTGTCTACAAGAGACTCACCTTAGGGCAAAGGGCACATATAAATTGAAAGTGAGGGGATGGAAAAGATACTTCACGGGAATGGAAATAACAGGATAGCAGGAGTTGCAATACTCATATACAAAATAAATTAAAATGAAGTTCATAAAGAAAGACAAAGAAGGACACTATTTAACGACAAAGGGATCCATTCAAGAAAAGGATATTACAATCATCAATATATGTTTGCCCCTCATATAGGAGCACCTAAATATATACAACAAATACTAACAGACATAAAGAGAGAAATTTTAGTGAATACAATAATAGGAGACTTTAAAAACCCACTCATATTAATGGACAGTTCTTATAGACAGAAAATTGATAAGGCAACAGAAATCCTAAATGACACAATAGAAAAGTTAGAAATAATTTATATATTCAGGACATTACAATAAAAAAAGCTAGAATAAACATTCTTTTCAAGGTCACATGGAACATTCTCAAGGATTGACCACATACTGAAGCATACAACTAACCTCAACAAATTATACAATTTATTTCAAGTTTCTTTTTAACCACAATGGCAAGAAATTAGAAATCAACCACATGATGGGAAATGAGAAAAAATTGGCTAGTGAAGACATGCTACTAAAAACCAGTGGGTCTATGAGGAAATCAAAAGGGAAATTAAAAAATACCTCAAGATAAATGATAATGAAAACACAGCCATTTAAAATCTATGTGGTGCCACAAAGCAGTTCTCAGAGGGAAGTTCATAGTCATACAGGCCTTCCTCAAAAAAGAAGAAAAATCTCAAAGCAACAACTTAACTTACCACCTAAAAGAATTAGAAAAAGAGGAACAAAGAAAACCTAATCAGCAGAAGGAAGGCAGTCTTAAAGATCAGAGAGGAAAACAATAAAATAGAGATTCAGAGAACAATAGAAAAAAATCAGTAAAACCAAGAGCTGGTTCTTTGAAAGCATAAACAAAATTGACACACCTCTGGCTAGATTCACCAAGAAGAGGATAGAAGAACTCAGAGAAAAGAAGTAAGAAATGAAAAAGGAGAAATCTCAATGGATACTGCAGAAACACATAAAACCATAAGAGAATATTATGAACAACTATATGTCAACAAATTTGATAACCTGGAAGAAATAACTTTCTAGAGATATACAGCTTGCCAAAACTGAATCAAGAAAAAATAGATCAATTGAACAGACATATCACTAGAAATGAAATTTAACATTTTAAAAAAACTTCCCTACAAACTAAAGTCCAAGACCAGATGGCTTCACAGGAAAATTCTACAAAACATACATAGAAGAACTTATACCCATCATTCTTAAACTTTTCCACAAGTTCAAAGAAGCAAAATAATCCCAAAGATATTCCTTTTTTTTTTTTTTTTGTTCTTTTTAGGGTCGCACCCTTGGCATATGGTGATTCCCAGACTAGAGATCGAATCGAAGCTATAGCCACTGGCCTTCGACTCAGCAATGCCAGATCTGCACCATGTCTGTGACCTATACCACAGCTCACAGCAAGGTGGGATCCTTAACCCACTGAATGAGGCCAGGGATAGAACCTGGGTCCTCATGGATAGTAGTCAGGTTCATTTTTCGCTGAGCCAGGATGGGAACAATGCAAAGACATTCTTTGAAGCCACCATCACCCTAATACCAAAACCAGACAAAGATACTACTGAAAAGAAAATTAGAGGCCAATCTCTGTTGAATATAGATGCAAAAATTCTCAACCAAATCTAACAACATATAATAAAGACCATAACTACCACCAAGTGGGTTTCATCCCAAGTTCACAAGGATGGTTCAACATATCCAAATCAATCAAAGTCAAACATCACATTAACAAATGAAAAGTCAAAAACCACATGATCATCTCAATAGGTACAGAAAAAGCATTCGATTAAATCCAACATCTGTTCTTGATAAAAAATCTTAGCAAAAGTGGATATTGAGGGAACAAACCTTAACATAATAAAAGCCACTTTTGACAAACCCACAGCCAATATGATATTTAATGGAGAAAAGCTGATAACCTTCCCACTAAATCTGGAATAAGACAGGATACCCATTCTCACCACTTTTTATTCAACAAAGTATTGGAATTCCTAGCCACAACAATCAGACAAACAAAAGAAATAAAATGCATCCATATCGGAAGAGAAGAGGTAAAATTGTCACTCTATGCAGATGACATGATACTATATATAGAAAACCCAAAGAACTCCACACAAAAACTATTCAAACTGATCAATTAAATCAGCAAAGTGGCAGGATACAAGATTAACATTCAGGAATTGGTTGCATTTCTGTATAATAACAATGAAGTATTAGAAAAAGAATATGATGATACAATACCTTTCAAAATTGTACCCCAAAATTCAATACCTAAGAATAAACCTGACCAAGGAGGTGAAGAACTTATATGCTGAGAACTGTGAAAACATTAGTCAAGGAAAATAAACAGGCTTCCAAAAAATGGAAAGATATTTCATGCTCCGGGATTGGAAGAATTAATATTGTTAAAATGGCCATAGTACCCAAATCAATCTACAGATTCAATGCAATCACTATCAAATTACCCACGACATTTTTCACAGAATTAGAGCAAACAATCCAAAAATTTGTAGAGAACTAGAAAAGACCCAGAATTTCCAAAGCAATCCTGAGTAATAAAACCAAGCAGGAGGCATAACTGTCCCAGATTTCAGAAAATATACAAAGCTACAGTAATCAAGACAGTGTGGTACTGGTACAAAAATAGTCATACACACCAATGGAACACAATAGAGAACCCAGAAATAAAGGCAGGCACCAATGGTCAATTAAACTTTGACAAAGGAGGCAACAATATAAAATGGGAAAAAGATAATCACTTCAGCAAGCAGTGCTGGGAAAACTGGACAGCTGCATATAAATCAATGAAATTAGATCACACCCTCACACCACGCATAGAAATAAATACAAACTGGCTTAAACATAAGACAAGATACCAGAAAACTAGAAGAGAGCATTCTCTGAAATCAACTATACAAATGTTGTTTTAGGTCAGGTTCCAAGGTAACAGAAAAAGCAAAATAAACCAATGGGACCTAATCAAACTGGCAAGCTTTTGTACAGCAAAGGAAACCATTAAAAAAGAAATACAACCTATGGAATGGGAGAAAATAGTTTCAAACAATTCAATGAACAAGAGCTTAATCTCCAAAATATGCAAGCAACTCATACAACTCAACAACAAAAACAGAAACAAAACAAATGAAAAATGTGCAGAAAACCCGAATAGACATTTCTCCAAAGGAGATATACAGATGGCAAACAAGCACATGAAAAGACGCTCAACATTACTAATTATTAGAGAAAGGCAAATCAAAGCTTCGGTTAGGTACTGTCTCACACCAGTCAGAATGGCCATCTTTAGTAAGTCTACAAATAACAATTCCGGAGAGGGTGTGGAGAAAAGGGAACCCTCCTACACTGTTGGTGGTAATGTAAATTGATACAACCATTGTGGAAAACAGTATGGAGGTACCTCCGAAAACTAAATATAGAGCTACCATTTGACCCAGCAACCCCATTCCTGGGCATATCTAAGGACATAACCTTCATTGAAAAAGATACATGCACCCCTATGTTCATTTCAGCCAAGACATGGAAACAACCTAAATGCCCATTGACAGATGAATGGATCAAGAAGTTGTGATGCATAAACACAATGGAATACTACTCAGCCATAAAAAGAACAAATAATGCCATATGCAACAACATGGATCAAACTAGAGACTCTCATACTAAGTGAAGTAAGCAGAAAGAGAAAGATAGATATCATATCACTTATATCTGGAATCTAATATATGGCACAAATGAACCTATTTTCAGAAGAGAAACAAAGTCATTGACGTGGAGAACAGACTTGTGGTTGCCAAGGGATGGGCTGGAAGTTTGGGGTTAGTAGATGCAAACTATTGTATTTAGAGTGGATAAGCAATGAGATCCTGCTGTATGGCACAGGGAACTATATCTAGTCACTTGTGATGGAACATGATAGAGCATAATGTGAGAAAAAGAATGTATGTATCTATGTATGACTGGGTCACTTTGCTGCACAGCAGAAATTGACACAACATTGTAAATTAACTATAATAAAAATTGAAAAAGGTAATTCTCATACGTTTTCAATTTAAACAATTTCTAAAAGTCCATGTTTCAAAAAGAAAGTCATAAGTGAATTATGTAATATTTCTGCAGACAAAACACGACACAAAAATTGGTGGGTACATAACTGAAGTGGTTATAGGGGAATATGTAGCATTAATTATAATACTAAAAAAGAAGAAACCACTCCAATCGTTTATAAAAAGACTTTACATTAATAAACCATAAACATGAGAACAATTAACAACTCCACCTTAAAAAAAAAAGGATACAGTTACAAGCAGTAATCAACATAATTCAAAGCAGAAAAGAATAGTATAGATAATGAATAAGATTGAAAGCTAGTTCTTCAAAAGTATCAATAAAGTTGATAATCCTTTAGCAAGAATGTCCAAGGAAAATGGACACTCAGAGGGAGGAAAAGAGACACAGAGATAGAAACACAGAGAGAGAAATACAAGTTAGTCCAAAGTATAAAAAATGAAGTTGGAGATGTCACTACCACCCCTGAATGCTACAAATATTAAAAGTGTGATTCAGGAATATTATAAACCAATTTTGCTTATAAATTTGAAAATTGTAGTGCTATAATCAAATTTATCATGTGACAGCATATACCAAAGCTTTTCCTAAATGAATTATATAAATGGTATTTTCTATTTAACGACTATTCAACAAGAGAATTCCGAGTTCATATGGATTAACTAATGAGTCCTACCAACATTTAAGGAACACATGCTAACCCTCTGTCACAAACTATTTTAAGAAATAGAGGATGAGAGAACACTTCCTAACTAAATTTATGAGAGCAGCATTTTCCTGATACTAAAAACAGTGAAACATTTACAAAGAAATAATTTTACAGACCGATATTTGTTATGAATATTTTTATATAAATTATCAGCAAAATTTTACCACATAGAATTCAACAGCAAATTATGATGATTTTTGTACACCTATAATTGAAATAAAATTCATTAAGTTAAAAAAAAAGAATTCAACAGCAAATAAAGTGAATATCGTGACCCAGGGGAGTTTATCCTGGGAATTAAACATCAATACCACATTTGAGAATCAATAAAAATAATTCATAAGTAATGCAAAAGAAATAAATTAATGTTAGTGTATCCAGAAAAATAATTTATGAAATTCAAATTTCAATTATAAATAACTGCCAGCAAATTAGGAATCCTTTCCATCTTTGATTGGAAGCAAAGCCAAATATCTGCCTGTGTCATTTCTGTTCATCAGCATTTAAAGTTTCTGGCAAGTTCAATGAAGTAAAATATATAAGAAGAAGGAGAATAAGAATAAATAGCAGATTTGGAGGAGGAAGAAATAAAACTCTGTGTTTATGTTACATATTTTAAATAAAATACTTTTATACTAAATAAATGGGAACTTTCAAAAATTTTTTCTTTTTTGTCCATGCCTACAGCAGCTCTATGTGGGAATCTCAGTCCCCAGACCAGAGATTAAACTCAGGCTGAAGCAATGAAAGCATGAAATCATAGCCACTGGACCACAGGGGAACCATCCCTCAAAATCATTTAATAAGAAAACAACAGAAGTTGTTAAAACCGTGAACTGACAAGCCATTCATTGACACTGACATGATAGTTTAACACTGACATGATTGTTTATGTTAAAAATCTGAAAGAATTGAAAGAAAATTTCTCAAACTAGTAAATGATTATAGCAAGATTATCAGGTTCAACGTTAATGTAGAAAAGTAAGTTGGTTTCTTATATACTGCAATGAGCAAATGGAATTTGAAATTAAAAATGCATTATCATTTACACTACCAAGATAATGAAATGCTTAAGTATAAATCTAACAAAGTATGTACAAGATATATATGAGGAAAATTACAAAACTCTGATGAAAATCATTAAAGAGCTAAATGAATTATGAGATCAGAAGACTAAATATTGTCACCATGTCAGTTCTTCCTAAATTGGTCAGTAGACTCCAGCAATCCCAACAAATATCAGCAAAATATTTTATGGATATTGATAAACTGATTAGAAAGGAACCCAAAATGGCAAACATAACTTTGAAGAATAAGAAATCTGGAATATTTATACTGACTTCAACTTACTATGAAGATGCAATAATTAAAACAGAGTGATATTGGTGAAAAAATAGACTACTTGATCAAGGGAATTGAGCAGAGAGCCCAGAAATTGACCCCCATAAATATAGTGAAAAAGAAACTCAATGATTTTTGACAAAGAAGGAAAAGCAACACAATACAAAAAATATATTCTTTTCAGCAAATGGTGCTACGACAGCTGGACATCCACATGCATAAAAATGAATCGACACAAACTAAACACTTTTCACAAAAATTAATGCAAATGAATCATAGATCTAACTGTGCAATGCAAAACTATTAAACCTTGTAGAGATAACAGGAGAAAAACTAGATGACTTTGGGTATGTTGGAGCCCTTTTGGATATAAAACCAGGGCACACTTATAGAATGGCCAAAATCTGGAATACTGACAATAATAAATGTTGACGAGGCTGTGGAGCAATAGAATATCTCATACGTTGCTAGTGATAATGCAGAATGGTACAGCAACCTTGGAAGACAGTTTGCTGTTTCTTACAGTATTAAACATACTCTTGCCACACAATCCAGCAATCATATTCTTGGTATTTACCCAAAGTAATTGAAAACTTATGTCCACACAAAAACCTGCATGTAAATATTTATAATAGTTTTATTCACAATTGCCCAAACAATGGAAGTGTTACTGAGTCTAAGTTCATAAGCTCACTTCAGGACAGGATGGTAAATTTAAAGACATATTTTGGGGGCAAGTAATAGCGACTTTATTCAGAAATTCAGGAGTCAGAAATAATGATAGACTAATGCTCCAGCGTATCATCTTCTTTGAGTTAGAATTCAAGCTTTCTTCATACTTTGTCATACTTTTTTCATACCTTTTCCTGGTTCCAGTCAGACTCTAAAAGGGATGTGTTAATTTCTTCCTTCTTACAGCCTTTCACAGGTAGGCCAGGTCAGGAGGTTTCTTGTAAACTAAACAAATGTATTTTCATTTAACACTCATTACATGGAAGGCAAGTTTCCCAGAGATAGGCCATTATGTATAATTTAAGCTTATAGGCAACATCTCTTTAGTGATTAACTTGCAGCTAAAGCCAAATAATACAAATGCTAAAGTAAAATAAACAGATCCAATATGGAGTCAGATTTGTTCTTTCTATTACAGAAGATGTTCTCATCAGGTAAATGCACAAATAAACTGAAGTATATCCATGCAATGGAATATTATTTGGTGCTAAAGAGAAAGGAGTTATCAAGCCAGGAAAGACACAGAGGCACCTTAAGTGCATACTGTTAAGTTAAAGAAACAAATTTGAAAAGGCTACACACTGCATGATTAATTATAATTCTGTAAATAAATTTGGTGGTGATGATACAGGTCTTTCGTGATTGCAGTATTGGTTTCACAAATCTACACATGTGATAAAATGATGTAGAATTACACACAAGTATTTACCCACATTGATTTCCTAGTCTTGGAATTCTCTTTGTGGCTTAGTGGGTTAAGAACCAGACATCAGGTCTGTGAGGATGTGGGTTCAATCCTGGGTAGGGGATTTGGCATTGCTGCAGGCTGTGGTGTGTAGGTCGGACATTATTCAGATCTGGTGTCGCTGTGGCTGTGGCATAGGTCAGAGCTGTAGCTCTGATTTGACCCCTACCATAGGTGTGGCCATAAAAAAAAAATTCCTGGTTTTCTTGTTGTACTCTAATTCTGTAAGATATATCCATTGAGGGAAACCGCTTGCAGATGAGAAAATGTTAGATCTCTTTTGATGAAACGTGGTGCCCAGATCATTATTCAAGTCTGGATTGAGTATTTCCTGACAAACTGATATATTAATTAATTAATTGTTTCTGAAACAGTATTGTATGAGAAAGAAAAAAAAATCTTTCATTTTCCCAGTAAGTATTGAAAATCTCGTAACTTAAAAGTTTTCCTGTATCTCAGGTTACTCTAGACTCAATTATATATTTTGATTTTTAAGGTTTCTGCCTCTCCCATTCCTATGAATATATCAGATGAATTTCAAAGTCACAGGACTACTATAAACCAAATCAAGAAAATATTAAGCAAGAAATTTGAAGAATTAAGGGACTTTCATATTGTTTAATCCTTAAACATGATGAGGAAATAGATGTTATTAGAGAAGATTTGATTCAAACCTCCTACAAATTAGGAAGAAATATCAAAAGAGCAACCTCATTCCCTATTTAGATTGATTTAAATACAAACATTGTTTTAACAGAAAGAGAAAAACAATTATGTAATAAGGTGAAAACTGGTTGATATCAAAGGATGAGCTGCTGTATTAATCCGCATAGAAGTATTTTTTTATAAAAATAACATTTTTATTCCTATGTGCTTTTCTGGCTCTGTTGATCAAAAATTCCATCTTGATGGAACAGTAGATATAATTATTTTATAATAAGATTTCAAGTGATAACATCAATATCTAACATTTATCAGCATATCATTTCTAATCATGGTCTTGTTGCACTTGATACTAGGCATTTAGAATAATGAATTCCTTTCAACTGAATAACAACTGGATCAAAAAATATAGTGTTTTATAAGTATTTTTTAAGGTGAAAATATGATGTGCTATTTTTTACCTTTGATAACTATATTGCATTATTATATTTTGGAGAAAGTTCTGTTCTCCAACTATATTGTACATGCCTTCAAAACTATACTGAATGTTTATCAGGAAGATATTCATTCCTCAGTGATTAAAGGACTTTTGATGTTTTTTATGGTATAGACTACCTGACGGTACTCTCTGGTGGTCATTCTAGCCTTGCTTTCTAACTGCTTATATTTACTGAAATATAAAAGCCAGATTAGTTGGAATTTTCAAATGGAAATGTGAACAGAATATGCATTGAGATGGAGAGATTTCACAGCTTATATAAGTTTGTTTCTACTTATTCTGCTTCCCCATCTTTGATCCTCAAATCTTTATAGTGTTCTAATTAAGAGTAACCTTTCATGTTACCATGATTGACTAAATGAAGAGAAAAAATGTTCACTGACATTGGTGTTAGGAGTACAGAGATTTGCTTGCTTTTGCTTGTTACTGTTTTCCTGGCAAATTTAAGTAGAAAGAAATTCAACTTTGATGTATGGCATAGGTTCACATTCTTAACACCTCATAATTACAATAGTGAGTCATGTTATAGCTCCAGCCATCTTTTTTTTTTTTTTTGCCATTTGGAATGACAAAGCATTCTCTCAAGGCTCTTTTGTTATCTGCTACATATAATACATATTTCACTTTACTTGCTGATGGCATCAAATGCTCCTGAGGGTAACTGTTCTTTTGAAAGACAATTCAATATCTACTATGAGACTACATAAAATATTAGTTTATTAAAAGATATATAAGAATGCATGGCTATCATTTGAGTCTATAGGGGAAAACAATTTTTATGCTACAGACTGGCAAAATAATGTAAGGCTTACTTATCCAGATAGCATGATAGTATATTTTTGCTTCCTTTTGTGGTGTTTTATTTTTATGCTGATTCCCTCTTAATATTAAAGCAAATGACATATGTATGTGACAAATAAAGTGTATATTGATATGGAAAATATGAAATTACATTCATTTTTTTAACTACTCCATCTCTTCAAACAGCATCCTGATTCATTATTAGAAATTCACGAGATTCCACTTTTACAGATTAAATAGAATCCAGATAACATTTAAGACATTTTTTTTTCCTGCACCTGTGGCAGGTGGAAGTTTCCATATCAGGGATGGAACCTGTGTCACAAGAGTAACCAGAGTCACAGCAATGACTACACCAGATCCTTAACCGCTGAGCCATCAGGGAACTCCCTAAGACACTTTCCTAAACATGAACATTAATTATTAGTTCAGAACATAACTCAGTACTGTTGAAAAAAATTGGCAAGCTGGAAAAGTAAAAACACAGACAACCTGTGGGACGATCTTGGGCAAGCAAAGATTTTCCATTTCTCCCTTAAAGTATCAGACTTTTGCTTTGTGTCAATTGAGGACTCAGCGAGAATGTGTTTCCAGTCCCTCTCACAAGGGAAGCTTTGCTTCTGCTTCTTCCTCAAAGACAATTACTATGGACTGAATTGTGCCCCTAAGATTCACATGTTGAAGCCATACCTACTAATGTGTGGTATTTGTAGATGATACTTTGGGAGATAATTGGATTTAGATGAGGTCATGAGGGTGGATTCCTCAAAGTAGGAATAATGCCCATTTAAGAAGAAGCAAACAGAGTGTGCTCTCTTTCTTCTCCATCCCGTGAGAAAATAAATTTCTGTTATCTAAGCCAACCACTTTATAGTTTTGTTACTTGTATTTCCCATGCCTGAGAGCTGGGGTAGAAGAATTCCTTACTCCAGCACACAGGTTTTGTAGGTTCCAGGAAGCATGTGTAATTTGTGCTTGAATGCCACAGGGAGGGACTTCCACAGAACTGTGGTCTTCCTCCAGATTTTCTCTGAGCGTCCAGTGGAGCTCCACTGTAACGAGGTCATCAAGTGTGGACGTCTCTTGTGTCTAAGAGTACAAGGGATTATAAACTATCACACTAGACCACAGAGGTTTTTTTTTTTTTTTTAATGTCAAAGAAATGTGAGCAATTATACACACACAGTCATCTTTATGGAGCTACAGTTCACAAACTATAACATTTACTAGTTTTAAATGTAAAATGTAATGTGTTTTAGTATATTGAAATGATTGTGCCAGAATCTAATTCTAGAACATTGTCATCACTCCATGTCAGGAACTAAATTTTGCCACCCACCCAAATTTATGTTTTGAAGCCCTGCCAATGTTACTATACTTGGAAATGGGACCTTTGAAGTATAATTAAGGTTAAATGAAATCAAAAGTCTGAGGCTCTAATCTGATAGGAATGTTGTCATTACAAAAAGAAGTGGCACCAGAGATCTCTCCATGCATGCACGGAGAAGAAATCATGTGAGGACACAGAGAGAAGACAACAGTCATCGAGCCAGGAAAAGCCACCCTATCTAAGACCAACCTTGAGGACATGTTGATATTGATTTCTATCCTGAAGAAAAGTGAGAAAATAAATTTCTGTTGTTCAAGTCACCCAGTCTGTGGTATTTTGTTATGGCAGCCAGAGCTAACACACTCCATAAACAAACCCAATACATTATAGTCATCACTTCTTATTCTCCATCCTCCCGGTCCCTAGAAACCACTAACCTACTTGCTCTCGCTTGGATTTATCTGTTCTGTTAATTTCATATACATGGAGTCATACAATGTATGCATTTTTGTGTCTGGCTTCTTTCATTTAGCATAATGTTTTGAAGATTCAGCCAAGTTAAAACAAGTATAACACCATCACTTTCTATGACTGAACAATATGCCATTTTGGTTTCCATCCACCACTTTATCGACATCTGGGTGATTTCTAAATTTTAATTATTGTGAATAACACTGCTTTGTATATTCATGTAAGTTTTTCCATGAACACGTGTTTTCAATTATGTTAGGATATACTTAAGTTTGGAATTGCTGGATAACTCTGTGTTTAAATTTTTGAGTACCTATCAAACTGTCTTCCAATTTCCATTCCCACCAGCAATGTATGAGGTTTCCAAATTCTGCACATCCTTGCCAACACTTGTTATTGTCCATCTTTTTAATTATAGACACCCTAGTGTATACGAAGTGGTATCTCATTGTGATTGCTCATTTGTTTTTTTGGTTTTGTTTCGATTTGTTACGCTTACTTGTTTGTTTTGTTTTTTGCTATTTAGAGCCACACCTGTTGTATATGGAAGTTCCCAGGCGAGGGGTCAAATAGGAGCTACAGCAGCACAGGATCTAAGCCACATCTGTGACCTACAACATAGATCATGGCTGTGCTGTATCCTTAACCCATTGAGCAAGGCCAGGGATCGAACCCGCAACCTCATGGATACTAAGGTTTGTAACCCACTGAACCACAACAGGAACACCCTCATTGTGGTTTTGATTGTCATTTCCCTAATGATTAATGACACTGAACATTTTTAAATGTCCTTCGTGGCCACTTGTATATCTAATTTAGAAAAATGTTTATTCAAAGTTTTTTTCCCTTTTTTTGTTGGGTCATTAAACTTTTTATGGTTTAGTTGTAAAAGTTCTTTTTATGCTGTGAATAATAGGCCTTTAATAGATATATAATTCATAAATAACTTCTTTCATTTTCTCTTTGGTACTGTTTTCATATAAATATTACATCTCTAAATATATTACAACTATTCTCAATTCAGTGTTTTAATTTTGATTTCTCAAATAATATGTTTTAATAACTTCAAAAAGAAAACAAAATATAATTTATTATATCTACTCATAGGTTTACCTTTTACCCTTAATCTCTGTTTATCCTAGTTATCATTTAGTGTCATTTTCCTCCAAATTGACTATCTTCTTTTAGCTTTTCTTATAGCAAAAATTTGCTTTCAACAACTTTTCTGTTTTGGATTTATCTCAGTATATCTTTATTTGTCTTCACTTCTATTAGATAAGTTTATTGGATATCAAATACTTCTTGACAGTATGTTTTTTTTCTACTACAGAATATGACATACTTTTTTCTAATATCTCTGCCTTCTGCTATATCTTATCAATTTGTCCCTCTATATACCATGTAAATTAATTTTTTTCTATCAGTTATGTGAAGTTTAAGCCATTATTTTTCCTTTTCCTGCACATTATCTCCTGAAATTCCAACTGCACAATGTTCTACCACATCATATAGTCCCACTGCACTCTGATGTTCTGTGTTTTTATCTTATTTATTTTTTATTTTGGCTTTTTATATTGAAAATTTCTATAATACTTTCTTTTACTTCACTGATGCTTATTGCATCCCCAATCCTATACTATCATTTACCAAAATTTTTATTTCAGTAATTATATTTTCAACTGTAGAAATTATACATTTTTATAATTTCTATCTCTCATTGGAGTTATCAAACTATGTATTCACAAGTGCAATACCATCCATCATTTGAACTTACTATATTTTCTTCCATTTAATTTATATATAATAGCTGCTCTGAAATCTTTGTCTGCTGAAGCCAACATGTGGCTTCACCCTCTCAGCCTTTTTCTTATCGTGGGTTTGTAACACTTTTCCTTTGCTTATTTAGTAGTATTTGGTTAAAAATTAGACAATGTAGTAATATGTTGTGGAGATTTGATTCTCTCCTGCCCTCTGAGGATTGTGAGGATTTTGTACAATAGGGAGTTGTGTGGATACAAATTATAGTATGTGGCTTCTTAAAATCTCTGATGTCTTTTTAAGTTTCTATTACTACTTTTTAACTTGATCCTCTCTGAGTTACCACCTCTCTGAATAACTTATCAGTCAACTAGGAATTATAGCAGGGGATGAAACTAAAGCTTTCAGTGGATTCTCAGTCTCTGGCAATTCCCTAATCTCCAGCTGTTCTCCTTACTTTAGGCTCCGTACTTGAACACTTCAAATCTCATGTCACCAGAGCTGTGCACAGTTGAAGTATGCACTCATGTAGGAAAATATCAAATTTGTGCATATAACTCCTTGTCGTTCCATCTTTTGAAGTAGATTTCTCTCTGGCATCTGCCTCCTTTTATTTGCCATCATGCCTCATTACTCACTCCCAGATCTCTTCGCACATGAAGGGTTTGGCTGTGACCCAGAGATTTCTGGCAGTTTATCCTTTGAATATATTTTATTCCTCCTGCTTTATCTAGCTATTAGAATTACTCACTAATTTCCAGATAGTTTCTCAGACCAGAATTCTAATTGTTGGGCACCGTCGACCATTAACATTGAAGTTATCACACTACTGTTTTCTGTGGCTATACTTATAGAATTTGAGCAACAGAATTTGAGCAGCATTTTCTAAATAGAAAACCACAACTTCAATTTCTCCAATCTTTTTCAGTTGTGGTTTGGGGGATTAATGCTCCTCTCTGACTACTATTTGCGTTTATATGCTTTCCAATTGTTTTTAAGTATTTTTTTTCAATCTCCATAGGACCGTTTTTTATAGTAAGCTCTTTAAGTGTCTTCTCTACTTTTGGGGAGATGAGAAATGACAAACGGATATACAGTTGACCCTTGAACAACATGGGTTTAAAATGTTAGAGTCCATCTATATGCAGATTTTTTCCCAGTAAATACCCACTACAGAATGACATGGTCCTCAGGTGGTTGAATTTACTGAGGTGAAGCCACAGATACAAAGGACTGGATATAAAATTATATTCAGATTTTTAAGTGTGGGGAGGTTTGCACTCCTAACTCTATGTTATTCAAGAGTCAACTGTACTTATCATTTAGCCTGATGATCTCACAGATAAATTCACCAGCCATTTTCCCTGCATAGGACTTTGACATTTTACATGTTTAAAATTCAACCTAAATGATTCTGATCAAGGTATTTATGAGCACAGTTTAAGAAACAAACCCAATTCTAGGGTCCATGATTACACTCAGCAATTTCAATGATATTCTCAGTGTAAAACATGGGACTTAGGATCAAGACAAAAAATCTACATGTAAAGTAGGACATAAAGCACAGAAATTTATAAATTTCATCTTGGACCACAGGAGATCCTATTATCTATCAGAGCACTTAATTTGACTAGGGAATAGACATCTCTGTAACAAAGATATAGCATATTCTCAGAGAACAGCCAAATGAACAACCAACCTAATTAGGGACCTAAAGTAACTTTAACTAATTCATTCAGTCTGAGCTAGCATTCTTGTCACTGTTACTTTGACTTTAATTCACGTAAAACAACATTGCCATTTGTTCAATTTCTTTTAATTTTTATTTTATATTTGTGTTTAGTTGATTTATAATGTGTTAGTTTCAGGTGCACAGCAGTGCACAGCAAAGTGATTGTTATACATGTACATACAACTGTTTTTTTTGGTGTCTTTTCCCATATAGGTTATTATAAAATATTGACTAGAGTTCCCGTGCGATCTAGTAGGTCCTAATTGATTATCTGTTTTACATACAGTAGTGTGTATATGCTAATTCCTAACTCCTAACGTATTGCTGCCCCCAGATTTCTCCTTTGGTAATCATAAGTTTGTCTTTGAAATCTATGACTCTATTTCTATTTTGTAAATAAGTTCATTTGTATCATATTATTCTAGATTTCACATGAGTTATATCATATGGCATTCATCTTTCTCTGTCTTACTTCACTTAGTATGATAATCTCTAGATCCACCCATGTTGCTACAGATGGAATTATGTCATTCTTTTTTATGGCTGAGTAATATTCCTTTGTATGTATGTACCACATCTTCTTTATCCATTCTTCTATTGATGGACATTTTAGTTACTTCCATGTTTTGGCTATTGGAAATAGTGCTGCAATGAATATTGGAGTGCCTGTACCTTTTCAAATTATGGTTTTCTTCAGATATATGTCCAGGAGTGGGATTGCTGGATCATATGATTTTTCTAGTTTTTGTTTTTTAAGAAAACTCCATAGTATTTTCCATAGTGGTTGTACCAATTTACAATCCTACCAACAGTGTAGGAGAGTTCCCTTTTCTACACACCCTCTCCAGCATTTATTGTCTGTAGACTTGATGATGGCCATTATAACTGGTACCGTTTTTTCAGTTTCTTTATGTCTCCATAAATTCACATCCTTTAAAATTTTGTAGCATGACTCAATATTGTGCTATCTTATTTGTGATAATACCTATTTACCTTTTATGAAGTCTGATGTCATTTTTCTTTAACCATACAAATAGCTATGGAATTAAAGCTTGAGACAGTGGTGGCAACTGAAGACACTGGTGATCAGGAAAAGATGCTTATCGATTTAGTTGTTCACCTTGTATGGAGAGTGGCTGGAATTATAAAAATGTATTGGAATCTGTGGCAAATGGGACACTGGCCAGGCAGGGTCCTGGAAAAGATAGTATTGGAATATTGAGACAAACGGATATGAGAAAGAGGCATGTAGAGGGATAAATTGAAGTGATCCCAAAGTATATAGATTTGGTGAATCACATTAACGGATACTAGAAAGCATCCTTCACAATGATGACACTCACAAACCAAATAAGAATAACTTGGCTTGTGTATACCAGTTGCCTTTTTCCCTTGGTCGTCCCAGTATTGGTAAAATAGGCCTATCAGTGAATAACTCATATTAGCAGGGAAGGAGACTGTATATGAGTTCCATAAAATGGACTTAGTCTCACCAAAGCTAATTTAGCTATTATCCCAGACAAATGCCAAAGTTGCCAACAACAAAGACTGATATTGAGCCCTTTGTTAACAGGTTTTTTTTTTGTGTTTTTGTGGGTTTTTTTGTTTGTTTGTTTGTCTTTTGGCCGTACCCAAGGCATGCAGAAGTTACCAGGCCAGGGATCAAACTCGAGCCACAGTAGTTACCCAGGTGGAAGCAGTGACAATACTGGATTCTTAACCCCACTGAGCCACAGGCGAACTTCTGACTTTGAGCCTTTTGGACTAATCATTCTGAATCATTGAGAAAGGCCAGCTAGACAGTTCATGTCACAGAACCTGGGCCTGAGCCAGGATAGCCATGGTAAGAGAGCTCTAGTGGTTTGGAACCAGGATAGTTTTCTGCCCAACCTGGAGAAGCAGGCAGCTTTATTTCTCCTAGCTACAATGAGTCTTCATCTAAGTACTGAGGCTAATAGAATTCATTGCCCCTTTTTCTGGGGCTTAATCTTCTGTTCTTCAAGGGACAAATGACCAGGCAGGATTCTGTGCCTTTCCTACAGCACTGTCATTCCCCTTCTCCATACCTGCAGCAAGCTAAAGAAACTTTCTCTGGTGTCTCTCCCTGCCCGCAATCCTCTTCATGAGAATTTAGTTCTGTGCAGAACAGCCTGCCAGTACATTCAAATTCCCCTGTGTCTGTGGCTCCCATGAGTTCTGTATTCTTATGCTAGATCACAGTTGGCCTTTAGCAATTCAGTAAACATTTTAGCAATTTCTTCTTACCTGTCTGACTGGAGGTCTTGTCTTCCTCCTGCTGCCAGAGGTTTGCAATGTTCATTTCAGGTGCTGTCTTCCCTAAGCACTTAGGCTGGTTGATTGTCATATGAACTCAGCTCTCTGCTAGGCTCAGGAAAAGTTATTATTTTATAGAGCACCCAGCTGCTTTTACTTTTCAGGGTGGGAGTGATGTTCTTTCTCACTTCTACATGTGAGGCAGAAAGTGGAAGTGTTTCCCTTCAGCAGTTCTTATAATGAAGATCTACCAGGAACATAAGTTCTCTGCTTTTGTCTGTCTGCTAATGTCTTTATTTTAGTTTTTTTTAAGAAGGAAATATTAACTGTGTATTTAAAACCTTAGCTGACAATTCTTTTGTTTCTTTTAGTACATTAAAGATGTTTCTACACTGTTCTTTGAATTGTATGTTTTCTGATGAGAAGCCTGAGGTCATTCTTTTTAATTGTTCCTTTGCATGCATTGTGTCTTTTTTTCATATTGATGCTATATTTTTCTTTATCATTGTGTTCTATTAATTTGATTATAATTTGACTTTGTGTGGTTGTCTTTGAGTTTATTTTACTTAGCGTTTGAGGAGCTATTTGTTTCCAGAAATATTTTCATTTAAACTTGAAAAATTTTAAGCTATTATTTATTCATATATATATATATATATCCCTATATATATTTATATATATTATATATACAAATATATATATTTATATGTTATATGAATATATATATATATATATATATATATATATATATTCCTATTCTCTTCTGGATCTACAATAGGATCCTAGGCTCAATAAGGGTTTGTTCAAATTATTACTTATTGTTTTTCTTTCTCTGTGATTCAGTTTAGTCAGATTCTATTGCTAATTTCAAGTTTAGTGATTTTTTTTTTCCTCTACATCCCCTCATGAGATCTTAACCTCATTTGGTAAATTCACTCTTTTCATTTTCCATTGCTAGCGGTTCTACCTGTTTCCTTTTCTCCTCTTTTTATGTTCTTGTGTTCTGTTAAATTATTGAGCATATTCATAATAGTTCTTCAGGGTCACTGAATACTGATCTCAGCTTCTATCATTTTATGATCTGTTTTTTATTAACTCATAAACTCCTCCTGATTATGAGTCAAATTTGCTGCTTCCTTAATAAATAGTAATATAGGCGTTCCTGCTGTGGTGCAGCAAGTTAAGGACGTGGCGTTGCTACAGCTGTGCTGTAGGTCACCACTGCAACTATGATTTGATCCCTGGCTGGGGATCTTCCATATGCCACAGGTATGGCCAGAAAAAGAAAAAAGAAAAAGTTATGTATGATTATATGATAGGCATTGTGATTGTTAAATTATTTAGGTTTGGATTTGTTTTTCTTCCTTAAAATAACTGTCAAGTAACTTGCAAATCAGATTGATATTTGGAACTTTGTTTATAAGTTTTGTTAGAGTTTTGTTGTAGTCTTTACTCAGGCTAATTTAGCCTTATTACTAGAGCATGTTTCTTCCTAGTTCTCTGTTGATAGCATTAGCTGTTCAACAAACTCTTAATTCTAACCATATGAACTCATACTTCTTCCAACCTATGCATGCTCTCAGAATCATTCATTCCTGGAAGATGTTTTCTGTTTCTTTTTGTTTGTTTGCTTGTTTTTCTTTTTCTTGACTATAGTATCTACTTCATGCATGACCAGACTATTATGTCAAAGAATCCAGAAAATATTCTGCAGTCTTACAGCTTTTAGTCTGTGTATCTCCTGCATGTTGGGAATCATACCCACAATTTCTTTCAACTTCCAAATTTTCAGAACAAAGGCAGAGATTAGATTTATGCTGCTAAGGATCCTGCATTGCTGTGGCTGTGGTGTAGGCGAGCGGTTTCAGCTCCAGTTGGACCCCAAGCCTAGAAACCTCCATGTGTCATGGGTGTGGCCCTAAAAAGACAAAATAATAATAATAATAATAAAATATAGGAATTTTATTATACTGTCTTTATTGTTAAGGAAACTGAAGAAAAGAAAGTTGAAGTAATTTTCCCAAGATCAGTTGGCCAGAAAGTTTGACAAAGATAGAAAAAAATGCTGCCTGTTTTTTTTTTATCTTGTTGCACAACGTTCAAGAATTAAAATTAACATTATCTTCTGTTGTTAGAGTGAAGATTTCATACAACAAAGCATAGAATTATTTCTGCAACGATCTGTTGGCACTAACATGGCTCTTTTACTCTTATCATGATCAATTTTACTTAATTTGTATTTGTTAAGTCATAAATTGAAAAATACTTAGTCTATGTTAATGGCCATAAATAGGAAAGGCAGGAGTAGGGGAGGAAAGAGAGAGAGAGATTAGTTTTGATTGGTAAAAAATACTCAGTAAGCTTTTGAAAATTATATGCTATCCCTTGCTTTTTAATACTTTCTTCCTTGAGTGTTTATATTGCAAAAAGTGTTCATTTTTGGTATTACTTTTGTCATTCAGTAAAACAAGCAGAATTACCATCTTTGATAAGGAAAATAGTTAACCAACCTTGAATTTGAGGAAATCCTTAAGGTTTTTAAGTAAATAATAGAGACTTTTCATTCAAATTTATTTTGATGGTTTTTTTGTAATAATATATTCTTCAATGATTGCTCATATTTGAAATTTCAAAGCAAAATGTCTACCAAAATGACTATAGGGATATTATGTAATTATTTCTGTTGGCATAATGCATTCTCCTATAAAATTGTGAATTTTATTTATTTCTCATTTATTTATCATAGTCTAATTTAGAGAAGTTTGGGGTTTTTTTTGCTTTGTTTTTTGTTTTGCTTTTTAGGGCCACATCCACAGTATATGAAAGTTCCCAGGCTAGGGGTTAAAGTGGAGCTACAACTGCCAGCCTGTGCCACAGCCACAGCAACTTGGGATCCCAGCTGAGTCTGGGACCTACACCATAGCTCAGGGCAATGCTGGATTCCCCAGCCCGCTGAGTAAGGCCAGGGATCAAGCCCCCATCCTCATGGATACTAGTCGAATTTGTTTCTGCTGTGCCATAGCAAGAACTCCTAGAGAAGTTTTAATATTTCAAAAATTTTCAGTCTTATGGAGATCAGTTACATATTGACCATTTAACTTATCATTTATTCTTCACATTAGACAAAATTTATTGAACCTTAGCAGGGAGGCCAGCATTGAAGAAGAATGTGAAATACACCTTTTATCTGAATTTTGTATATCTTACAGCTATTTTTTTGTAGCAACATTTATGAGATAAGCTGGCTTTTTTTAGTTTTCAAGTGAGCCCATGTAAAAATTTTTGATTAATTTGGATGCTCAAGATAGAATCTTATTTATATTCCAGTAGGGTTAAAGGATTTTGGAGATGCACCAGCTGACTTCCTATTAAAGTGAGCTTTGCATAATTCCCACTGACTTTTCCAAAAAACAACTTTCTTTTGTTATCTCTCTACTGTCTGCAAAAATCCTAACTGAAGCGTCAGCTTGAAGAATATGCTCTCCTGAAGGTACATGATGGATTCGTGTAACAAAAAAGGTTAGAAAACTACTAAAACTGAACATTTTTTCCTAATAAAATGAGTTTTTATTATTCTATTATAACAGGCAGTTTTATGGCATTAATAACTTATTTTAGGACATAATACCTTTTTTCATGTTGAATAGGGTTAAAAAATCTGTTTTTAGAAAATTTCACTTATAATTGTTCCAATAGGAAAAAAAGCTATATTTTGAGATTGCATAGAAATATCTTAAAACTAGTAATCACATGATTTAATAGTCTAAAAAATATGTGCAGTTTGTAGTAATCCTTATGCATGGTTTATATTAATTTTATAGATAAGTAATCAATATTCGTTTAGAAAATTATTTTCATTATTTTTTCTCATTTAAAGATAGTCTTGACTAAAATATGATATAATGAATAATTACACTGAAATATAATAAAATAACAACAGAGCATTCATATATGAAAAGTGTCATCCTAATACTGTATTGCCTCGTTGGAAATCATTTTTTCTCAGTTCTTATATATTTTCCAGTTGTTAAACTATTTTTTGCTAATAGGCTTTAAACAAAAAATCCAAAATATATGTGGCCTAACAGCATCACAGAGGTTTCTTGCTCAATTCATATTTGTGAGACCAGTAGTCAAAATTTTCGGAATGACTCTGTTCCACATGGTTATTCCAGGATTTTATTCTGCTTTTTGCTGGAGTACACGTTAACTTTTTCAAAAATGGTTTCTGGCATGTACAAACTCCAGATCTCAGGAAAAAGAGAGATAAAATTCAGGGCAGAAATTTTCTCTTAATTCAGTGAAGTGGCACCTGTAAACAACTCTGTTTAGTTTCCATCTGTGTGACTTTTGGAATATGTTCAGAAGTAAAAAAAGATGAAAAATATATTCAATATCTAGGTGACATTGGCATAGGTTAAACTCTGTTTCTATGGGAGAAAAGAATAAATTTATTCAATATCTCCACATTTTCCAACATTTAATACCTGCATTTTTAATTTCTTACGCTATATAGTAGGAGTTGTTTTATACACATTATAGTGATTATAATTAATTTCAATTAATTTATTGATGCAAATTTTATTTTACTGAGAATTTTGACAGTGCACCTTTAAAAACTCTGATCTGTGGTGGCTCAGTGGTAATGAACCTATCATCCATGAGAACATGTGTTTGATCCCCAAGTCTCACTCAATGGGTTAAGGGTCCAGTGTTGCTGTGAGCTGTGGTGTAGGTTGCAGATGTGGCTTGCAACCCGCATTGCTGTATAGGCTGGCAGCTGTAGCTCTGATTCAACTCTTAGTCTGGGAGCTTCCATATGCCGCAGATGAAGCACTGAAAAAAGACAATAAATAAATAAATAAATAAATACACTCTGATCTGAGATATACAAAACGTTATCATATTTTATTTGTATATCAGTAAGCATAGAACTGTAAAGTTGAAAGTCAGATAGATTTTTTAAATTTTGGTATATTAAGTTTAAATATCACTGTCTTGTACTGGTGGGAAAGAGGAGACATTTTCTTCTGATACTTCTCCAGTGATAGTAGAGTTTATTATTATTTTTTAATCAGAATATAATCCTGGATACAAACAGATTGCTTTTAATTACCCTGTGAGTAAACAGCTTTTACTTCTCTCTCTCCCTTAGCAGGGAGAATACTTCCATTCAAGGAATAACACTTTCACCTGAATAAATTATTTTGCCAGGTTCCAGTTTTGATACCTCTCTCTTAAATATTAATATTTCCCAACGCTTCTTTCAACGAAGTCTAAACTTCTTATGATCAAGGGAAACACAATGCTACCTCACAGAAGTTAAGTATAGTGACTATCATAGTAGTGGAATTAAAATATGTTACTGCTACCCTTTAAGTTAGTATGGCATTGTATTTCATAGAATGGGAAGAAAGAAAGGAAAGGTAATTGCTTTGGGAATATTTGATCACTTATCTTAAAATTAATACTAACAACAATATAAAACAAAGATTTTATTTAAACATTGTGAATTAATTTTTCAGATGAGTTTAATCTATTGCCTATCATTAAGTATTAATTTTCAGATTTTTAAAATGAGCAATACTTGTAATATTTCTTTGTCAGAAGTTTTAGAATGCTTCAGATTGGCAGAATTTTCTTTCCCCTTGTCCAATGTGGAAAGCTAAGTCCCCAAGTTGCCTGAGGTTACATATGACACCTCCATATAAGAATGTGCATGTTGTCATGCCATAGGGATAAAAATGATATGTCTATTTCTGAATTTCTGCAATTTTATGTATTCTAATGTCATAAAAAATTGTGCAAACAATTGTAAAGATTCTATGTGTCATTAAAAAATGAAATATGCACTTGAAATTAAAAATCAAATTCTTATAACACTATATATGTTTTTTAAAAAATCCTCTTAATCTCAAATAGGAACACATTTCACTAATCCTCTTTTTTATTCTCCCAGCAGGTATTTTTACTTTATTATAAGTTTATGTAACAATTTTGACTTAGAAACTCTAAAATTATTGAAAATATCTCTATTCATTTAACAAAGAATGTGTATGCAGATTTACAAAATACTCTTAAATTTTTATTATAACAAATAAGATAAATATTGGGCAACACATTTCAATAGTCATGTTACAAAAGAAGATACACAAATGGCTAGCAAACTGAAGAAGACATTCCCCAAATCATTAGTCACTGGGTAATATTAAATTTGAGGCAGAATGATATATCACTGCACACCCTTTAGAAAAATGAAATGTTAAATATCTGATCATCCCAAGTGCTGGTAAAAATGTAAATCAACAAGAATTTTCACACACAGCTGGGGGAATGAAAATAATACTAATTTAAAGAACTATTATCTTATAATATTAACATAGGCTTTACATACAATCCAACAATTCCACATAGAGGCATTTACACATGAGAAATAAGAACAAACATAAAGTCTTATACATGCATACCTAGTATCTGTATTAATAATTGCAAACCTAAGGGGGGGAAACTATATGTTTATCAACATATGAATGGATAAACAAGTCACACGATATTCAGATAGAGGAATACTACACAGCAATGAAAAATACCAAAGTACTGAAGCAAAATAATATGGATGATTCTCAAAAGTGATATTGAAGGATATTCACCAATGTCCTGTGGTGTAGCACAAAGAACAATATTTAGTGTCCTATGAGAAACCATAATGGAGAAGGATATTTTTACAGAGAACGTGTGTATGTCTATAACCAAATCACTTTTTTGTACAGAAGATAACATTGTAAATCAACTAAACTTTAAGTTAAAAAAGTAATATGGGGAGAAGAAGATGGTGGCAGAGAAGTAGGATGTGAGGCTCACCTGCTCCCACAAATCCATTGTTAATACATCCATATGTGGAACTACCTGCTCAGAAAACTTGCTGAGGACTCACCAAAGAACCCAAGTCTCCTATAGAGAAAGAAAATCTTCACAAAACTGGGTAGGACACCAGAAAGAAGAAAAAAAAAGGAGAGAAAAGAAGCAACAAAGCAGGTCAGGACTTGTGCCCCATGCCCCTGGGAAGGAGTTGGAAAAAGAGGAAAAAGAAACAAACTCTGCACTCTGAGAAGTCACCCACACCAGTCAGGAGACCAACTGAGACAGAGGAACTTTGTTTGGAGTATCGAAGGAGAACACAGCAATTGAACTAAAGCAGTTGAAAAAAAAAAAACAGTCCTCTACAAATGGTCAGACCCCCCGCTTATGGTTGGGAAGTACAGTTTCTAGTTGTGGTTTTTTCCATTCTACTTAGAGGAGTTCCTTTAGTAGGTACTGTAGAGCTGGCTTGGAATTACTGAATTCATTTAAGTTTTGTCTGAAAAGCTTTTGATCGCTCCTTCAAATCCAAATGAGAGCCTTGCTGGGCATATATAGTATTCTTGGTTCTAGGTTCCTCCCCTTCATCATCTTAAATATATCTTGCCACTCCCTTCTAGGCTACAGAGTCTCTGCTGAATGATCAGCAGTTATCTTTATGGGAGTTCCTTTGTTATCCATAAGGGGGTATGTTATTTGTTGCTTTTCCCTTGTTGCTTTTAGTATTTTTTTCTTTGTATTTAATTTTTGTCAGTTTGATTAGTATGTGTCTCACTGTGTTTCTCAGCAATCCTGTGAACTGTGAACCACTACCAACATTTACACAGACCTAATCCATAACAGCCACCTGGCTTCAGAGGAGGTAACATAATACCACTGCTCCCATCAGTGCTCTACGTAAACGTGAGCCTTTAATATCTCTGTGAACTTCGAGACTAGGAAAAAACTGCAACATCAACATACTTATCATCAGGGGGACAATAAATATAGAAAGTTAAACATTATGAGATGACAAGAAATAATCTTCAGACAAAGAAACAAGACAAAAATACACAAAAACAACGAAATGAAGAGGAGGTAGGTGACCTACCTGAAAAAAGAATTGAGAGTGATGATGTAAAGATGATCCAAGAACTAGGAGAAGAGATGGAGACACAGATAGAGAAGTTATAAGAAATGTTTAACAAAGAGCTAGAGGACCTAAAGAACAAGGAAACGAAGATGTATAGCACAATATCTGAAATGAAGAATACATGAGATGGAACCAATAGCAGGATAATAGAGGCAGAAGAATAAATAAGTGATGTGGAAGACAGAATGGTGGACATCACTGCCAGAGGAAAAAATAAAGAGAAAATAATGAAAAGAACTGAGGAGAGCCTAAGAGATCTCTGGGACAACATTAAACGTACCAACATTCATGTTATAGGGGTTCCAGAAAGAGAAGAGAGAGAAAAAGGGTCAGAGAAAATACTTGAAGAGGTTATAGGTGAAAATTTCCCTAATATGGTAAAGGAGACACTCACTAAAGTCAAGGAAGAACAGAGGATCCCACACAGGATGCACCCAAGAGACAAGAAGGACACTACCTAGTGATTGAAGGATCAGTCCAAGAAGAAGAAATAACAATTGTAAATATATATGCACCTAACATAGGATCACTTCAATATATAAGGCAACTGTTGACAGCCATAAAAGGAGAAATTGACAGCAACACAATAATAGCAGGGGACTTTAACAGCCCCACCTACATCAAGAGACAGATCATCCAGACAGAGAATCAACAGGAAACATGGGCCTTAAATGATACTCTAGACCAGATAGATTAACTAATATTTATAGAACATTCCATCCCAAAGCACCAGAATATACATCCTTCTCAAGTGCACATGGAATATTCTCTGGGATAGATCACATTTGGGGCACAGAACAAACCTTGATAAATTTTAAAATGTCGAAATATCCCATGCATTTTCTCTGACCACAATGCTATGAGACTGGAAATTGACTACAAGAAAAACAAACAAACAAAAAAACAAAACAGCAAAAAATACAAACTCCTGGAAGCTGAACAGTATGCTACTGAACCATCAATGGATCACTGAAGAAATCAAAGGGGAAATCAAGATACTTAGAGACAAATGACAACAAAGATACAACAAGTCACAACCTGTGGGACACATCAAAAGCAGTTCTGAGAAGAAAGTTTATAGCAATACAGTCTTACCTCAAGAAAGAAGAAAAACCTCAAATAAACAACCTAACCTTGCACCTGAAACAATTAGAGAAGGAAGAACAGACGAGGTCCATAATTAGCAGAAGGAAAGAAATCATAAAGATCAGAACAGAAATAAATGAAATAGAGACAAAACAATAGAGAAGATCAGTGAAACCAAAAGTTGGTTATTTGAAAAGATCAACAAAATTGATAAGCTTTTAACCAGACCCATCAAGAAAAAAGGGAGAGGGCTCAAATCAATACAATTAGAAATGAAAAAGAGAAATTACAACTGACTCCACAGAAATACAGTGGATCATAAGAGACTACTATAAGCAGCTCTAGGCCAATAAAATGGACAACATAGAATTGGACAGACTGTTACAAAGGTACAACCTACCAAGACTGAACCAGGAAGAAATTGAAAATATGAACAGACCAATCACAAGTACCAAAATTGTAAATGGATTAAAAACTCTTCTAAAAAACAAAAGGCTAGGACCCAATGGCTACACAGGTGAATTCTATCAAACTTTTAGAGAGGAGTTAACACCTATTCTTCTGAAACTCCTTCAAGAAATAGCAGAGGAAGGAATATTCCCAAGCTCATTCTATGAGGCCACCATCATGCCGATACCAAAACCAGACAATGATAACCCCCCCAAAAAAAGAAAGAAAGAAAATTGCAGGCCAGTATGCCTGATGAGCGTAGATGCCGAAATCTTCAACAAAATACTAGCAAACTAAATCCAAGCATTTATTAAAAGGATCATAAGCCATGATCAAGTAGGATTTATCCCAGGGAAGCAAGGATTCTTCAATAGCCACAAATCTATCAGTGTGATACACCACATTAATAAACTGAAGAATAAGAACCATACAATCATCTCAACAGATGCAGAAAAGACCTTTGAAAAAATTTGAAAACTCTCCAGAGAGTGGGGGTAGAGGGAACCTAATTCACCATTTTAAAAAACATATTTGAAAAACCTACAGCTAACATCATTCTCAGTGGTGAAGAATTAAAAACATGCCCACTAAGATCAGGAACAAGACAAGCATGTCCATTTTCACCACTATTATTCAACATAGTTTTGGAAGTCCTAGCCACAGCAATCAGAGAAGAAAAAGAAATAAAAGAAACCCAAATTGGAAAATAAGAAGTAAAACTGTCACTGTTTGCAGATGACATGATACTATATTTAGAAAACCCTAGCAATAGCATCAGAAAGCTGTAAGAACTCATCAATGAATTTGGCAAATTTGCAGGCTACAAAATTAATACACAGAAATCAATTGCATTTCTATATATGTTAACAATGAAAAATCAGAAAGAGAAATCAGAGAAACCATTCCATATACAATTGCATCAAGAAGAACTAAATACCTAGTAATAAGCCTACCTAAACAGACAAAAGACCTATACTCTGAAAACTATAAAATGTTGATGAGAGAAATCAAAGACGACACAAACAGATGAAAAGATATACCATGCTCTTGGATCAGAGGAATCAGTATTGCCAAAATGACTATGCTATCCAAGGAAATCTACAGATTCAATGCAATCCCTATCAAGTTACCAAAGGCATTCTTCACAGAACTAGAAGAGAATATTTAAAAATTTGTATAGAAACACAAGAGACTCTGAATAGCCAGAGCAATATTGAAAAAGAAAAAGAAAAGTGGGGGGGGGATCAAGCTTCCTGACTTTAAACAATACTGCAAAGCTACAGTCATCAAAACAATATGGTACTGGCATAAAACCAGAAATATCTGACCAATGGAACAGTATTGAAAGCCCAGATATAAACGGAACTACCTGTGGTCAGCTAATCTATGACAAAGGAGACAATAAAGATAGCCTCTTCAGTAAATGGTGCTGTGAAACCTAGAAAGCTACGTGTAAAAAAAAAATGAAAATAGAATACTATCTAACACCATATTCAAAAATAAACGCAAAATGGATTAAAGACTAAATATAAAGCCAGATACTATAAAACTCCTAAAAGAAAACATAGGCTTGACATCAATCACACCAACATCTCCTAGAATCATGATAATAAAGACACAAATAAACCAGTGTATCTAATCAAACTTAAGAACTTTTGCACAGCAAAGGAAACCATTAAAAAAAAAAAAGCAAAAAGGCAACACACGGAATGGTAGAAAATCTTTGCAAACGATGCAACAGACAAGGGCATAATCTCCAAAATATACAAACAGCTCATGCAACCCAACCACAAAAAAACAAACAACCCAATTGAAAAATGGGCAGCAGAACTAAGGAGACATTTCTCCAAAGAAGACGTGTGGATGGCCAACAGGCATATGAAAAAATGCTCAATATCACTAGGTATTAGAGAAATGAAAATCAAAACTGCAATGAGGTACCACCTCACACCAGTCTAGAATGGCCATCATGAAAAAAATCAACAAAATAACAAATGCTGGAAAGGGAGTGATGAAAAAGTTACCCTCCTCCACTGTTGGTGGGAATGTAAATTGATACAGTCACTATGGAAAACAGTATGGAGGTATCTCAGGAAATTTAATATAGAGAGCTACCATATGATCCAGCAGTTCCATTGCCAGGCATAATTCTGGATAGAACTTTCATTGAAAAAATGTATGCACCCCTATGTTCATTGCAGCATTGTTCACAATAGCCAAGACATGGAAACAACCTAAATGTCCATCAACAGATGAATGGATTAAGAAGATGTGGTACATATATATAATAGAATATTACTCGGCCATAAAAAAGACTAATGCCATTTAACAACATGAATGTGTCTAAAGACTCTCATACTAAGTGAAGTAAGCCATAAAGAAAAAGACAAATACTATATTATATCACTTACTTGTGGAATATAAAATGTGGAATATATGATCCTATCTAAAAATAACAAACAATAAAAACCAGAAGCAGATCATGGCCAAGAAGTGAAGTCTCGGGGTTCACATTGGAGCAAGTGGAGGGAATGGAATGAATGGGCATTTGGGGAGTTTTTTGGATGCAAACTATTACATTTGAAATGGATGGGCAGTGAGGCCCTACAGCACAGAGAAATGTGTGTGATTGGGTCACTTTGTTGTACAACAGAAACATTGTAAATCAACTATACTACTACTACTACTACTGATGTTAGACCTTAAAATTGTGCAAAGAAAAGGTAATATGGAGCAAAGAAGCCAGACACAAAAGTATATCCTGTTTAAACCCTTTATTATGAAAATCCAGACAGGTAAATCCGTTTTTGAGACAGAATGAATTTTAGTAGTTTCTTATAACCAAGGGAATAGAGGAATCAACTTGTATGGAGCATAAGGAACGTTTTGGGGTCAGTAAACCTACTATAATTTGTTGTGGTGGGAAAGATGCATGAATTTGTAAAAATGCATTTTTATTGGCACAATACTTAACTGCTTATATTGACCCATATATAACAGGTATTTATAAAAATTCTTCTTATCTAGGCTATTAGCAAAATTTGAAAAAAAATATTTTCAAATAAAACTTATTTGTTTGCATTTTTGATGTAGAAACATTACTTTTTTGGAACAGTATTTCCACTTAAATAGTGTCATTTTTCAAGATATGAGGACTTCACATCAAAAACAAAATCAAAATCTGATTTTTCCCTAAAAAAAGAAATTGGAGGAAATTTTTTTTTTGTCTTTTATCATTTTAGGGCCGCACCCATGGCTTGTGGAGGTGCCCAGGCTAGGGGTCTAATTGGAGCTGTAGTCGCTGGCTTATGCCACAGCCACAGCAACGTGGGATCGAAGCCACGTCTGTGACCTACACAACAGCTCACAGCAAGGCCGGATCCTTAACCCACTGAGCAAAGCCAGGGATTGAACCCACAACCTCATGGTTCCCTGTTAGATTCGTTCACGCTGAGCCACGACAGGAACTCCTGGAGGAAATTTTTTATTCAAATGTAAGAATATATGAGTGAAAATTACTTTAAAAATACATGTAGCACTCCTATGAAAAACTTAAGATATTCAAATAGAGACAGATGATTTATTCTCAAGAAATAAAAGAACTCTTGTATGTATTTTTGTGGATTGGGTTGAATTTGTATATTAAAAAAAACCTCAAAATATGAATATGGTTTGCATTTCCAACTATTAGATTTTTTATAAAAAAAAGAGAAAAAACATTTTCCTATCGGCCTTTCTATTAAATGAACTATGATTCAAAAAATGAAATAATACTGTTTGGCTGATCAGGAAGACTAAATTTTGTAATCATACCATTGGCTCTATGAATTGTTTTGTATTTTATTCTAAGTTAATTTATTGGCTCTGAACACAGACCCAGAGGCTGAATAAGAACAGTGGAGATCACAGTACATCATTATATGATAACAATAATGAATTTTGAATAATAAGGTCCTATGCAATATCTGTAACTAATATGGCAGTTATGGGAACAGCCTCTATTGCCTGAGCCTACCACTTGGGTTTAATATCCATATTGCATTAAATGATTGCAAGGGCAATAATCTTAACTATCTTAGCCTCAGGGAATTATAATAATAGCACTAAACATATAGGTTGTTTGGTAAAATAAATGAGATAACCAATATAAAGCACTTGCATCATAATTTGGCACAACAAGTACTATGCAATTATTAGTTATCATAGGTATCCTTTTCAATAGCTTCTTGAAAACAATGCTAAATATTGTTAGAACTGAACAAATAGAAAACCTTTCTCTCGCTTAGTTATATTTCATAATGCTAAGATGAAAATTAATTCACTTTTGTAACAAAATTGAGCAACATTAACATTCTTAGTATAGAAGGTAGTTAGGATAAAATTTCAAATACCTTTTTGTGGAATTTTTGTTATTCATGAAATAATTAACCAGTGGGTCATTTATAAATACAAATGTCAGTATAAATACATCTAAAATGTCTTCTTTAGGTGACCAAAACTGGACAATCTAATCAAATATTTTCCTGAAACATAATGCAGGCAGTGAAAACTTATGGATGAAGCTAAAACTTACCTTACTGAGATAATAATGTTCCAATATTAAATTGTCAATTTTTAATTTTTATTTAGATATATATTCTTAGTAAACAATTTTAATGTACAATTAATTTTTATTTAGATATATGTTCTTAGTAAACAATTTTAATATACAATTAATTTTTCTCTCTTTCCTACACTCTCTCAGTCCTTAAAGCTACCTGAGAGATTTTTTTAATTAATTCTGAGATTTCTCCCATATGGCTTTGGATACCCTACAATTCAAAATATCTTTAGTAGTCTTCTAAACTTAAGAGTAGAGGAAAAACCAGATCTAAAAGTTTCACATAACTGTCTAGAAATAGGTTTACAATGTCATCAGTAAAGAGATTATAGATATGATTTCTTCTTCTGGAAAACTGCTTTTCTGGCATCATCTCAAATAAATATAAATGCTGTAGAACTATAATTAGGCATGAATTCATGAGATACTAGCATAAATATTGTTCAACAGCAATGGAAAAACTCAGAGAGGTAAAGATTAGTAGTTTGATATGAAGAAAAAATATTTTAAGGATGCTGTTGAAACATTTTCATGACGTCACTACCTACTAAATCTATGAAGCTAGAATAAAATATCTCAGAATGATACAAGAGATGAAATGAGTTGTTTAGGATATTTGACATTCTGTGAAATTGACTGCTAATTATTAAATAACCAGAGGTAATAGTTCAAAATTGATAAAAATAATGAGATATGATAAACAAGAAAAATCAGTTGAGGAGTCAAACACACCTATGTTCTTCAGAGAGTTGAAGTACATCCAGCAGTTATACATGTTGGCAAGACCTAGAATTTCATCTTCAGTATGCTATATTCTGACTAGTTTGCAATACATCATTCTGATTTAGGTAGATGCTTTTGTCATATCTTTATTAAATGCATTTAACTTCCTATAAGATTGTAGGATGGGGATGGGGAAGAGGGAGAAAGACCTCCACCAACCAAAATATTCCAGGTAATAATGTACCTAGGAGGTGTGTGAAACTTTAAAATTTCACACTGAGATAGAAATTTCAGAAATACATTTTTCTTGTATAGCAATGAATGAGGTGCAAGAGAAGCAGAATAGTGATAGTTGCACATAATTTTAGTTCCCACTCTTCATACTTGCCTAACTACTATTTCTTCAAATGATTAATAAGAATAGCTCCAGGAATTCCCTTCATGGCAAAGCAGAAACCTATCTGACTAGGAGCCATGAGGTTGCAGGTTTGATCCCTGGCCTTGCTTAGTGAGTTAAGGATCCACTGTTGCTGTGAGCTGTGGTGTAGGTCACAGATGTGCCTCAGATCTGGCGTTGCTGTGTCTGTGTCTGTGGCCTAGGCCAGCAACTACAGCTCCGTTTAGACTGCTAGCCTGGGAACCTCCATATGCCATGGGTACGGCCCTAAAAAAAAACCCAAAAGGACAAAAAAAAAAAAAGAATAGCTCCAAATTTCATATCCAAGTCTAGTGTTTGATAAGCACATTTTATGGTATGTAACTTATAACTCAATAAAGACAAATATTCAATTTACAATGGAATAGGAGTTTCTTGGAGTAAAGGTTTAATTTTTTTCCTGGTATATAGACTAAAATTATTTAAGTTTTATCATATTTCCCTCTAAGTATATCACAAAGTAGTACCTGTTTTATATTAAAAACATGAGATTTTTCTTTTATTATTTTATTAAAACGTAGTTTATTTACAATGCTGTGACAATTTCCACTGTACAGGAAAGTGACTCAGCTATATATATATATATATATATATATATATATATATATGGCTGAAAAGGAGTGTATATATATACACTCCTTTTCTTATATTACCTTTGATCATGGTTTATCGCAAGGGGCTAGACACAGTAGCCTGTGCTATACAGTGGGACCTTATTGCCCATCCATTCTAAATGTAATATCTTGCATCTATTAACCACAAATTCCCAGTCGATTCCTTTCCCTCTCCCCTCCTCCTTGGCAACCACAAATCTGTTCTCTATGTCTATGAGTCTGTTTCTGTTTTGTAGATAGGTTCATCTGTGACATATTTTAGATTCTATATAAGTGATAGCATATGGTATTTGTCTCTCTCTTTCTGACTGACTTCACTTAATATGAGCAATTCTAATTGCATCTATGTTACCACAAATTATATTATTTCATCCTTTTTACACCTGAGTAATATTCCATTATATGTATATGTATATATATATTACATTTTCTTAACCCATTCATCTGTTGGTGGACATTTAGGTTGCCTCCATGTCTTAGCTGTTGTGAATAGTGCTGTCTTGGACATATAGGTGCACATATCTTTTTTTTTAATTTGTTTTTAATTGAGGTTTATTATACAGAATAAAATGCCTCAAATATACATTTGAGAATGTATACTGCCACATTAGCAATATCAAAATGACATTACATTTTTTACGCTTAAAAATTTTCCTTACGATTGTTTAATTTTAATTTGTGTTTCCCTAGTAATGAGAAAAATATTTCACACCTTTTATTAACTGCAGAGCAATTTTCATTTAGTTTGAGTTGTTTTTCTTTTTGAAATTATTATAGTTTTTTTTCATTTGTTAACAATGAATTTTATTTCAGTTATAGGTGTACAAAGATCATAAGTCAATTTGATAGATTTTGTGTCCCAAACCCACAGTGCATCCCCCCAGATTGTCTTATTTGAAAAACCAAGGTTTTCCAAAATCTGTGAGTCATTGTCTGTTCTTCAAAGAAGTTCATTGTGTCTCTTTAGTTTCCACATGTAAGCAGTAGCATTGGGTGTTGCTGTCTAATTGTCTGACTGGTTTCACTTCGTATGATAATTTCTACATTCATCCATGTTGCTATAAATGTTGTTATTCCGTTCCTTTTAATGGCTGAGTAATATTCCATTGTGTGTATGTACCATATCTTCCCTATCCATTCCTCTATCGATGGGCATTTAGGTTGTTTCCATGCCCCGGCTTCTTCCCTCTCTAGCTGCTTTAGATGTAAAGTTAGGTTGTTTATTTGAGCTTTTTCTTGTGTCCTCAGGTAGGCTTGTATTGCTATATACTTTCCTCTTAGAACTACTTTTGCTGTATCACAGAGGTTTTGGTGTGTTGTGTCTTTGTTGTCATTTGCTTCTAGGTATTTTTTAATTTCTTCTTTGATTTCAACAGTGATCCATTGGTTGTTTTCTTGTTTTTGTATCCATTCAGCTAGTCTATGTCTTTTGGTTGGGGCATTCAGTCCATTACCATTTAAGGTAATTACTGATATATATGTTCTTATTGCCATTGTAATAACTGTTTGGGGTTTTTGTTGCTCTTTTTTTTTTTTTACCCTGAAGTTTTGATACAGGGGTCTATATACAAGTGAGATTGTTTTAAGTTGTTCGTTTCTTAATTGCACGTGCGTCTCCAGTGACCTGCGTTTGTGCCCTCTTCTCACGATTTCTGATTTTGGTAGCATAGTTGTGCATGGATGATTTAGTATCTTTACTCTATATATGCGTTTACTGGTGAGCCTTATCATTTGTGGTGTTTTTGTTTCTGGTTGTGGCGTTTTCTTTTCTGACTAGAGAAGTTCCTTTAAGATTTGTTGTAAAGCTGGTTTAATGTTGCAGAAATCTCTTAGCTTTGGCTTATCTGTAAAGATTTGGATCTCTCCTTCAAATCTGAACGTGAGCCTTGCTGGGTAAAGCAATCTTGGTTGGAAGTTTTTCCCTTTCATCACATTAAGTATATCATGCCACTCCCTTTTGGACTGCAGAGTTTCAGATGAAAAATCCACTGATAACCTTATTGGGGTTCCCTTGAATGTCATTTGTTTTGTTTCCCTAGCTGCTTTCAAAATTTTCTCTTTGTCTTTAATTTTGGTCATTTTGATTAATATGTGTCTCGGGGTGTTCCTCCTTGGGTTTATTTTATATGGTACTCGGTGCACTTCCTGAATTTGACTGAGT
>PVHT020000230.1:9619677-9669601 GCA_004024745.2 Catagonus wagneri
ACGTGGGGCTCAGAACTCTCAGTCCTGTAGCTGAGTCTCTGTGATGCAGTTACTTTCCAATCTGTGGGGCTTCCCACCCAGGAGGTATGGCATTGCTTCTATCATGTAATCGCCCCTCCTACCTCTTGATGTGGTCTCTTCTTTGTCTTCTGGAGTAGAATATCTTTTTTGGAAGTTTACAGTCCATTTGGTTGAAGGCTGCTCGGCATTTGGTTGTAGTTTTGCTGTTTTTCGGGAGAGAAGTTGAGCTCCAGTCCTTCTATTCCGCCATCTTAATCCAATCTCTGCACATATCTTTTTGAATTGTAGTTTTTTCTGGATATTTGCCAGAGGTGGGATTGCTGGATCATATAATAGCACCATATTTAGTTTTCTGAGGAAATTCATAGTATTTTCCATAGCGGTTGTACCAATTTACATCCCTTCAACCAGTGTAGGAGAGTTCCCTTTTCTCCACACTCTCTCCAGCGTTTGTAATTTGTAGACTAATTAATGATGGACATTCTGATAGGATAAGGTCATACCTCACTGTAGTTATGATTTCCATTTCTCTTAAAATTAGTGATGTTTAGCATTTTCATGTGCCTTCTGGCCATTCATATGTCTTCTTTGAAGAAATGTCTATATAGGTCTTCTGCCCATTTTTTGATTGGATCGTTTTTTGTTTGTTGCTATTGAGTTGTGTGAATTATTTCTACATATATATATATTTTGGAGATTAAACCCTTGTCAGTTGCATCCTTTGCACCTATTTTCTTCCATTCTGTGGATTGTTCTTTGGTTATGTTTTGCTTGTTTTAAATGGTTTCTTTTGCTGTACAAAAGCTTGTAAGTTTGATTACGTCCCATATATTTATTTTTGTTTTTATTTCTATTGCCTTGGGAGACTGACATAAGAAAATATTTGTATGATTTATGTCAGAGAATGTCTTGCCTATGTTCTCTTCTATGAATTTTATGGTGTCATGTCTTATGCTTAAGTCTTTAAACCATTTTGAGCTTATTTTTGTTCATGGTGTGAGGGTGTGTTTTAGTTTCATTGATTTACATGCACCTGTCCAGTTTTCCCAGAATTGCTTGCTGAAGAGTCTGAGTTTTTCCCATTTTAAATTCTTGCCTCCTTTGTCAAAGATTAATTGATTGTAGTTGTCTAGGTTTATTTCTGGGCTGTCTCTTCCGTTCCATTGACCCATACATCTGTTTTTGGACCGATACCACAGTCTTGATCACTGTAGCTTTGCAATATTGTCTGAAGAATGGGAGAGTTATGCTTCCTTCCTTGTTAGGAGCTCCACTCCCCAGGATCGCTTGGCAATTTTAGGTTTTTTTGGTTCCATATAAATTTTTGTATTATTTTTTCTAGTTCTGTGAAAAATTAAAAAGTCCTGATTTTTATATGGGTAGGAATCTGTAAAAAAAAAAAAAGTCTGTATTTAAAAGCAGTTTAAAAAGAACCTAGAAACACTCTTGCTACCTCAGAGGCATAAAATAAATATTTGATAAATAGTGGTTTTAATGAAAATAATCACAATCTGAAAGCACTGGTTTTCAAATATATTACAAACACTTAGTATAATACTAAATGAAAGCAGTATTAGAAAAATCCTCTTAAGAAAAGATGTTTGTCAAGTTTTGTTTGACATTCTTTTGCTCTGTCCAATTTTTTTCATTATTCACCTTGAAAATTTGAAAAAGGCATAAAAATTAATAAATTTGTGTGAAAAAATTCATGTATAATCAGTACTTTTAAAATAAAATAGTGTTGTATTCTAAAACTTAGAAAGTGTTTTCTCAAATCTAGGCTAATATTTAATATATTGATTCATCTCCCATGTTTTAAAGATGATTTTTCTTCTTGGGCTTCCCACAGGCAAACTGCCCCTGAATACAGAATTTTTTTTTTTTTAGAGTAGAGTTTATATTTAGCCAGTATTCATAGGTTCAGATTGACTTAAGTTATTTAAATGCGTCAATTCTGAAAAATAAATATAATTTAGTAAGACCACAAATTAATAAGATCCAAGGTTAAATACTGGCAGCTCCTAGGGGCTCCTGAGTAGACAGCAGTGACAGCGGCAGACAAGGGCACATCCCATCCATTACTCTGAAGCAGGCTGCTGTTAATGGGGGTGGCAACCTGTGTAGCATCAGTGTCAGCATTTTTCCTGCAGGCTGAGACATAAGCCTAGGGTTCAGGCCATGTAGGAATTTCTAACACTCAGCTTCACTCCAGTTAACATCAAGTTCTCAATGCTAGTGTATTAATTACATTAATTTAATGTAAAATTTGTTTAAATGTTTGATGTTTTAACTTTTTTCAAATCATGTCTCAAATAGGAGGCATCCTTAAGCTAGTGATAGTGACAATTTCTAAAATTTCAGAATATGTTTTGGAAATTGCAATAATGTTTTGATGTATACTATAGCTTGGGTTATTTGCTAAGATATTTATCACATATAAGAGGAATAAAATATAAAATATAAAAATATTTTATATTTCTGATGAATAAATTTATTAATGCATCAATTTCTATTCTTATGTGAGTTGGGAAATGTTCTAGTTATAACTTTTACATAAAAGTATACAAAAGTTGATGCTGGAATACAAAAATTCAAAATACAAAAATTCCTATTATGGCTCAGTGGTTTACAAACCTAACTAGTATCCATGAGGATGCGGGTTTGATCCCCAGCCTCACAAATGGATTAAGGATCCAGCTTTGCTGTGAACTGTGGTGTAGGTCGCAGACACAGCTGTGATCCCACATTGCTGTGGCTGTGGCATGGGCTGGCAGCTGCAGCTCCAAATCAGCCCTTAGTCTGGGAACTTCTATGTGCTGCGCATGCAGTCTAAAAAGCAAAAACAAAACAAAAATGATGCTTAATTTGCATTTTGAAGCAAATATTATTGATGAATTGCTTTGATGTGTTTTCTAACATTTAATTTTCTTTTCTTACTTGCTTATCCTCATAATTTCATTACAATTAACAATTTTTAAAAAAAGACATTTCCTTATTATCACACATAGCTCAGGCACTGCTGCCTTCATTCCATTGCAAAAAATAATTTATCTCATTTTACAGACAGAATAACTAACAAACACCACTAAAAAGGAAAGGACGCAAATTAGTATTGTTGCAAATAAAACATTCAAAATAATGTTAAATATGGAGTTCCTTTCGTGGCTCAGTGGTTAACGAATCCGACTAAGAACCATGAGGTTGTGGGTTCGATCCCTGGCCTTGCTCAGTGGGTTAAGGATCCGGCGTTGCCGTGAGCTGTGATGTGGGTTGCAGAAACGGCTCGGATCCCACGTTGCTGTGGCTGTGGCGAAGGCTGGCGGCTACAGCTCCTGTTGGACCCCTAGCCTGGGAACCTCCATGTGCCGCAGGTGCGGCTCTAGATAAGGCAAAAAGACAAAAAAATAAATAAAATAAAATAATGTTGAATATACCAGAGGCCTGGTCAATTATTGAAATTTATCTTGAAAATTACTTCTCTATTTCCAGTTGTACCCAGTACTTTTCATAATAACATAGACAGTCAGAATCATTTATTCATCAAACAATTGCCTAATACCTCCTATATTCCAAAATGTAAATAGTAAGGCTAGTGGTTACACAGAGTAAAATTAAAACTTCACTTCAGGAAATTACTGGGTTTGCAAATAAGAAACAAACATGTGTGTCAATAATAATTAAATGTATAGTAACAATAGTAAGAGAAGTAAGCAGAGATTATGGTGTAATCAATACTAAAGTAAATAACAGCTAATTTCCCCAAAATAAATCAGATAAGATGTTAAATAGAAGCATATCCCTAAAATGAGTCCTGAAAAGTGATTATGTGCTTTTATGGTAGGAAATAAATGAAGAGACTTTGGCTGATGAAGAAGCATGAGGAAATCATAGAGGTATGTGCTATGACAGGTAGTGCCTGAAGGTAGTTATGTGATTATTATATCAATTAAAACTTAATAAGCAAACCGGTGATAATCTTGGTATCCTTATAAATTAATGTTTAAAAATATGTAATTGTTATACTTTTTATAATCATTTTATACCCACTGGAAAATTGTATGACTTGTAGTACTTCATGAAATTAATTACTTATAAGGCAAATAATTGTTCCCGTATTTAAGCCAAAATCTTTGGTACTTCCTTAGTAAAAGTGCCTCAAATTCAAACAAATGTAACACTCTCTTTAAAGACAGTATCAACCAAACCATCCTTTGGAAGAATTAGTCTTGGGAGAGTAGAGTAATCCACTGGAAAGAAAAGTTACTTGATAATCTTTTTTTTTTTTTCCTTTTAGGGCCACACCTGTGGCATATGGAAGTTCCCAGGCTAGGGCTTTAATGGGAGCTACAGCTGCTGGCCTATGCCACAGCCACAGCAACACCAGATCCAGGCTGCATCTGAGACCTACACCACAGCTCACAACAACACTGGATACTTAACCCACTGAGTGAGGCCAGGGATCGAACCCGCAACTGCATGGTTCCTAGTCAGATTCATTAACTGCTGCACCGCAATGGGAACTCCAAGATACTTGTTATTCTTATAAACTATTGACCTAAACTAAACTAAAAATGTAAGAATTCACCAGCAGAGAAAGCATCAAGTGTGTAAAATCTTCATTCAAACAAGATTCAACAACCAAACTCTATATTCTCTACTTATATGATTTGGTTCGGTGTCCCAAAAATGACACAAAAAGATATGAAGTATCTTTCTTTTGTGAATTTATCCACACTCAAATTTGACTGATTATTTAAAGCTCACTAAGTGTGATATTATTTATCTCCTTCATTACTTAGAACGGCTGTGCTCAAAATATACCTTTCTATTATATAAGAGGAAATTGATTATCAAGGGGTTGAGTGTGTGGTTGAAGATTACATATGGAGGGATGCATTGCATTCAGGAATTCTAAATCCAAGTGTAGTATTTATGTATATCGTACCATATGAATATAATTATATATAAAAATACTAAACTTGGATTTAGACTATGTAAATTCTGCATATATATGTGTTATAATATACATATATAACATTGCCTTCTCAATGTCCCAGGAGAGTTGCCTAGCTCTGTGCAATACTATCACTCTACATTATGGTGTATCACCTAGATTTGCCCTCCAATTAACAATCACTCCATAGGTTCTATCATGTTATACCATCTCCAGTTCAGAGTGTGTTTATGTTGTGTCTTGTTCACATGCAATCTCATTTCCATTTGTATTATAAAGAGATCTAATAGACTACTTCATTGCAAGATGGTAAGGATTAATAGCTAAATATCACAAATGAACACACATTTCAGCCACACTTTAATGTCAGAGATCACTCAAAGTAAATGTCTATATATTTTTAATTAAAATAATAAGCATATTATATCTAAAATTGAGTTTTTAAGGAGTTCCCTGGTGGTCTAGTGGTAAAGGATCTGACGTTGTCACTGATGTGGTGCAGGTTCAATACCTGGTCTGGAAATTTCCACATACCATGGGTGTGGCAAAAAAAATTAGAATAAAAATTAAATTGATTTTCTATCTTTAGTAGATATGAGGATATCTAGCTTTTATTGGAGTTACTTTGATATATCCGTATTACTCACAAGTATTGTGACTGAGTGAGTCCAATATTTTGCCTGTATTACAGTGGTTTATATATTGCCTATAAGACTTTGAGAACAAGCCCAGAGTGCATAGTTTTTAGAACTACTTAAGCATATTTACACAGTTTCTGCCACATGACCTGTCCCATCTGGCCTGCTAACCAGAAAGTATTGACCTGGAACTGGAACTTCTGGATCTAAGGATCAGAACATGTGAGATAAAAAACAAACATTAAAATCTATCCCAGAAGTTCTCTTGTGGAGCAGCAGCTTAATGATCTAGTGTTGTCACTGTAGCAGCGCCCATCACTGCTGTGCTGTGGGTTCAATCCCTGGCTCCAGGAACTTCCACATGTTTCGGGCATGGCCAAAAACAAAACAAAACAAAACAAATCTATCCGTTTAACTCCACTACTATGGTATTTGCTAATGGAGAATTCAAAGTTTTATGGAATAGAATCATTAGGTATCCGAGATACTTTTGAAGTATTCATTTATTAGGTAGACTATTTTCCTTCAAATAATAATAAATACTGTTCCTGGGGTTCCCTTCGTGGCTCAGTGGTTAACGAATCCGACTAAAAACCGTGAAGTTGCGGGTTCGATCCCTGGCCTTGCTCAGTAGGTTAAGGATCCGGCGTTGCCGTGAGCTGTGGTGTAGGTTGCAGACGTGGCTCGGCTCCTGCATTGCTGTGGCTGTGGCGTAGGCCGGTGGCTACAGCTCCTGTTAGACCCCTAGCCTGGGAACCTCCATATGCCGCGGGCGCAGCTCTAGATAAGGCAAAGAGACAATAATAATAATAATAATAATAATAATAATAATAATAATAATAAAATACTGTTCCTTTTAAAATATTGTATTCTAGTTTAATACGTGACAGGTACTGTGATACGTATTTTATATACTCAAAAGATCCCTTTTTGAAGTGTAATCTATGTAAATAAGGAAATGATGGCTTTAACGGGTTTGATGGCATGTCCATGCTCATACATATTATGTGTAGCAGAAATTTCACCCAGCCTATTTTCAAAGGTCATGAGTTTATAGTACTACCATAAACTCAGTTATAGTACTCAATTACAGTACTACTACAACTCAGTCAAGATCGCAGATCCCAATGTCTATTTTGAGGCAGGCAGCATTTTGTAATTTTATGAAACGGTATCTCTTTGTTTAGAGTCCTAATTGTTCTATCATGGGGTCTGCAGAGCACCAGATAGAGTACTCATCTGAGAACATGTGTGAAGCACCCTAAATAAGAGATCAGCTTTTTTTAGTGTTGTAGCTGCATGTTACATATCAAAACAATAGTTTTTCTGGAGTTCCCATAGTGGCGCAGCGGAAACAAATCTGACTAGGAACCACGAGGTTGCAGTTTGGTCCCTGACCTCGCTCAGTGGGATCCGGGGTTGCTATGAGCTGTGGTGTAGGTCACAGATGGGCTCCGATCTGGCGTTGCTGTGGCTCTGGCGTAGGCTGGCAGCTGTAGCTCTGATTGAACCCCTAGCCTGGGAACCTCCCTATGTCACAGATGCAGCCCTAAAACGACAAGACAAAAGACAAAACAAAACAAAAACACAATAGCTTTCTAATAATTAAAAACAACAAAAACAATAATAATACATAACTTTATGTCATGGATAATTTTGCATGGAACACTTTGAATCACAATTATTCCATGGAAGTGCATATTATTATTATCCGTCTATTACAAAGATATTTTTCTGAAGTTACCATTACAGTCAATGGTTCAAAGACTTCATAGCACTTTAAGCCAAAGCAGAGAAAACTTTCCTTTTCTACAGCAATTTACTGGGGTGAGGTATCCTTAGTATTTTGCATTCCCTAATCTGCATTCATCTAAACTGTCAGCTGAGGGAGTTCTGGTCGTGGATCAGAGGAAGCTAACCTGACTGGTGTCCATGAGGATTCTGGTTAGATCCCTGACCTCTCTCAGTGGTTAAGGATCTGGCGTTGCCGAGAGCTAGGGTGTACGGTCGAAGACGCGGCTCTGGTCTGCCACGGGTGAGGCCCTAAAAAAACAAAAAAAAATTGTCAGTCGATTATATTAAAATTGCATAATACCTGGAAATAATAACTTTTATTTTTTTATTCAAAGGATGAATGTCTTTACTCTTTATAAGTTGAATCTCTCCTTTTCTTTCTTTTAAAAATCATTGTGATTCATGAACCATTTATTATTTGGCCAGGAGATACTCCCTCCTTCCCCGGTTTATTTCCTGTTCTGCTTAGGAGTTTGGATACATGTTTCTGTTCCATGAATCACTGACTAAAGGCATTTACGGTTTGTGTATATACTTGTGCTCTTTTGCTTTATAATAAGCCTTAAAGATTTTAAGCACAGGTGCATAAAACTATAAGGCATAGTTTTATTTTATATGATTTCTCTACCAGAAATAATTGAGTATAAGACAAAAATAAAAAAATAACATCCAAAAGCTCTATGGGGAGAAATTTAAGTTTTGATGAAACTCTGGGAAAAATGTTCCCCTCAGTCATGTATGAATTTGTTTTGAGGAATCTTGAAATACAAAAGATATATAAGACTTTTGTCATGTAGGGACAATTTGAGCCATTATTCTCCTAATATTGGGGTAAATATATCTTCATCCAAAGCTATATTCTATATCTCTTTAAAAATAACATATAAAGTATGTCTAGTGAATATGGACATCAGTATATGTATTTTAGGGAACCGTGCACACCACTCAGTTTTATATGATACAAACTCTTCAAGAGTACAACAAATTCTGTGATTAAATGAACAGTTCGGTTGTCTGTTACCTCAATAATTAAATGACTGTATTCTAAACCAATTTCAAGATATTTATATATTCATTATTAGGATCTTAATGATTAAGAGATATCACTTTACTGGGAGTGTAAAATCCAGGAAATAATAATTATGTTATTCTGAATTGGCTTTATTAAGAATAATATGGGTAAAAAAATATCATATAATTTGATAGTAAATGACAGAAAAAATAGTGGATTGTCAAGGAATTCCAATTGAATATAGGATGATGTTGAGTGACTTAGACTCAGTATACCTGGGAGTTTTGTTCTCATGGAGAAATTATCTGGGAAACTAATTAAGCAAAGTCACTCTTGAAGACACGGTATCATTAATCTTTATCGTGCATCACTTAGGAAAAAGCCACATATTTGAGAAATGTATTTTAATAATAATGCTTATGCAGACTGTTTAAGAATCATATGTTTTACCAGAATTAATAGATATTCATAAAAATAATGATTCTTTAATTTAGTTATGGAAATCACAATTACCTAAATTAGTTTAATTTGTGGGAAGTTAGCATTTTCCATTTATTTTTCTTTAACCGCACAAATGTTTATATTAGCCCTAAAAGATTTTTTTATTCTATTTCCTAAATGACCTTGCATTTTAATTATACTCTGGCACTGTAATAGTTTAATAAGTCAAATTTCATTTATTTAGAAATATATTACTGGAGATTTACATAAATACATTTGTATTATAATTATATTACATTACACTATATTATAATTTGTGATGTTTCTTACAAATATGTTTTGTGTGCAACCAATAACTTAATAGATTACCACCAGAATTATAAAGGGGGAGAGAAAAATTTATCAGCAAACGGTTTTCATTTTAGTTTGTTGCCAAATTCATCAATTCCATGCTAATAAATACCTTCTATTATCATTTAAGATTATTTTACTGAATGTGCTCTATTTTATTACATATGGAACATATCTTTCCAATATATTTTTTATGATAATGAATATTTTCTATATCTTGCCTTCTGAATAGAGTAACCACTAGCTACAGCGCTATTGAGAACTTAAAATGTCGCTAGTGGTACAAACTTCTCTTTTGACCATGTTATATCTTAAAATTGTTATATCTTAAAATTATGGGATTTCTTCCTTCTACATATACTCTCTAACTTTGCTGATATATCTGATATGTCTATCTACTGATATAACTGAGTCAGAAAGACAACATGCAGTATATTAAGAATTTCAACTGTGTACTTTGTATAGGATTTCAGTATAACTGCTTGGTGAAATCATATGCACATATTTAGAATACATAATTAGCCTTTGATTTATTGCTGATTTTTCTCGTATGAATTGTGCTATAAACCCATAAAATTTGTATTCTAATTCTCTTTTCTTTTGCAACTCTAAGATATCCTTAACTCTGCTTTGACTGCACACCTGTCTTTCAGCGACTACGTTCTTCCTACATTATGGTCACTGACTTAGATGCTGTATTGAGTAAGAACATTTCTAGATAACGCAATCGAGCATATAAAAATATTTTCAGGAATCCACTATTTTCTCCTCTTTTTTTTTTGCTGTCATATCTTTCTTGTGAAATTCTTAATGTGTTAGGAAATCATTAAATTCCACCAGAATAGCCCTACTTTAAATATTTAATTTTTTTCAGCCAATATAATTTCATATCCTAGATTGCTGTTTCTTTACACTGAGCTATGTGCTGAATTTTAACATACCCCAAACAGAGTCAGTGCCTCATGCCACTTCTGTAATTTTTAATACCTTAAGAAATTAGTTGAAAGGGAGCTGATGTATACAGATTTCATAAAAACAAATTTCAAATTTATGGGGAAATAATAATTTAATTTAATAAAGATACGAATTGAAATAAAAGTATTTTGACGCTTTTACATGGAAATTAAACCTATCAAAGCCTTTAGGGTGTCAGGTGAAATAAAAATTAAAGTAACACAATTCTGAAGTTCTACACATCTGTGCACCTAAAGGTACACACAGAGGAGGCAGAACTGGGGAACAGTAGGCAGTGCGTATAATCTTGCCCCCCACCCCATAGCCACAGTGGATAAGAACCCGGCAGCAGCAGAGAAGGTGGCACAAATGACTCCAGCCTCCTGGCCACAGTGATGCTACTGGTACAGAGAACTGGGTAGTGGTAATACTCTCCTTGAAGAGGCACCCAGGACTCCAACCTTTCTGCCTGCAGTGGTGTCTATAAACCTGACAACAGCAGATGTGGCAGAGGTGCCTGTGACCCCGACTCCCCATAACCCTCATCCACCTTGCCCCTGCCCACCTAAGGCCATGGGTCCTGCAACTCAGGTTAACTCAGACCTAGTATAGGTGTTTGCCAACCCAGTGTTCCATGGGGTGACACTAGTGATAACACTGACTACAGCAACATCAAGGCACAAACAATGAGGGCGTTGGGTAACATCTTTGGGTGGTGGTGGAGGGTTAAAATGTTGATTCTAAAATATAACCCAAGGCAACTCAGGTAAGAGAAATAAAAACTTATGCTATCTCACCACTGGCTGAAAAACAACAGAAAGGCCTCTAATTACTAAGCTGCTGAATTTTAGTAGCAAGTGAAAAAAGCTTTACATAAAGAAAGGTGTTTACTACTTCATAAGCATTGGCAGAGGAACATTTCATCGAGCACTGTAAAAAATTACATTAACACAATAGCACAAAGAGAAAATGACAATTCTCCAGAAAGCAAATTTAAACTCAGAGACTATTGTGATCTAACTGAGAGAGAATTTAAAATAGCTGTTGAAGAAACTCTGAGCTACAAGAAAATGCAGTAAGTCAGTTCCGTTAGCTCAGGATTAACATTAATGAACAGAAGGGATACTTTGCCAAAGATTGGAACTCTAAGGAGAACCAATAATAAATTCTGAAGTTGAAGAACTCAATATGTGAAATAAATTATGCATTTAGAAAGCAGAGGGAATAAAGACGACTATAAGGGAAAGAGAATTAGCAAGTTCAAAGATTGAAATCTAGACATGATACACATAGAAGAGAAGGAGTAAGATCTTTTAAAAAATAAATGAATTCTACAATAACTATCTGAGCTTTGTAACATAATAATAATGGGTATCCCAGAGGGAGAGGAGAAAGTGAGAGAAAGGAAAAGAGAGATTATTTAAAGAAATAATAGCTGAGAACTTCCCAGACTTGAGGAAGGAACTGGTATACAAGGTTTTGAAGCTAAGAGAACATGTAATTACCTCAATGGAAAAGGACTTTCTCCAAGATATATTGTACTAAAATGATCAAAAGTCATAGTTTCCATCATGGTGCAGCAGAAACGAATCCAACTAGAAACATGAGGTTGTGGGTTTGATCCCTGGCCTCACAGTGGGTTGAGGATCTGGCATTGCCATGAGCTGTGGTGTAGGTCATAGATGCAGCTTGGATAGTGCATTGCCGTGTCTGTGGAGTAGGCTAGCATCTGTAGCTCCGACTGGATCCCTAGCCTGGGAACCTCCATATGCCACAAATATGGCCCTAAAAAGCAAAAACGAGAAAAAAATCAAAAGCCAATGAAAAAAGGGGCCAAGGTTAAAAAGAAGGCAACCTACAAAGGAACTTCCATCAGTCTATCAGCAGATTTCTCAGTAGGAACTCTACAGGCTAAGAGAGAGTGGAGTGCTGAAAGTGAAAAAACTGTTAGCCAAGAATATTCTATCCAGCAAAGTTATCATTTCTCAAAATACTGAAAGTTAAAAACTGTTTGCCAAGAATACTCTGTCTAGCAAAATTGTCATTGAGCTATAAAGGAAAAATAAATTCTTTTCCAGACAAACAAAAGCTAAGGGAGTTCATCACCAGTAGATAGGCCTTTAAAGGAATATTGAAATGAACTCTTACTTGAAACAAAAAGAAACAAAAAGAAAAAGAAAGTAATTAAAACTTTGACTAAGGGGATAAACAGACAGACACAATCAGAAAACTGCAACTCTATATCAAAATAAGTTTTTAAACATTTAATTATAGCATAAATATTAAAGGGAAAAATAACTATAGCTATTTAAATTTGATAACACAAAACACAAATGGAAACTAATAACATGAAACTTAAGAAAAAGGAACTAAGAACATCATATAAAACCAGCAAACTAAAATGGCAGACAGAAACCCAAAGAAAAAGTTGAGATATAGAGCAACCGGAAAACAAAAGATAAAATACCAACTAAGAACTAATTTATCAATGATCACCCTAAATCTAAATGAATTAAATTAAATTCAACAAAGACAAAGAAAGGATGTATGAATTAAAAAAAAACAAGACCCAAATATTCTGTCTCCAAGAGACTCATCTCAGTTCTACAGACAAACATAAGCTCTAAGTGAAGGAAAGTGGATACACAAGGAAAATTTCAACCAAAAGAACATGGGTCTTGGAGTTCCCATCATAGAACAGCAGAAATTAATCCGACTAGGAACCATCCAAGTTGCGGGTTCAATCCCTGGCCTCGCTCAGTGGGTTAAGGATACAGCACTGGTGTGAGCTGTTGTATAAGTTACAGATGCAGCTCAAATCTCGTGGGTTGCTGTGGCTGTGCATAAGCCTGCGGCTGTAGCTCCGACTGGACCCCTAGCCTGAGACCCTCCATATGCCATGGGTGTGGCTCTAAAAATACAGAAGACAAAACAAAAAGTAGATGTAGCCATACTCCATACTCACATCAGACAAAATAGACTTCAAGTCAAAAGAATATAAAAAGAATATCTTTACTAGTTTCCTTTTTTTTGTCTTTTGTCTGTGATTTTTCCAGCTTTCTTCTTGTAATTGATCTTTAGATCATACCATTGTGGTTGGAAAAAATGTTTGATATGCTATCAATCTCCTTAAGTTTATTGAGACTTGTGTCCCAACATATGACTTATCCTTGAAAATGTTCCATGTGCATTTGAGAAAAATGTGTAATCTACTCAATGGGAAGGAATGTCTTGTAAAATCTATTAAGTTCATCTGGTTTAATGTTTACTTTAAGGCTGATCTTTCTTTGCTGACTTTCTCTCTTGGTGACTTATCTGTCTGGATGATCCATCCATTCATTCATATAAGTGGAATATTGAAGTCCCCTACTATTATCGTTTTGTTTACAAATTCTTTCTTTTCTTTCTTAAGGTTTGTTATTAATGGATTTACATATTTTGATGCTCCCAGGTGAGTGCACATAAATTAAAAACAGTTATGTTTTCTTAATGAAGAGTATCTTTTGTCACCTTTATCATTATATGATGTTCACTAAGAAAAAAAGGGAGAAGGCTCAGATAAATAAAATCAGAAATGAAAGAGGTGAGATTACAATAAATACTACAGAAATACAAAATTTTAACAGAATACTATGAACCAAAGGCCAGAAAATTGGACAGCCTGGAATAAATGGATAAATTCCTAAAATCATACAATCTTCTAAGACTGAATCATGAAGAGATAGAAAATCTGAATAAGATCAGTCACCAGTAAGGTAGTTGAAACAGTAATAAGAACCTCCCAAGAAACAAAATTCCAGGACCAGATAATTTTACAGGTGAATTCTACCAAACATTCAAAATAACACATAGCCTTTGAAAATGATTCAAAAAAATTGAAGAGGATGGAGTGCTTCCTAAATCATTTTATAGTGTCAAGATCATTTTGATATCTAAACCAAACGAGGACAACAAAAAAAGAGAACGGTACAGGCCAATATCTCTGATGAATATAGATGCAAAAAAACCTCAATGAAATATTCACAAACTCAATACAGGGTATTAGAGGATTATATGCAGTGATCGAGTAAGATTTATTTTGGGGATGAAGGAATGATTCAACATCCACAAATCAATGTAATACATCCCACTAACAAAATGAAAGATGAAAATTATACCATTGTCTTGATAGATGCAGAGAAAGCATTTACAAGATTTAATACTTATTTATGATGAAAAACTCTCAATAAAATTGGTGCAGAAAGAATACACCTAAACACAATAAAGGCTGTAGATGACAAACTCGCATCATACTCAATGGTAAAAAACTGAAAGTTATCCCTCTAAGATCAGGAACAAGACAATGATGCACACTCTTGCCACTCTTATTCAACACAGTATTGGAAATCCTAGTCATAGCAATTAGTCAAGAAGAAATGAAAGGCATCCAAATTGGAAAGAAGGAAGTTAAAAATGTCACTATTTATAAATGACATGATTTTATATATACAGAATTCTAAAGACTCCACTAAAAAACTGTTATAAATAATATTAGAGATAATAAAAATTATGGGAAATAATAAATGAATACAAAAATGTTGCAGGATTCAAAATCAATATACAAAAATATGTTGCATTTCCATAAACTAGCAATAAACTACCAGAAAGAGAAGTTAAGAAAATACCTTTTATAATGCAATAAAATAACAAAATATAGGAATAAATTTAACCAGAGATGAAATACCTATACATTAAAAATTATGGCATTTTAAAATATATTGAATAATTTATAAAAAATAGAAATTTCATCTTCATGGATTAGAAGAATTAATGTTAGAATGTCCACATAATCTAATGCAACCTACAGATTCAGTGCAATCCCTATCAAAATCCTAATGACATTTGTCACATAAATAGAACGCCAAATCCCAAAATGTATATGGATTCTATGAAAGACTCCAAATAACCAAAACAATCTTGAGAAAAATTATCAAAACTGGAAATATCATATTCCTTGATTTCAAATTATACCACAAAGCTACAGTAATCAAAAGAACATGGCATTGGCAGAAAAATACACAGATCAATGGAACACAATTGAAACTCTAGAAATAAACTCACACAGCTATTGACAATTAATTACAACAAAGAAGCAAAAAACATGCAATGGAGAAAGAATAGTGGTTTTGAGAAAACTGGACCACCGCATGCAAAAGAATGAAACTAGACCACTATCTTATACCATACACAAAAATCAATTAAAAATGGATTAAAGACTTAAATGTAAGATGTGAAATCATGAAACTCCTAGAAGAAAACATAGGCCATATGTTCTGTGACATCAGTCATAGAAATATCTTTACAGATATGTCTCCTTAAACAAGAGAAACAAACACAAAGTTAAGCAAATGGGACTACATCAAACTAAAAAGCTTCTGCACAGCAAAGGAAACCATCAACAAAACCAAAAGATAACTTACCAAATGGGAGAAAAGATTTGCAAATCATATATCTGATAAAGAGTTAATATCCACAATAAATAAACAGTCCATGTAACTCAATATCAAGAAAACAACCATTTTCAAAAAAATGGGTAGAGGACTTGAATAAACTTTTTTCCAGAAAAGACATATAGGTGATCAAGAGGCTGCTCTTCCTTTTGGGTCCTCACACCTTCTTTTATAATTTAATGTAAGTATATTTTTTATGAAAGCTAATATAGGTCTTCTATCTCACTTGAATCAGAATTGTCTAAGTTAGAGATCACATTGTGGCTCAGTGGTAGCAAACCTGACTTGTATCCATGAGGGTGTGTGTTCAATCCCTGGCCTTGCTCAGTGGGTTCAGGATCCAGCATTGCCGTGAGCTGTGGTGTGGGTCACAGATGTGGCTCAGATCCTGCATTGCTGTGGCTATGGCATAGGCCTGTGGCCATAGCTCCAATTGGATCCCTAACCCAGGCACTTCCATTTGCCCACGTGAGGCCCTAAAAAGACAAAATTAAAAAAAAAATTAAAAATAATGGACTTCCCCGTGTGACGCTGCAGAAATGAACCCGACTAGGAACCATGAGGTTGCAGGTTCAATCCCTGGCCTTGCTCAGTGGGTTAAGGATCTGGTGTTGCCATGAGCTGTGGTGTAGTTTGCAGATACAGCTTGGATCTGGCGTTGCTGTGACTGTAGCATAGGCCGGCAGCTGCAGCTCTGATTCATCCCCTAGCCTGGGAACCTCCATATGCTGCAGATGCAGCCCTGAAAAAGACAAAGAGAAAAAAAAATGTTTAAGTTAGATTTATTGTTATTACAGGAGAATATTTTTTTCAAATCTATGAATTTGAGTTTATTTAAAAATGTAACCAAATACGCAGACCTAACCAAATACCTCCATCAATGAACGGTCAGTCTTTATACTATATAAATTATATGAAAATAACTCTTCCTAAATCAGAGATGATACAGAAATGTGATTTCTACTTGGATGTACTCATTTTTATAATCAAATGTGGAATAATAATCATGTCAAGAGCACTCAATTGTCATTTTCTCTTTAATTAAAGAAAAATGGAAATTAAAACCATATTACAATATCCAAAATTGAAAAGACTAACTATTGGTGAGGGTGTAGGGAAATTAGAACTGTACATTGTTGATGGGAATGTAAAATGGAACAACAATCTTGGAAAACATGATGACAGTTTCTTGGGAAGTGTACCTACTAGATGAACCTCCCCTTCCATTCTTAAGTATCAAACATATGGCCACACAAAGATTTACACATAAACATGCACAGTAATTTTATTTATAATAGACATAAATTGGAAATAAAGAAAAAAATCTGATAAAAGATGCATAGACAAGTAAAGCATAGCATTTACTTATAATGGGATTTGATTCATCAGGAAAAATAATGAACTATTGATACATGCAATGCCATAATGATTCACAAAATACTTATTCTGAGTTGTAGAGCCAGAGGAAAGAAGAAGAAAAGATTGCATGCTATAATCCCTTTTATATAAAATTCTACAAAATGCAAACTAATCTATGTTTGTCAATAATACAAACCAGTGGTTGTCTGGGGCAAGGGCAGGAGAGGTTGAAGGAAGACTCTAAGGAGTATGAGAAAAATTTGCAAGTACTAGATATGGTGATTATCATGATTGTGGCTGTAGTTTCATGATGTATATATATGTCAAAACTTATCAAATTATGCACTCCAAAATTTCACTTTATTGCATGCCATTTATACCTTAATGAAGCTGTTTTTAAAATAAAGTACCTTTTAAAATCTACCGGCACATGATCATTCTCTACATTAAAAACGTTGTTCTATGATATGTAGGAGCAAAAATTATGTTTGCTAAGAAAGGAGGAGGTGTGATAAAATTAATGATTTAATATGTACATTTCTTCTATTTTTACAGTAGAAGTAGGAGTTCATTTTTCAGACTTGTATTTGATTTCTTGTTTGCTTGGTTTTTGACTGTTGCTTTTTTCATTATTTTTTAAGTTGAAGTTAATAATGATTTAAAGAAAATAGTTAATTTCTTCAGTTTATCCTCTTCAAAAACACATATCTTCATATTAGGTATTGTTCATCTTTATACTCAGTAGTCAAGGATAATTTTACATTCTCTTCTGAGATACATCAAATTTTTGAATTATTTCATCTGTCACTGAATTTTTCAAGGGATTTTTTTAAATTAACCTCATTTGTTCTTTGTGTACACTATTATCCTAAAGGTGCCTTTGCAGAAGTTTTGTGTCCTATTGCTTTTTTCTTTTTTTAAGTGAAGATATGAAACCTACCTCTCTTGAGGATGGTTAATCTCCCTGGAGACACTTGGTGACACTGATGATGTGTACATTGGTTTTATTTTTTTTTAATTAAAGTTAGATGATTTACAGTGTTGTGCCCATTTCTGCTGTGTAGATTACTTTTAAACCCAATATCATGTGTGACAGTATACTGACCAGAAGAAGTGTGACACTCAGAGCCAAGACAAAGTTGGGAATGAAAGTTAGGGATTACAAAAGAAATGTAACTGAAAGGCAGTGATCAAGGAGGAAACTGGAATTACAAGTCAGAATAGACTGTGGTCAGGTAATAGAAGGTTCAAACTCAAGCCGATGATGAGGTCAGGAGTCAAATAACTCAAAAGAGTGAAAAGCAGAGAGACAGACAGGCAGGCATAGCGATAGAAATGAAGAGAATAGAGCTGCTTTTTCACAAGAAACAAGTCTAAGCCATGAGGAGATAGAATCACAGAAATTTAGAAGTTAAGAAAAGGTGGAGAGTCGGGAAGTATACAGAGGTAAAATATAAAAAAAAAAATCTCATCCTTGTGTAAGAAGTATCCTCTTGAAAAGGATATTGTACATTTCTTCATGATCTAGTAAGAAACAACCAGTGAGTCATGACAGGAAGATGAAAGGGGATTAGCTTTGGTGTTTGTGTCATAGAAGCAAGTTTTTCTGGCAGGTGGCTAGTGTAAAGAGACCCCAGATCCAGTATTTAGGGCACAATTTGACTCCAAACTTTAAGATTACTTGATTCATTACAGTTTAACTACATGTGGGGGACGATACCTGGGTCATGAGACATCAACTGATTTACATTTATAAGATATATATATATAAGTGGATATGGTTAAAAGTATTTTTTGGTTCAGCCATGATCTATTTTTTTTAATTTGAACATTATTCATCCAATTCTTTTATCATCAGCAGATACATGATGCAGTATCTATGAGGTCTGGTGGGTAACATCCATTTTTCTTATGAGTTTGTTCTCATGCAAACAAAAGAAAATAGCCACAGATCAAATGCACTAGGCTTGTTTGAGCAGTGTTCACTAGAAGGAAACTTATTGAGACAGGTACAGGTTAGGTGGCTAAGTGCTTCTCTGTCCATTGGATTTAGGGCTGTGTATAGAGATTTAGCAGGTCTAGCTGTTTGAATCGAGGAAAGAGAACCTGATCCTTTAGCTCCCCATCTCCTAAATTGCATGTTTAGTAGAAAAACCAAAAATTGAGAGATAATACTTATTCGATATTTACCTCAGACAGAATATAGAAAGAACTGTATAACTCCGTAGTAAAAGGTCAAATAATGTGAAGAGAGTTCACAACAGAAGATACATGCGTAATAAATGCCACATAAAATATTTTCAATGTGATTAGATTCAGAAAAATATGTTAATATCATAAAGAGATAAAAATCATGTCGAGATGAATGAGTAAAATTAGACCAAAAATATTAAATGTTGTCAAGGATGTGGGACAACTAGAACTTTCGTATATTGTTGGTGTAAGTGCAAAAAAAACCCGCAAAAAGCTCTGACAATCTCTTATAAATGTAATCATATACTTAAGCTATAGCCCACCATTTCATTACTAAGTATTTATATAAGACATAAGAAAACATATGCCTACAAGAAGACTTGGATAGATGTCCATGTCAGAAATTTGGACTTGTCTGGATTTCCAATTGTGGCTCAGCAGAAATGAACCGAACTAGTATCCGTGAGGATGCGGGATTTATCCCTGTTCCAGCTCAGTGAGTTAAGTGTCCAGTGTTCTCATGACTTGTGTTGAAGGTTGGAGACAGAGCTTGAATCCCGAGTTGCTGTAGCTGTGGTATAGGCCATCAGCTGCAGCTCTTAATAGACTTCTAGCCCAGGAACTTACATACGTAGCACCTGTGGCATAGAGACTGCCACAGTCCATATGGACTGGTCCAAGTGTCCATTAATAGGATATTGGTTAAATAGCATGTGCTGTATTCATATAATGGATTATTCAGCAATAAAAAGGAATGGGATGCTGTTATACCCAAAACATGAATGAATTTCAAAAACATTATGCTATGTGAAACAAAATTTTTATTAAATATATAAACAAAGAACTTAATGTGTATGTTGCTATAGAATAAGCAAATTATTCCATATTCAAAAGTTGGAACTATGAGTGCCTTGTGGTGATGTGAATGGAAATAACTGAGAAGGGACATGAGGTAATATTCTGGTGTCATGAATCTGTTAAAACTCAGCAAATAATACACTTAAGACTTATGCATTTTGTTACACATAAATTTGATGTCAAAGAGATGACGAGTTAAAAATATTGAAAAAATATTGGAGTTCCTTTGTGGTACAATGGGTTAAGGATCCAGTATTGTCACTGCAGCTGCCCAGGTCGCTGCTTTGGCACAGGTTCAGACCCTGGCCTGGAAACAACTGCATGCCATGGTGTGGCCAAAAAAGATTTTAAAAAATACTGACCTTTAGTAAATGATATGCATGCTAAAGTATTTATGGAAAGTATACTCATAACTGAAACTAAATTTAAAGTACATCATATTCAAGATGGATGAATGGATACATAGAGAGATTAGGTAGATAAATATACACTAAAGGAAGTATAAAAATAAAATATCAGCGATAGAATATAGTTGGTGTTCTATGCATGTTCATTGTAAAATTTTTTAAACTTAGTTCATGATAAAATATTGAATAGAAAAATAGTACAAAAAGAAGCAAGGTGGTAGCATTATGCCTGTACACTCAGGTAAAAATAAGAATATAGACATTTATATGAATCATTATAATCTGCACAGGCTCTCTGTCACTAATACAGGGTTTTGAGAACCTTATATGCAATATCTAAACGGAGGACTAAGAAGTCCTCCTAGTTTCGTTGCTTTTCAGTTTACTTAAATATTATACATTGATTGCCCATCATGGAATACATTTTCAGAATAGCACAAATGTATCTTTTCTCATGGCCTTTAAATTCCAGTGGGAGGAGGTAGACATTAAGCAAAAGATACAGTCGATATAGTAGCTTAGACTTGATAATGATAAGAAGAAAAATGAGGCAGGGAAAGAGGATGGGGAGTCCTGGAGTCTTAAAATGGGTGTGAAGCTGTGTCCTATTTTCTTCTTTAAAAAAAATAAAAATAAAAAAAAATAAAGGAGTTCCCACCGTGGCTCAGTGGTTGATGAATCCGACTAGGAACCATGAGGTTGCTGGTTCAATCCCTGGCCTTGCTCAGTGGGTTAAGGATCCAGCGTTGCTGTGAGCAGTGGTGTAGGTCACAGATGCGGTTCAGATCCTGCGTTGCTGAGGCTCTGGCAAAGGCTGGCGGCTGCAGCTCCAATTGGACCTCTGGTCTGGGAACCTAGACAAAAACACACCCATACACAAAAAAAAAGAATTTAATAAACCAGTACTCATATAGCTTTAGCTTATTTGTTTCCAAATAGGTTATGGTAGTCATGGACATGTGTGCTATTTATTTTTAAATTAGTTAAAATTAAGTGAAATTTATTTCTGTCATTTAAAGTAGCTAAGTGGCTAACATGTTGTATAGTACATATATAGAATAATATGATTTTCACAGAGCATTCTCTTGGATAGCATTTGTTTAGAATTCTAATGGGATTACAATGGAGTTTTACATCTCCCTCTTAAAACAATTCGTTCTTACCTGGTCAGAATGGAAAGTTCACTGTTCTAGCTTTCAGTATATTGCTATATACTCTTAGAAGTTAAATTTTAGCAAAGTTCTCATCAGAGTACTTGAAGTGATGAGAAGTGGAATTTCATGAGTATTCAAGGACAGCTTTTATGACACTTTTATGGTTGATTGGATGAATTTCCCGTCAGACTTGCTTATATCTTCATAAATAACATGTTAGTGAGCTTGAAGAAGAGAAGATATACAACTCTGACTTACATATTGTTTTTAGATGTTACTAGTATTCAACAAGAAACTGAAAATGTGAACCCCAGATTTCCTTAGGTCAGTCTACAATCGATAAATTTATAAATAATGGCATTATCAAAGAGTGGTTTGATAGAAAGGGACATTTACAGCACTAAATCCCCAACACCGATAACCCATATCAAACCAAATAATATTCTACATTAAAACATAGTACCTATTTTATTTTATTTTATATTTTATTTTATTGTTGTGTGTGTCTTTTTGCCTTATCTAGGGCCGCACCTATAGCATATGGCGGTTCCAAGTCTAGGAGTCTAACAGGAGCTACAGCTTCCGGCCTTCACCACAGCCACAGCAACGCGGAATCCGAGCCGCGTCTGCAACCTACACCATAGCTCACGGCAACACTGGATCCTTAACCCACTGAGCAAGGCCAGGGATCGAACCCGCAACCTCATGGTTCTTAGATTCGTTAACCACTGAGCCACGATGGGAACTCCACATAGGACCTATTTTAATATAGCAACATTAAGAGAGATTCTTACCATTTCTCCACTGGCTTCCACACAGTTTTCCAATCTTACCCAGTAGAATTTCAGTGATACTCTAGGGATTTGATTTCAGAACTATCGAATGGAGGCTGTAGCCCCTGGCCTAAGCCACAGCCTCAGCAACACAGGATGTAAGTCACGTCTGTAACCTAACCACAGTTCAGGGCAATGCCAAATCCTTAAGCCACTGAGCAAGTCCAGTGATTGAACCTGCGTCCTCATGGTTGCTAGTCAGATTCATTAACCACTAAGACATGAGGGGAACTCGAAAAAGCACATACTCTTAATCAATAATATGTATGTGTGTATACACACACACACACACACACACACACACAAACACGATTGGGCTATTCCTCTATCTTTCAAAAATAAATTTTATTGAGTGTCTGCTCTGTATCAAACACTGATTATGTTTGTGGGTCTTCCCAGTTGAAGAAGAAACAGAACAATGGTTATGCTTGTATGAGCTCACTGTGACCTTTCTAAATAATTTCTTTTTTTTTTCATCAGTTGTCAAATAATCTGTATTTAATTTTTCTTTGGAGCTCTTAGCTAGCTGGGCATTCTGCCTCACCACTGTTGATGTCATCTATGATGTCGTGAGGCTGGTGGCCATCAACATTGCAGCCTGCAGACTGGGTAATCCCCAGGATCTCTTTAATGGTTCCAGAAAGTTCTCTAGCTAAAGATCTGGTGCCGCATTTGGCAGGCAACATTGACAATCTCATCAAAAGTGATGTTTCCACTGTGCTTAATGTTTTTCTGCTTCTTTCTGTCTCTTGGCGGTTCCTTGAGAGCTTTGATGATCAGGGCGGAGGCAGAAGGTACCTCCTTGATCTGGGCTTGTCTGTTCCGAATGGTCAGTTTCACAGTAATTGTCAGACCCTTCCAATCACCAGTTGCCTTGGCAGTGTCATCACCAAACTTTTTTGTAGATAGAGCCAGGCAGCAGATCTTGGGGGCCAGGGCATATGTAGCACCAGCTTCTCCACTGAGGCATCTCAGGTACACAACTTTGATCTCTTGAGGTTGAACTTAGGTGGCATGGTGGAGGCCGCTGGTGTTAGATGAACCCGGATTCAGACGACTGAAGAAATTTGCGCCTTTTCCTCCTCTGAGCTTAAAGCCGAGAGCCTAAATAATTTCCATACAGTGGTATAGTGTTCAAAAGGAGAATGCTATCCTCAGTGATGTTTGTCTCCAAATCCCACTATTAAGTCCTGAAGTAGGAACTTGGCATACTAGCAAATAAGTCTTCTTTCCATGCCCCAGGAAAGATATCCTAGGAAAGTAGAAGTATAAGTGCCAGCTGCTCAGCAACCAGGTAGAGAGAATGTGGTTCAACATAGAATTACTTTGCTAACAAACATCATATTTCCAAAGATACTAGAGAGCAAAAACATACCAGTAGTGTATGTCTTAATAGAAATATACCTATATTCTGTGTCTTTGAAACACTCCAGAAAATAGCCTTCTAAGGCTAGATTTTGGTAATTCCTGTTTATTCTTTTAAAAGAATACTCCATAGACAATTCAATTTCCTGGGTGAAGGTTTAGAATTTAAAGAAAATCTTTGGATAGCTTTTCTTTAGAGTAGGTGTATAATGTCAATATTATTTAAAAACTTTAGCTATGGTGTAATATCTGGATATTTCTCATTTTTCTTTCTTGGCTATAGTTGGGTGACATTCTTTTGAGGTATGTTAACTTACTTGCGAGGCTAGATCAAATATTGTCTGTTTTGAATGATAGTGTTCAAAAACATTTACAACTCTATGAACTGTTAAACAATTCCTCAAATTCATTTCTTACATAAAATGTGGCTCATTAGAGTACTGAAATACTGAAATCATGAGTCATATTTTATAAAGTATTAACTAAAATCTTTTTTCTTTTTCTTACATAAAGACTCATTCATTTTCAAAGTTCTCTTTGAGAAATTACATATATAAAAGTTCTGAGTTTATTATATTATTTCATAACTAATGAAAATATCCTTGTAAGATATTATAGTACTTATGGGAAAAGTAACATGGATAGAAGAAAATCTCATTATCAAGGAACTTTATATGGAAATTAAAATTTATTTCTTTGAATTAGATGAGATGAATCAGAAAGTTGCACATAAATTTTCATAGCTATTAAGCGTAGTCTGCAAAACAAAACAAGAAACAATTAAAAATTCAGTAAGTGGTAGATGAACATCTCAAAATTATAGTTGATTGATCCTTTTTTGGCCTTTATGTTCTCTGTAAGAAGTAGAATAAAAGATAAATCAAGTGACCTGATAAGGAGAAATCTCTAATGGTATTTTGGCTTGTTTTGTTTTTTATTAATTATATGTTTGTGTTAGGATGTCAAGATGAGAAAGTCATACAAAAATTTATAATAAATATATTTTACATTTTATGCTATTTTTTAAATTAAGGGAAAAAAGAAAAAATGAGTTGTCTAAGAAATACAGGGTCATTTTATCTTAGAGCAAATTTATTTATTTATTTATTTATTTATTTTTGTCTTATCTAGGGCCGCACCTGTGGCATATAGAGGTTCCCAGGCTAGGGGTCTAACAGGAGCTGTAGCTGTCGGCATTCGCCACAGCCATAGCAACAAGGGATCCGAGCCGTTTCTGCAACCTATACCACAGCTCACGGCAACGCCGGATCTTTAACCCACTGAGCAAGGCCAGGGATGGAACCTGCAACCTCATGGTTCCTAGTCAGATTCGTTAACCACTGAGCCACGACAGGAACTCCTGGAGTAAAGAAATTTAGATATCACTTGTTGTCTAGGGAAGAATCTGTTTATAAACCATTTGAAATTTCTAGTGCATGTTGTATGACCATGAAGCATGAAGACTGCAAATCAATAAATATGGAATGAATTATCTCATTTAAATAGAAACCCTGATGCATATTTTACAATAAAAATAGGACTGTCATGCAAGGTTTAAAACATGCCGAGAGCATCTGTTTTTATAATGCCTACAAAGCATTGTTGTATACATAGGTGGGGAAAGATTAGGAGCCAATGGCTTACTTGACCTGCACAATCTTTTTCGTGCACATGAACCATGTACTGCAGGGCCCTGTGATCAGCTACAAACTCCCATGAAAAATTCCCAGGCAACACTTTACAAACTCACCTGAATAATTGTTGGGCTCCCTTGCTGCAAGGCTTTTTTGAAGAAAAAAAAATCAGTACCTGGAATTGAAGAGGTATGCAAAGGGGCTATTAGAATTAAGCAAGAAATGTATCTGTAGAAGATGACCACTGGGTGGCATTTGTCAATTATAGTAAAACTGAGGCACTGGTATATAGGAAGAATGATAATAAATAATCCAACTTCTCTTCCCATTGTTGTAAATCCTGCCATCTACTCCTGCTGTTTGAGTCTAACAGCAAGAAAAAAGACATGTGATTTCCAAATAATGCCATATATAGAAAGCCTCATCAAGGGCACAGAGTAGAGAATGCATCTAGAGAAATAAACAGGTACTCAGAACCATTTACCCATTTGTCTCATATTATCCACTCCTAGGCTTTGTCCAGATGAAAAAACTTTTTCTCCAAATATCAGAGACACTGCTACTAAACTCTTAGAGTAGTGATGTCAGTCCAGGTATACTCTTATTATGAGTTGAATTTGTGTTCCCTTTCCTCCCCAAAATATATTAAAATCTTAATGCCTTGTACCTGTGATTGTGACTTCATTTAGAAATACGGTCTAAAGGTATAATCAAATTAAAATGAGACCATCACATTCCTAATTCAAAATTACTCATATCCTTATACAAAGAGGGAAATTTGGACACAGATACACACATTGAGAATGCCATATGAAGACACAGATACAGAGGGAGATGGTCCTGTGAAGACTGTTAAGTAAATGTAATTGAAAACAAAATTACCAACCCAGAAATCCTTTCTTAAAAGCTGTAGATAAATTGTTGAACATATTTATTTATTTTTGTCTTTTTGTCTATTTAGGGCTGCATCCATGGCATATGGAGGTTTCTAGGCTAGGGGTTGATTTGGAGCTACAGCTTCCGGTCTACACCACAGCCACAGCAATGCCAGATCTGAGCCACATCTGTGACCTACACCACAGCTCACAGCAATGCTGGATCCTTAAATCACTTAGTGAGGCCAGGGATCAAACCCTCAACTTTATGGTTCCTAGTCAGATTTATTTCTGCTGCACCATAATGGGAACTTCAAATGTATTTATTATTGAATGAGCATTATGCTGGAATAGTATTGAATGTATATTATGCCAAAATGTGATGTGGAAAACAGATTATCAATTAGGGGATTGCAAAGACAGAAAGAAATCTCACACTTTTATTTGGCCAGGCAGATACAACTCATTAAATACATGTTCTCAAGATTAACAATACCGAGTCCTTAAGTAAGAAGATTGATAATGCCAGAATTCCAGGCATGGCCCAGTGGGTTTGGAACCTGATATCTTTGTGAGGATATGGGTTTGTTCCCTGCCCTCACTTAACGATCTAGCCTGGCAGCAAGCTGTGGTGTAGGTCACAGATGTGACTCTGATCTGGGGTTGCTATGGCCTTGGCATAGGCTACAGCGGCAGCTCCAATTTAACCCCTAGCCTGGGAACTTCCATATGCAACAGGTGTGGCCATAAAAAGAAAAAAAAGATTGACAGTGCCACTTATCACGTAGTTCATACTAACTTTACTTAGTAATTGGTAATTGGCCAGCAGATAGGCCTTATCCAGAGGAATAACAAACTATTTCCTTTGATGCTTACATTTCAAAGAGATGAGTTCTATTTCTTTGAGGAAATGTTCCTTGATCAGAAAGCTGACAAAAGACTTATCTAGTTTTCAAAATGGTCTATTTAAATTTCAAAGAGGAGAGCAAACTTACAGTTTTAAGTTTTCTACAGTAGATGCATTAAGAAAAGAAGGGGAGAGGATTTTTTTCCCCTTATTTTCTACAGAAAGAATGAAGCTTCTTATTTTTAATTTTTGTCTGTCTTTACAAGGTGGAGGCACCGAAGTTATGCTGCCATAAAGCAAGGACCTCTTGGGGATATAGGAAACTGGGGAATGCAAGGAAGAATTCTCCCTTGAAACCTGGCAGGGAGCATGGCTCTGTCAACATACTGAGTTCAGAATTCCACTTCCCTAAAATATGAGAGACTAAGTTTATGTTGTTTTCACCCACGCAGTGTGTGATACTTTGTATATTAGCTCTTAGAAACTGATACAATTCCCATTTAAAGCTTAAAATATTAGCATCTAACATATAAGTTAGCAAGAAAAATTGTGAGAATTTGAGGCCAAAAAAAAAAAAAAAAAGGAATTAACCTAAAGCAAGCCTGTTTTAGTCTTATCTTTTGTTCATTGGTCACAGGAGGTTATGTTGAAAATTAGTTTCCTACCTGGACTACCCATTTCCTTTTCTCATACTTTCTGCTAGCAACAGGCAGGTCAGATATGTTTACCCAAGTGGTGTGACCCTTATTTAATACTCTCAAAGTTCAACTTCTTAGTAGTCTTAAGCATTTTCCCATTGACCAGTAATATTAGCAACTGGAATATTAATGGGTTTCCTTGGTTTCATGACTTCTTTGTCCCCTTTATTTAACAATTATCCAGTCTCCTCTAGGAAATTGGGATGAAAACATTCCATCTACTAGAGTCACTAGAGCCTAAAATGTTCATGTTATGGACTAAGGTTTTAATTCAGCTAATGTATTACCTCATAGAAGTACTTAATCACTGGCACCTCAAAACCAACTAAGCCCAGTGACATGGAGATATAACAAAACAAAAATTCTCTAAACGAATTATTATGTATAATAATGAGCCTACTGGCAGTCCATCCTCTGTATACCAGACCCATGACTTCTCACTTGATGGGAAACAGTACCATTTTCGTCTTTCCTCTAACCATGTGCTTCTGAGAAAAAGAACCTTTGAAAAATCTCATGGTATAAATGCATTACTGCATTTCCTATAGTTTAACTACATTTCTTCATCTTAGACAATATCATGTACCATGCCATGATGATTGATCAAGCGCCCTTCTGTTCATGAATTATATTAACTGCTTCAAGACAAATGCAATATCAATAACCAAGGAGAGAATATCATTTTAGATTTTAAAAGAATATAAGGATGGTACAGTATATTTTGAAGGAAATTAGCCAATATTTTATACTTAGATGAACTGTATAAAATCTTTGAAAAGTGCAACTTAACCAAAGCTGACAGAGGCATAAAATAGATATCAGGAAATTCCTATATTTATTAAAGGAATTAACCACGAAATATGAAAATCTTACCACAAAGAAATATCTAGGGATAAATAACTTTAGCATTAAGACTTTAAAGAATAGCTAATAGCAAAGAACACTGGTAGAGGTTCCTATTGTGTTTTCAGTGTGTACATGGGGGCCCACAGGAACGTGTCTGGGGAGGTAGGCGAGGCATTTTCCTGGCAGGGGTGGATCATGGCTTTGGAGTATGACAAACACCCCTGGGTTTTTAAATTTCAAAAAGTTGAGGCCCATACCTGGGTGAAAAGAAGGAGACTCATTGTAAATAAATCCTTTTCAATAGGGTAATTCAGGTCTCTTGACACTTGAGTAAGGGATTATATATAAAAGGCAACTTGTTAGCACACAGATGGTAAAATTCCAATAGACTTATGTACATTAAAGTAATCATATTCAGGAAAAAAACAGTTATTTCTTTTGTGAAGTGAAGGTAGTTACTTTGATAATTCACAGCGTCATTAATTGGCAAATATGAAGTTAGCAAACTGTTATCTCTCCCCAAGTGTTTTAGAAGTTTAATAGTTTGGAAGTTTGGAGATCTATGAAACCCAAAAGACTAGAAACTGGAGGTTTAGACTATGTACTTGGGCACCAGACATCCTGGGTCCATATCTCAGGGCTACCACTTACTAACCGAGTAGGCCTGCATGAGTGATGTAAGATTTCTAAGGCCTGTTTTCTTACATGTACAATAAAGATAAAAATCCATTCAGACAACAGATAATTAATAAAATCTTATACAAACTCATTTATAAAAGAGAATACATGAGAAAACTTTTCAAGTCATTTAATTAGCAGGATCTTCTTGAGTATATATCCTGACAAGGATATTATAAGACCAGAAAATAAGAAGGCAGTAACTCTCATAATCATAAATGCAAAATATCAGCATATTTAAGTTTTTTTATATTAATATATGAGTTTGTCCTGACAAATTTTAATATTTTTTATGACTTCAAAATTTATCTTTTCAAATCAGTTCAATTTATTGAGTGGACAGAGTAAATGAGAAGATAAAATAATTTCCTTATGCATTGCAGAAATTATACTTGATAACTTTCAAAACATATGATAAATATTATTTATGCTTAAACTATAAAACATATCTATATAAATCCTGGAGCATATATTGTATTCAATGATATGCTTTGATAACAGGGAGAAGATAAAAATGTCATGACCTCCATATTAACATAACAATACTGCAAGTTCTAGCCAGTATAATAAGGCAAGAGAAAAGATATAAAAACTGAAAGCAAAAAATAGAGTTATGTATAGGTTATTTAATTTTCTACATAGCTTATAAATATATATAGCAAACACAACTTTTATTACCCTATTAATATAAGCAAATGTTTCTGGGGAAGGGAGTAAGCCATTCCTATGTTCATTACCCTGAAATGTAGGCAAATCTCTTCTGCGAGATGTCTCTAAATGTCTCTGGAGGGGGCTACTCTATCTTTACTCATCCAGAAAAGTAAATAAATTTGCTCCACAGGGCCTCCCTGTCCCTACATTTCCAGGGCTGCAAACATATACAAAGATTCCAGGCAAAACCTGGATGTGTAATGCTTCCATATATTCTTGGAAAATTGACTTCCAACAAGGATAATACTAATCAAATAGAATAGCTAAATTTGAGAATATGAAATCAATTTTAGCAGTAATATAAAAAACTAGAAATCTCATTGCAACATGTGTGACTATGTAAATTGGTATGACCGCATTAAAAAACTGTTTAGTATTGTCTATCAAAACCAAGTATAAGCATAATTTACACCACTGCAAAGCAATTCCCTTCTTATATATTCTACAGATGTGCAAGATTATTCCAAAAGACATATGCAAGAATATTCAGTGTAGCATTGTTACTGACCACGGTTTTTAGCCTTCCTTAATTAATAAAGATTGATTAGAGGCCAGATAAATTCAGGAAAGGCTTTATTCTGGGCTTCTGCTGCAGCAGGAGGCAGTGACAACAAGTGACAAGTTCCCTTGCTTGCTCCCCAGAGTCGGTGCAGGGGGGAGGCAAGCTGGTTCCTTATATGGGGTGAGGTAGGGGTGGATCCAGACGTGGGCTGAAGGGAGGCTTAGTTTGTTGCCCATTCATTTGGTGGTGTTGTGTGCAGGGGACATGTGCAATACTCTGCTTTTCCTCCTGGTACCAGTTTTGCTCTCAGATCTTTAGAAGCAAAGTTGGATTTTTTGGTCTTTTTGTACCTTGTTGTCCCTAACTTGCCCCAGCTGCATATGAATACAGTTACTTTTTGTCCCATATTGTTTCTTTGTTTTTGTCCCTCAAGGAGATATTTGTCCAGATGCAAGCACTGCTGAAAAGGGTCCCAGGTCCCAGGTTTTCTCAGCATGATACATAATAGCTCCACACTAAAGGAAAAAACACCTATCAGTCAAAAGTAGATTTAATAACTATCAATATGATTATTGATGTAATCATGTAGTTTAATCAATGAAGGATGAAAAATAACAAACTACTGCTATAGGCAACAAAACAGATGAATTTACAAACAACATTGCATAATTTAGATACAACATAGTGTATGCTGTATAATTTCTAACACATGCAACTTTTTAAATAGGCAAAAGCAAATTTTAATGTTAGATGTCAGAATTATATTTGTCTTTGATAGGACTAACAACTTGGAACACAAATGAGCCTCGGGATTATGTTTTCTATCTCGATATTTAGGGATTTCATTAATATGTTCACTTAAAATGCACTTATGACGTGTGCTGATTGCAATATGTTTATTATACTTCAATTTTAAAAGTAAAAGGTATTCTTTCAGAATTTTAGTTTTATAATATACGGTTTTTCAATAAACCCTGATGAAATTGAATTAACTATATTTAAACCTTACTTCAAATGCTTGAAATACTGTAAAATCCCATTCAAAATGTTTATTGTGCCCCTGCAAATAAAGCAATTTTTTACTATGCAATCAGTTATTTACTAAACTTAGAGTTCCTGTTGTAGCACAGTGCAAATGAATCTGACTAGCAGTCATGACAATGCGGATTCAATCCCTGGCCTTGCTCAGTGGCTTAAGGATCCAGCATTGCTGTGAGTTTTGGTATAGGTCACAGACATGGCTCGGATCTGGCATTGCTGTGACTGTGGTATAGGCTGGCAGTTGTAGCTCAGATTCAATTCATCTCCTAGCCTGGGAACCTCCATATGCCATGGGCGAGGCTCTGAAAAGCACATACACACACCAAAAAATTACTAAACTGTTATCTTTCAAAGTAGGTTTTTCAAGTATTTTGTTTATGCTTCAATACCTTAGCTCAAATATAATTTAAATAATATCTCTAAAGATATGTAAAACTATTATCTTCGTTGGGATTTCTTTTAGCCTGTGCTTTAGTATAGCACTATTAAAAATGTAATTATGTCAGTTACACAAGTGTAATAATAAACAAAAATTAACTGCATGAAATTCATCTCAGCTTGAGTAGGAAAATGATCAAAACATAATTATCTTTGTATTTGAAAAGTGAATATTAAAAACAAAATTTTATGAAAAAGTCTCACATCCAAAAATGATGATGGCATTTCAAAAAGTTACACCTACATTAAGTCAAACCTCTCATTTTACTTAAATTTTTGCTAGAATTATTTGAATTGTATAACAATAAGAGCTGAAAATAATACCTGCAGAAATATTTTAAATGTAAACTTGGTAATTAAAAACAGGAAAAAACTAATCTCAAAGTTATACTAAATTATTGAGCACTGAATTCACCAAAACAATATGGAAATACATTAAAACATGAAAAATATTAATGGTGATTTATTTAATAATTATACTTTAGGCATTTATTTCCTAAAATTCACCCTCATTAAACCCCCCATTATTGTCTCAACTACATCCTACCTGTGTAGTTTTCTCTTACCGCTGAAACAAATTACTACATCTCACGTGAAAGCAACATCAGTGTGTTACCTTGAATGTCAGAAGTCCAAAATAATTCTTGCTGAGCTAAAGCCAAAGCATAGATAGTCAAGGAAACAATCTATTTTCTTGCCTTTTTCAGCTTCTAGACGTCACCTGAATTCCTTGGCTCTTGGCCACTTTCTCTGCCTTCAAAGCCAGCAATAGTTTGTTGAGTCTTTTCTCACATTGCATTTTTCTGACACTCCTCTTTTGTAGACATCTCTCTCTACCCCCTCCTGTACATTTGTGATTATATTAGCCGTACCTGGATAACCCAGGCTAATCTCCCAAACTCAAGATCCTTAATTTAATTACATTTACAAAGCTCTTACCACCTGAGATAACATATTCACAGATTCTGAGAATTATGATGTGGATTATCTTTTAGGGTTCATTCTTCAGCCTTCCACATTTCCATTTGAATTTACTTAGCCCATTTTAGAGGCTTATATTTAATACAGGCATACGTCAGAGTTCTTGTGGTTTTGATTCCAGGCCACTGCAATAAAGCAAATACTGCAATAAAGTGAGTCGTGAATTTCTTGGTTTCCCAGTATAAATAAGTTGTGTTTACACTGTGCTTTAATTTATTGTGTTCAAGCATTTTATCAAAAAAGAACCCATACATACCTGAATTAAAAAATACTTTGTTGATAGTTCTCACTGTGGCATAGCCGGTTACGGATCTAGTGTTGCTCCAGCTGTGGTGTAGGTCCTAGCAGTGGCTGGGGTTCAGTTTCTGGCCCTGGAACTTCCATATTCTGTGGGTGTGGCCATTAATAAATAAATATAAAAAATGCCTTGTTAAAAATATCAAAACAATTATGACAGTAATATCAAAGATCACTGATCACACATCACCTTTTCAAATATAATAATAATGAAAAATGTTGAACTATTTCAAGAATTACCAAAATGTGACGCAAAGACAAAAAGTGAGCAAATGCTTTTGGAAAACTGACATCACCTGATCTGCTTGACACAGGATTTCCATAAACCTTCAACTTATAAAAAATGCAGTCTACAAAGTATAATAAAGTGAAGCACAGTTAGAAAAAGTGTACATGTATATATTTTTAAGTAGAATGTATGATTAAAGAATGGAGATTTGGAAAAATAGTGAAGTCTAAGAGATTCTTATGGCCATAGTTCTTATTGTCTGGGGAGAGAGGGATATCGAAAGAAGAAAGGAATGTAGTTCCTTCAGATTTGAGGAAAACCTTGACTAGCTACCCATGAGACAAGCTAGGCTCACAAAAATCACCAAATTATGGCAACTTTTATAGACCATGTCCAAACCAGTAAAAGCATGTATGTGTGTGTTTAAGAAAAATAAAAGTGATAGTATTTGTTAATTCTTTTGTGTGTGTGTGTCTTTTTGTGTTTTTAGAGCCGCACCCACAGCATATGAAGGTTCCCAGGCTAGGGGTCTAATTAAAGCTGTAGCCACTGGCCTATGCCACAGCCACAGCAATGCCAGATTTGAACTGCATCTGCGACCTACACCACAGCTCATGGCAACGCCAGATCCTTGACATGCTGAGCGAGGCCAAGGATCAAACCCGCAACCTCATGGTTCCTAGTGAGATTCGTTTCCGCTGCGCCATGACAGGAACTCCGGTATTTGTTAATTTTTGATAGTGAAGGTATGTAAACCAAGAATCTTGAATCAACATACACCTAAAGCTTTCAGATGAGGCGATAAAATAATAATTTTGAGTTTTCTTATGCTCAGGTGTGGGACTATATTGTTTAATCATAGCATGTATTCATTTCTCAACTGGATTTTTTTAATATTAAGTTTTTAGAGTTTTTATACATTCTAACTACTAGTCCTTTTTTGGATATGTGGCTTGCAAATATTATCTCCCAATACATATGTTATCTTATTAACAAGGTCATTTACAGAACAATGAGGCCCAGTTTCCAAGTTTCAGTTTATAGATAATGCTTTTGGTAACTTCTCATCTAGCACTAGATTCCCATTATTTTTTGCCATTTTTAAAAAGAAGTTTGTTTATACAGTCCTATTTGATAAAAGATTAAGTGTGAAAATCATTTACAGCTCCATTTTTTGACTGCTGTAAACTTTGGAACAGGGAAATCTAATTCAATCAAGTATCTGGTATCTGTTTCCTATTACAGGTGAATCCTGCAACAATATCATAAATTTGGTAGCTTAAAACAATACAAATTTATTATGTTATGGTTCTGGAGGTCAGAAGTCCAAAATGAGACTCATTTGGCTAAAATCAAGTGTTAGCATGTTACGGCAGCTGCCCACTAGCCCCATGGCCATACTGTATCAGCTCTAGCGGCAGCCCCGTGGCTGCAGTGTATCAGTTCTAGCACAGCCCCGTGGCTGCAGTGTATCAGTTCTAGCACAGCCCCATGGCTGCAGTGTGTCAGTTCCAGCAGCTGTTTTGCCCGGCAAGAAACCAGGTGAGCACTTGGAGAGTTGGAGAACTCTGGTTTATCATGCTGGCGGGCCCAGAGGAGATCTCTCTCCAAAGTCTGAGCCCGGAAGAAGGGTTTCACAAGGCTTTTATGGGCTAAATCTCTAGCTCTCCCAAGTGCATGCTTGGCAGAGTGGAGTGAGGACAGGCAAGGTAACAGAGTCAGAAGCAGCTTTACAGAAGCAGATACTTGGGGGAGGGGAAGGTGGCCGGACTTGCTTAGAGGTCATGGCCGGAGTGTCTCCTTTCTACCTTTTTGAGGGGGCATTTTCTTCTATAAGCAGGCTGCGTTCCTATCTGGAAGCTCTACAGGAAATTGTTTTCAGGCCTACTTCAGTTTCTAGAATCAGTTCACATCCTTTAGCTCATGGCCCACTTCCAACTTTAAGCAAACAACAGTTGCCAAATATTTCTTTTATCATATCACTGTGACAGTAACTCTCCTGTGTCCCTCTTTCACTTATAAATATCCTTGTAATTGTGTTAGGCCTACTCAGATAATCCAGAATAATCTCCCCTTTGTCATGTTAGCTAATTATCAACTTTAATTCCATCCATAACCTAAATTCCCTCTTACCATGGAATATTATTGCATTCACATGTTCCCAGGATTAGCCATGGGCATCTTTGGAGAGGGCTTTTATTCTGCCTGCCACATTCCCTATAAATGTCAACAAAAATGTTGAGTGAAATACAGTGATCTGAATTAATCTCTTGGCATTATGCAGACATAGACACCACAAGGAAAGACCATAATAAAATTTGAATTGTGAAGATTTCATCTACCTTTCCTTCTAGCTTTCTCAAATAGGCATTACCGCTTGATAGCATTAGTTTTGGTTGTTATAACAGGAGGCACTCAGGAACTCACTAACTGAACTATTTTCAGTTTGGATTATAGGAAGGAAACTCAACTGTTCCTTTTTATCTTCCTTTGCTTGTTTTCTACTACAAAGCAAGGTCTGAACAAGCAGTGACAAAGCAACCCAGATGGAAAAACAACTTTCTAGTGTTAGAGCTTTTTCCCAGGATCTCTTAACTAGGAATATGAAAATAGTACTGAACAAAGACTACAAAGGGTAATACAGATATAAGAAAAGGCCATGTTAAAACTATTCCTTAAAACAACCCTATTAACCCTAAGTGAAAATTTGCCATAAGCCAAATTGCTGAATATCCAAACTCTCTTGGTTGAGCAGGTAGTCTACAACTTCGTATTAGCCATGTCTGATATTATCTCCTAGGACAATAAATTTTAAAGGATCTTTTTTCTTTCTTTATAATGGGAATATCTCATTGTAGGCAGACCATTGTATCTGCTTTATTTTGCCTATGCCATGAGTATAGGAAAATGGAAAACATAAACAGTTAGATATAGATAGGTATAGATAGATATATATAGGTAGATATATCTTTCAAAATTTTATGGAAAAATGGTAAACTTGGCCTAAGTTGGTGTTTTGAATTCTACATCAATATTCTAACCTCAAAGTATATTCCGTTTCCATTTTTCTAAATTTTATAAGACAATTGATAATTTTACTTACATAATAAAAACATTAATTGGATTGTAAAATTTTAGCTTAATTTGACATGTGAATTTTTAGAATAATCCTATTGTTTTTTGTTTTTGTTTTTTTTGTTTGTTTGCTTTTTTTAGGACTGGGCCTGCAGCATATGGTTAGAGGTTGAATCAGAGCTATAGCTGCTGGCCACAGCCACAGCCACAGTCAGGTGACATCTGAGCCCTGTCTGTGACCTACATCACAGCTCATGGCAACGCTGGGTCCTTAACCCAATGAGCAAGGCTAGGGATCGAACCCGCATCCTTATGGATACTGGTTGGATTTGTTAGTTGCCAAGCCACAACAGGAATTCCTCATTTCAGTTTTGTCACACAGCACAATAAAAAAAAACTGAGATAAAAATTACATGTTTTAAGTTAAAACTGTTTTTGTATATTTTCAATTTGGGATTAACTACACATTTCTTCGAGAAATGTTTATTATGCATCTGCTATATTCCAGGAATTGTTTTACTCATACATAATGCTTATAGCAAAGATGAAATAGAAAGCCCTTCTTTCTCTTATTTTTTTTTTTTCCTTTTGCGTTTTTAGGGCTGCACCCACGGCATATGAAGGTACCCAGGTTAGGGGTCAGAATGGAGCTGTAGCAGCTGTCCTATACCACAGCCACAGCAATGCAGGATCCAAGCTGCATCTGTGACCTACACCACAGCTCACTGACTGCAATGCCAGATCCAGATCCATGACACACTGAGTGAGGCCAGGGATCAAACCTGCGTCCTCATGGATGCTAGTCAGATTGTCAGATTTGTTCTGAGCCCTGATGGGAACCTCTACTAAGCCCTTCCCTTAAAGCTTACAGTCTAATGAGGCAAAGACAAACTAGATATGTTAACTAAATAATTTTATACAACACTATATTAGATTATAAAAGGAAGAGATTTAAAGCATGGCAAAAATATATAGAATGAAAAGAAAGATTTATCTTGGTGGTCAGGGATATCATCTCAGATATAATCTTGTTTTCTACTTTATTGGTAGACAGCAGTCACAGACAATATGCTGCCTAAATTACGTAAAAGTAATCCTCATCAATATGACTTCAGGCAAAGGAGATTCAGATTCAGACAACTGGAACACAGTAGAGATTTATTCTAAAATAGTTTTCTTGTAAGAAGATATTATAAAAAGTATACTGTAACTAATGCACTCCAAAAAATAGATACTGAATACAGCCTCAAACTGAAAGTAATTCTTAACCAGTCGCAAAATTAAGACTGTCACCTGTCACATTAGTTTTTATTTTTAATCTGAGAGCAGTTTTAAATATGAAAGGTATTAATTTGCATAAGTTATTAATCCATGATTTTGAGGGTTTCAGCTGTTTTACTGCTTTGAAAGAAAAAAGAAAGCAAATACATCAAGCAAGAATAAAAATTCAAATAGCCACATTATTTCAGATAAATTGTAAGTTTTCACCCCCAAATCCAGGGATATCAATGGGAAAGTGAAGGATATAAAACAAGAGGAAAGTTGCAGCTGTCCAGTAAAGAAATTGAAAAAGATAGTGATGTTTAAGTCTGTATTTGAAGCTATTGTGTTCAATCGAGAGGGTTTTTTGTTTTTTGTTTTTTTTCTCTCTTTAGTGAATCAGTATAGTAAGAATATATATAGAAGATAGAAGACAGATGGTATAGAAGTGAGTCTCCATTACATCATATTATCTTTCTGCATAATTAATATAGGGTTCAAATGTGCTGATCACTGAGAACACAAAAATTAATGGGAAATTCTTCTTTTATATGGATAGCTAATAACTAATGAATTAGGAAATAGCTTTCCCTTAATTTGATTGGCGTGATCCATTGTTAGTGGGTACTTGAGGCTCTTCATGAAAAAAAATTAAATTCCACACACAGTGGAAAAATTTCCTTTTCAGTCTTTTAATATCAACTGTGGGTAAAGAGTGAAAGAGTGTTTATATATTTGTTGTGTATTATATTTGCTGAACCTAATCTATTTACTCATATAGTTATGCTTTAAAATGGCCATGTGAATTAAAATTTCAAAATTACTAGGAACTAACTACACAAAGGTAGAGAAAGGGAAGGAATTGCTTTCACTCAATCAATTATATTTAAGAAGAATTAGAGAATAGAGAAGAATGTATGATATAAGAGAGACAGATTTCATTCGTTATAATTAATAACTGCCTGCAGGCTAACCTGTATCCTACAGGTGAAAGTCATTTCATTGTTGTTAATAAAAATGTCCAACAAATCCCTTACAGAGGTTTTACTCATACCTAAGTAAATTCTTCATAATGATTCAGTTTCATCATGTAATTAGAATGGGATTTAACATTAACATTTCAAATTATATAATTAATTACATTCAGCTTCAATTACAATTACTAATTGATACAAAGCCTCTAGCTTAACTCCTGGAGGTAACCAATTTTATAATATGAGTTGTGAACAAGTGGTTAGATCACATCAGCCCACTAGTTCATGTGTGCTGGCTAATCAGGCAAAATTTTATTTTAATAAACAGCTCAGGAAAATGGTGCCAGGAAATTTGGCAGGTAAAATTTTTCCCAGAGTTTTTCATTTGGTAGTAAACTCTTCTAATATTCTCAGTATGTTCTGTGCAATTGTTCTGTGTGGTCAGGCCACCCAAGAGGGCAGTTCTCTTGCTCTCTGTACCTCTGCTGTTCCACCAGTGCCTGCTTCAAGGACACCCTATTTACATAACTGACCTTCCTACATACTTGCGCCCAGACCCAGCTGGAGATTGTTCTAATCTTAGATCAGAACCTCTCCACCAACATAGCTTGTCAAAGGGGCTGTGAGGGGCGTGCCCCCTGCTTGTTTCCCTGGTAACTGATGAGCCTACCTGACCTCAATTCCCCCTATAATTAGTAACCTCCCCTCCCCCCAGAAGTGAAGACTGCTGCCATGTCTGCTCTCCCGCTGGTCTGCCGCACACGGTGGTATGCTGTTCCAGGCCTTGCTTCAGACAAGTAAGATCCCCTATCCGTTAAACCATTGATGTCTCTGTTCCCGACCTGGGCTCTTTCTTTTGTCCTGAAGCTGAGAAAGTACAGGGCTTGTAGTTTTTGTCCCCACCCCCACCCCTGCCTACACTGAACTGTGGCAGTGCCAGATCCTTTAACCCCACTGTGCTGGGACAGGAATCCAACCTGTGTCCTGATGTTGAAGAGACACACCTGATGATATTGCACCAGAGCGGAACTCCAAGATTTCTAATTTAGAGCACAAGGTATCACTGTGTACATTGCTTAAAATGCAGATACGTGAATGTCACTCAAAATATATGATTCAGGAGTTCCCGTCGTGGTTCAGTGGTTAACGAATCCGACCAGGAACCATGAGGTTGCGGGTTAGATCGCTGGCTTGCTCAGTGGGTTAAGGACCCGGCGTTGCCGTGAGCTGTGGTGTAGGTTGCAGACGTGGCTCGGATCCCGCGTTGCTGTGGCTGTGGTGTAGGATGGCGGCTACAGGTAGCTTCGGTTAGACCCCTAGCCTGGGAACCTCCATATGCCGCGAGTGCGGCCCTAGATAAGGCAAAAAGACAAAAAAAAAAAAATCTGATTCAGAGACCTGTGGACTGTGGAACAAAATTTTCGAAACAGTGACTTTGAAAATAAGGAAGAGATTATTTCAGCTACCAGGAAATTCTGGCCCTCTGGTAACTTAAAAAAAACCAAACGGGGACTTTCTGTCATGGCTCAGTGGTAAGGAACCTGGCTAAGATCCATGAGGATGCGGGTTTGATCTCTGGCCTCAATCAGTGGAATAAGTATCCAGTATTGCCTTGAACTGTGCTGTAGGTCACAGACATGGCTTAGATCTTGTATTGCTGTGGCTCAGCAGCTGTAGCTTTGGTTGGACTCTTAGCCTGAAAACTTCCATATGCCGCGGTATGACCCTAAAAAAGCAAAAAAGAAACAAAAAAATAAAAAACAAAAACCCAGACAGACAAAATTGATCTGACTTGTGCTAGCTGTGGGTTTTTATTTTCCTTGTGAAGTCAGATAGTCATGTGAGAAAGAGGTGAAATAGCTTATTTGGCCTGTCTAAATGAAAAACGTTTTGAATCAAAACTTGTGTAAATTGTTATTAAGCCCTTTCCAGTGTATTTTTAAATGTTCTACCTAGTTTAGTTCTTTTTCAACAACCAAACTACCATATAAAATGACTGGGGTTAGGAAAGAAATTCTGAAATGGGGATATATTGGAAAAATCTGGGCCTTTATTCCGAAATTTGACCACTGTTGAGCATTAGTTTGACAGCATTACTCATGCTGTCTCACATAAGTAATGTAAAAGTGTCTATCTACTGGGTCTTTTGAACCTGGGCCTCTGCTTCAGATCACATGCACAGATAAATAGAAGCCACCATATACATGACATATATGTAACTATAAAATCATTCTATGTGTGAAGCACATAGATAAAAGTCACTTTAGAAACAAATAATTCCATAAATCTGATTCCTAAAATGGAAGAGAGAACCACAGACTCAAAGTCCTCCTATACATAGGTACAGAATTTGTTTTATGTTACAAATCCTGTGGACATTTAGCAGATATCCGTTATTTTTGCATTAACTTGAAATACCCAGTGTATTGTAAAAAATATATATTACTCATGCAAATATATGTATATATTTATATATACAAATATGCATATATAATACTTTATGGAAATTTTATAAATACTTCACAAATATATTACCATAGCACTATATTTATGCAATATATCACATTATATAAATTATTTAAATATTACACTACTAGAGTTCCCGTCATGGCTCAGCAGTTAACAAACCAGACTGGCATCCACGAGGATGTGTATTCGATCCCTGACCTCACTCAGTGGGTTAAGGATCTGGCATTGCCCTGAGCTGTGGAATAGGTCACTGACGCGGCTCAGATTCTGCACTACTGTGGCTCTGGTGTAGGCCAGCACTACAGCTCCGTTTGGACCCCTAGCCTGGGAACCTCCATATGCAGCTGGTGCGGCCCCAAAGAGACAAAAAAAAAACAAAAAAAATATTACAATACCGCTATAAGTATATGTGTCTGTGTGTATAACATTTCATTTAGAGCTTGTTTAGGTGCCGATGACAGAAAACCTAAATCAAATATTCTTAAACAAAATAAAGAAATTTATTGACTTACATAAATAAAAACCTAGACTCCTGTTAGATTCAAGCACAGCTTGAGTGTTGAAAAAGTGAAAAAAGTTTTAGTTTCACTATGTATGCTGATTTGGCTTTCTTTACCTCAGTGTGTTTATTTTCAGGTTAGTGTGGAGGTTTGACAAATGTAGATGCTGTCTTTAGATTCAAATCCAGCAGGAGTTATTACCACTGGCTATTACTCTAGCATTGCATGTGGAATCTGAATTGCTTAGCTAGCATGGCTTGCTCTATGAACTTAGCCTTGACCCTTCACTGAGGACAGAAGAATGTCATTATCAAGATGGATTTTTTTAAAAAAATGACTTCTAAGTCAATGATAGCCCAAGATTTTCAAGGATGATCACTAGATTTTTGGCAGGTTTAAATGAATGGTTATATTTTTAAAAATATAGAAACTTCAAAGAAGAAAAAAGTTCAGGGGTGTTACCATAATTTCTACTCTAGCCACTTTGAGTTTAAGGAGTTTGATAGTATCAAGTGGATATATTGAGTAAAATGTTGACTGACTGGATCTGGGGGCATTTATAGGCTGAAATATGAATTTAAGAATCATCAGCATTACATGTTCTTTAAAGCCTGGATTAAAGCTGTAGGGTCTGAATATTTAGAAGAATGGTTGGAGAATGACTAACCAAAGAAGGCAAAGGAACAAAGACAGAGGGGTGTAATTCTATGGATGCTGGTGTCTGTTTTCTCTCCATCTGAGCACATGGTAGGAATCACTTTCTGACACCTGCTGTTGAGTGGGGCTAGGTAACTGGCTCTACCAATGTGATCTGGTTGCTGTTGGTGAAATATGGGATCTGATATGTGGAACTCTTCAAGATTCTCTCATTCTTTCTCTCTTTACTTCTCCACAGCAAATGGCAACTTTTTGATGGTTGCTGCTCTATCTAGTCTCGTGAGTAATCCCAGTGAGCATAGTGTCTTGGCTAATGAGTAATTTGAATATGAGACAAATGTGTGTTGATATTTATAACTGAATAAGTCAGCCTATCCTGGTTGAAACATGCTATGCTTCATCTACAAATAGAAACATGTATTCAAAGGAGCATGTGAAAAACAGTCTATAAAAGCAAACTGAAAATCAAAACATATCCGTAGGATTATTTGTTTCAACTGAAATGTTAGTTATTATATATGTAGATATTGAATTAACCTGGAGATATATAATAATTTTTATTATTTTTTGTTTGTTTAATACACTAGAAGCTTATTAATAGTTGTGGGAGTTATTAGAGGAAAGCATATTACTAATAGCAAGCATTCTTTAACCTTATGTTAGTTACTTATGTTGTGATCAATAAGGAAATTGCTTCTCACATGGATAACATCAAATTAAATAATCATGACAAACCTTTTACCAATACTGCTTTGAATAACCTGAACAGAACATCCCTCTGCAATTAGCCTAAATAGCCACTGGGTGTCAGTATTATGTTGTGCCTATTGATTATTTACTCAGTTTTGGTAAGTTCCTATGGATATTTCATAATTTATAAATCTATCTTTTTAAAGTAGAACTTCCAAAAGAAGTAATATAACATTGAAAATTATTTATATTTAGGCAATCCAGCTTTAAAGACCCACTTAGCTAACAAGATTTTTAAAAAATCCAATGGTGAATTTTGAAGTTTTATTTTGAAAATACACAGGGCATTTATTTTTTGCTTTATTTAATATGCTTACTTCACTTTTTCATGTTACCACTGGAGTCAGTAAGAAATGTCCCTAAAATTTAAACTAAATCTGTGTTTTCTTATTATTTATCTGTTACAGTTACTGAACTAAGATTATACTAAAGTCGGTAAACTAATTGGTGAGTATAGTTTAATGTTTCAAAATTATTGAAAAATAGTGGTACTGGACTTGAAATAATTATTATGTTTCATGAAAAAACCCATAGATTGATCTCATATAATAGGCAAAATTTTTAATTTTACAGATGAAAAATTTGAGCATTAAATAGGTTAAGTGATTTAGACAAGGTCAGATAACTAGATTATGAAAGAGACAGGTTTTGAAGTTAATGTGAGAACTGAGAAAAGCTATTCTATAGTCTATAACCAGAACTTTATGACAGTATTCAACTCATGACCCAAGATATAAGCCCCCTGAAGCCTAAAATGTAATTTTCGTAATTCGAAAATTTAAAAAGAACATATTTTACTTAAAAATTAATGTGGTATATCTTTTTCTACAATAAATTTGCTAAAATCAAGTTAAATGACATATTCATCTACGAGACTGCCCTCACTTTAGACACCAGTTACAATTTCAGGGCCTGTCCGGGTCACTCTCATTTCAAACTGATTGCCTACACATTTGGGGGTTCCCTCCCACAATTACTCTCACATTCCATAATTTGCTGGAAATCTACATGGAACGCACTATAAATGCTATACTCACAATTGCAATTGTATTATAGCAAAAAGATAAAAACGATAACCCGACAAAAGAAGAAGCTTTTAGGCACAATCTGGAAGGGTTCTAGATGTGAAGCTTCCATATCCTCAGGGAAGCATTCCCTCCTGGTATTGATATATGATAATGCTCAAAGGATTTAGGTGACCAGAAAAACACAACTGAGCTTCTGTGTCCAGAGTTTTTATTGAGTTTTATTATATAGACATGATTGAATGAACCATTGCCAATGTGACTCCATCTCCAGCTGGAGGTCCAGCTGATATCATGTGGATCCAAGTGGTTTCTAATCTTATTGTTAGTCTGGCATCACCAGCAGTATTCTGGGTCATCTTGTTAGCATAAACTATCTAGGGCCTGATCATGAGTCACCTCATTAGCATTATAAGGGGCTTACCATGAATAACAAAAGCAGTCTTATCATTAGGAAATTCCAAGAATTTAGAAATATATTGGTCAAGGTTCTCCAGAAAAACAAAATAGGGTATCTAGATAGATAGAAAGACAGATAGATTTAATATCTTCTTAATAAAGATTTGTCTCAAGAAATTGTGGAGGCTTGGCCAAGTCCAGAATCTGATGAGTACGCCATCAGGCTGGAGACACAGGAAAGACTTAAACTTTTGAGTGAAAAAATAGTATGCTAGAATAATTCCCTGTTCTTTCAGAACTATCAGTCTTTTTCTTCCAATCTTTCAGAAGTATCAGTCTTTTTCTTCCAATCTTTCAGAAGTATCAGTCTTTTTCTTCCAATGATTAAATGGCTCACCCACATTATGTAATCTTTACTCAAAATCCATCAAGTTAAATGTTAATCTCATCCAAAAACCACCTTCACAAAAACACCCAGAGTAATGTTTGATCAAGTATCTGGGCACTGTAGACTAGTCAAGTTAACATATGAAATTAATCATCACAAGAAGCTACCTTCCCAGAGCCGGAGACAGAAGCCAACCAAATTCTTTATTAAACACTTCCTTTTTGATTGGGAAATTGATATAGTGCTCAACTGTTCACCTTTTTTTCCTCCTGAAGACTTTAAGCCCAATATTAGTGAGAAAATATATATTTTTTAATATAATTCACTCCCTTTCCTGGGTACATATCCAAGATAACAAAGCACAACTATGCCTATTACTGTGACTCAATGCAGAAGAACGGAGAGACACAAAAATGACTGGCAGTGTGCTGTAAGAGCTCTAAAGAAGAGTTTCTATACTTTCTCTCCTTCAATTCCTGTTCCAGACCCCTTAAGACTGTAATATGTTGGAACAAAATAATTGGCAACTACAAGTGTAGGCTGAGGAGAAAATGCAGGACTCTGGAGTGATAAGCTGATGGATTTAAGAGAAGATATGGCTTTAGAGGAATAAAATAGGAAGACATAGGCCAATCTCACTGTTTATTTCTTCCAAAGAAAGTGAATTTTGAGAATTATCCCAGATTCTGTATATAAATATCCAATTAACCATGGCTAGTGAGAAGCTGTAGAAGGGCTGAACTTCTAAAGAATTACTCTTTCATTCCATTTCTCTTTAGATTCTCCCTGGTATCTCAAAGCTGTTTGGTAATAGGCCAGATATCTCCTTTCTTTAACAAATAATAGCCCAATGTGGCATTTACATCTATTTGTTTATTTTGATATTTAAATTGTGGAAAACCAGTCATGGAGTGAATCAGAACTAACCATGAAGTCAAAGTGATGACTTGGCTGGGCCATGGCCAAATGTTCTCTGTATGTATAGAACAAGACACAGTCATGTTTCTAAATTTTGTCACCATTCTATTGAGAGGCTTTGGATGTGACTAGAAGTCATTTGAGAAAAGTAAGAATCATGCATTAGAAAAATACTTGTTGTTCGTCACACTTCTAGTTAAATCATAGGTATTTTTTCTAACAAATTTTTCTTTTACACTAAGACGATATTTCTTATACTTTAAACAAGATAAAAGCCTGTTCATTCTAGACATCCCCTTAAATCAGTGAGTTTAACACATGATTTATACAATTATCAGTGTCATTTAAGGCATGAAATCTATCAAGCAATTTAGTAGTTGTATTATCTCAGTAGTCAGAGAGGAGTGGAGAGTGATGTTGGAGGATCACTAACCACATGATATTGAAAGAAGTGTTTAAAGTGCCTTTTGATTCTTTAGTCTGTGCATCTTTTCACTATTTTAGCCCTCCTCCTTGTTTATTTTCTATGGGTTCAGTGAGAAGCATCAAAAACATGTTATTTGGCCAATGGGTTGGTCTTGAACATCTTATAAAATTTCTGTTTGTAGTCACGCAGACCCCTTCTAGGCTCTTTATTTATATCAACTACTCTCTCTCACACACACACAAACACACAAATAGGTAGATTAATATATTGAAAGAAAGGAAACATCTCAGCAGTTTCTGTAAACCAAATTTACATACCACAAAGAATAACACAATATCACATAAGACAGTGAATTTTTCCTTTGTTTTTTTTAATGTAGTCTACTCTCTTAGTGATCCTTTAGGTTCATTAATTTCTGCTTTGCTAAATAAGGAGATAATTCTTTCTATTCCTGTTCAAATGTAGAGATAGTATAGTATTAATTTACTTACAAAAAAAAATAAATTGCTAGAGTAACTATGACTTTAAGGAAGTTAATGCTAAATATAATTACTATCCCATAATTAAAACTTACTCAACATATGCTTAATAACATTTTTTCTGTTTTTATTCTTAAAAAAAAACTCTACTAGATGAAATTATAACACTCTCTAACAGTTAACTTCTATGCTAAAATGCCCTCAATTCCCAAAATGAAAACCAAGATATGTTACAGTCATCTAACTGTAAAAGGATTATCGATTCAATCGTATACAAAAAAATCAGATTATTTAACTAGAAAGTTGAGGAAAAAATAGAATTCAGCATTATCTCAATACATAAAATTTGGCTCTATAAGTAAAATTTAGTTTGGAAATAGAAATCAGAACTTCAATAAAATATGCAATATACCAGTGCCTAAATGTATAATATATATAGTAAGATTCAAATGTTATCAAATTACTGAGGATTGCTATTAGAAGATGTTTATAATAACAATCATAGGAAATAGTTACCAGTCCTTATTTTTACTTAAAGACCTCACAGTTTTAACTTAGGTATATGAACACTTGAAAGTGTAATAATTAAAGCAATAAATAAAAATAAAGTATCCACCATGAGCTAGTACATGAGTGTCTTACTGTTTTAAAGATAAAATCTCTAGAGTAGAAAAGAACATTTATGTTCTGGCCACTATTCTCCCAGCCTTTTCTCGTGCCTGTCTTCATGTTCTGTACACTGTGTGTTCTGATCTAAATGTGATTTTTTAAATAGATCAGAATGTTCACTAGCAGTACTTGCTTTTTCTGCTTAGAATAAACTCCAGCCATTCAACCACCTGATTAACTCACTCTTTTAAGACTCAGCAGTGTCTGAAAACCCCTTTGGAGTCCTTTGCCAGCAAAAACTTTAGGTCTTTCCCTTAGTTCTTTATGATCAGAAGTTAGGGGCATCTTCTTTGTTTGCCACATGGCTGGTGACTGCTATCACAGCATATGCATGACATTCTAATCTTTGACCTAATTAAATGTGTTAGAAAAAAAGAAATATGAATATTATTTTATATTCACATTATCTCCTGTCTCATGCCCCACTTGCATTAAGCAGGCAGACTTCCTTGGACTAAATTGCCCCTACGGTAGTATGATTCTTCCTAAAGATGAAACTGGCTCAATATACTTTATTCTTGGCTTTTTGTTTTGTTTTGTTTCCCTAAAACCTACGTTTTTCTAATTAGCATTCTTGTAAAGAGAGAAAGTAAATGATGTGGAGGGACCAGGGGAGGGAAGTTCTTGAAAACTGGAAGGAGGTTGAAAGTCACCAATATGCATAGAAATAGCAGTACTCTTGGGAACTGGTAATATTTATGAGGAGGTGACTCTGAGGTCCACCTAGGGAAAGTGACTCTCAGGCATGGGTCCTTCCAGACGTGGGCTGCTGCATGCATGCCCTGAAACAAGCAAAGCCTGGGACTTTGGAGAGCCATGGAAACTGGCACAGCAGGTGTCTCTTCTGGAAAAGTAGTCACATAATCAATGAGACTGCTCCTATCTATCATCTCCTTTGGTTGACCTTGTAGAAACAAATAAATAAGGAAAATGTTTGTGGTAGAATCACCAGTCATCTCTGTTGGTTGAGAGACTCAGAATCAGATTTTATTTGAGTTGCACATTTATAAAATATCAAAAGAAAGCAAAAGTATTAACAAGAATCAACCTTATTTTGAGGCTTAGCAGGTTAAGGAGCCACTGCTGTGGATGGTTATTGCTGTGACATGGGCTCAATCCCTGGCCTGGGCATTTTGGTATGCCATTGGCATGGCCAAAAAATGTTAAAAAAAAATCAATCATACTTACACCAAATAAATGTATAACTCACTTCATTTTAGAAATTATTCATGATAGAATTACTAGCTGATTTGGCTATGTTATTTTACTTTACGAAATCCTTGAAGTCAGGCATCCAATTTTGTCATTATCTTCAGTAGCCATTATAATGCCAGACTCATAATTGTTGCTATATCAAACGAATAAGCAAGGCAGAATGTTTCATGTGTGTTGCATGTTGATACTTCACCCTGGACTTCAAAGACCTTATTCACATCAGGTTAAATATGTTGGCATTTTTTAAAAAGTACAAGAGAAGACAGGGCATTTCTGGGAGCTCAGAGGATACCAATGACTCATTGATTATTTGTCCTAAATCTCTGTGGGGAAAAAAACAGACAGAACAAACAAAAAACACCGATTTTGTTGTATTCATCATGGGAGCAAAGGAGTGTGAATTTGTTATGAAGGCACATAAAACAAATACCTGTGCCTCAGTAAACATGCTGAATTGTATAAATAGACTTACTGTCATTATTATTGAATCCTTATGTATTAATGGGGTTCAAGGGTTGACTATGAGGCTAAATTAGGAAAACCAAACTGACCCAGAGCTGAGCTGACAAGTCAGCTCAAGCAGGGAAAATAAATTGAATATATAGCAAAATGCAACAGTAAGAAACATGTGAGTGTTCTGAAATACCTGGAGGGCTATTTTCCCCACTTGAAGTGGGCAAATGATTTTTTTTCACTGAAGTACTTTCACATTCCATCTGGACAGTATGAGATCTGGCCAGAGGACCTTGTGAAATGGGCTTTCTTCTGAGCTGGATGGGCAGTATTATAATGGCACTGGATCCAATTTCTATTCTGAGGTTCTTGTCAATCTTAGCATTCTAGGTAATTCATCTTTGAGTAAATTAATGACTTTGTTAAAAAAATAGGATTATTATGTATCCTGTTCTGTTCTTTCATTTATACTTGTGAATTGTGACTTTTTTATATATTTTAACTTACATATTTATAAAATATTTGACAGTATTCATATATGAATATATATTTTTGTATACATAGAATCTATATAAAAGCATTACAGAAGAGAAGATTACATAATTTTGGTTTTTTGAAACATTGTTTTATGTAAGGAATAAATTGCCCATTTGTACATGTTTTTAT
>PVHT020000230.1:9676307-9729587 GCA_004024745.2 Catagonus wagneri
TTCAACCCCTAGCCTGGGAACCTCCATATGCCATGGGTGCGGCCCTAAAAAGCAAAAATAAAATAAAATTTTATGCAGAGTAAAACATAAAATGCTTCTTTCTTGGAACCAATTAAGAAACATATAGAAGTCACTATAACGGTCATTAAAACTTTCACCTTATTACTGAAAAATAATAGGTTATCAGCTTATGTTAAGATAACAAAGAATTTCTAAACTTTAGTGACAGCCCCATGTCTTCTTTTTGGGGTCTAGGATACGGGGGCAGCTCCTATTTGAGCTCCTTCACTTATCTCAAGATGCATATTTTTACAATAACGCAATCCAGCAAAAGAGAAATTGCAGTTGAGCCATTCTGCTTGTACCTTCATGTGCCCCAGTTATTTGCTGACCACCTGAGTATCACTGAAGAGAAAGTTAAATTTTTTTTCACAGGAAATTATATTTTTTAGAGTCACAGAATCCATTAATTCAGGTAACTCCAAGATTACTTTAATTTTTTTTTCTTTCATTCCTTTTCTTTTTACAGCCACACCTGTGGCATATGAAATTTCCTGAGTTAGCTTTCTAATCAGAGCTAAAGCTGTAGGCCTACGTCTTAGCCACAGAAACACCAGATCTCAGCCATATCTGTGACCTATGCCTCAGCTTAAGGGAACACTAGATCCTTCACTTATTGAGTGAAGCTGGGATCACACCTGTCCACACAGACACTATGTTGGGTTCTTAGCCCAGTGAGGCACAATGGGAACTCCTCCAAGGCTACTTTAAACCTCAGACCAAAAAAGTTCAAATTTTTACCCACCTATATTATCAAAGTTGTACAATGAGTTTGAATGCTAGGATACAGATACTCCAAAAATAAAATGTCAGCTATGATGATATGCCCTCAGTTTGAATTTCCACTATGCCCAGTGTCAGGGAAAAAGTAACTGTTGATCAAATATTAAAGGTCCTTGAGATAAACTGAGTTCAAAATTCTTTATGAAATAATTAATTAAATAATTATTCCAATATAAGTCAAAATATAAATAATCTAATTATAAAATTATTAAAATTCACCCCAATTTTTTTTTCTATACTCAGTCTAATCCTGAGAAGCATGCTGGGTACCTAGGTTTAATAAGGGTTCCTTTGAAGTTATAATATTGTCTGTCAAAAAAGAATCAAAGTCTCTTTGACAGCTTAGTATTATACTCAGCCACAAGCATTTCCTGGGTCTATCAAAAAAGCCCAAGTGAATAAGAAGGACAGGCTCATACTCAAGTGATTCAGTGTCATTAGCTTTTATAGCAAACTATTCCTGGCAAAATTATATTTTAATAACCCTGGACCTAGCTTTGCCCAAGAAACTGGCAGACTTAATGAAGTCTTAGTTAAACAGAATCAATGAGGAAAATTACTTGGCTTTACCTTTGCTAGGATGCTTGTCAGTCTGTGCCAGATGCTTGGGGACCAGTGCTTTCAACATAAATTTAAATATGGGAAAGTGCCCATTAAGATTATATTTATGACACATTCTTGACTACGTTGAAATAAAAATTCACCTAGGCATATGATCTCAAGTGCAATTTTTTTTTGAGATAGATCTGACCTTCTTTTGAGAAATACAGGCTTTAAAAAGCTTTCTCTTTAGGGACTTTCCTGGTGGCCTAGTAGGTTAAGGGTCTGGCATTGTCACTGCTGCAGCTCTGGTTGCTGCCGTGGTGCTGATTTGATCTCTAGGTTGGGGAACTTCATGCCAGGGGTGGCCAAAAATTATTAATTAATTTATCTTCAATCATATTTGAAAATTCTTATTTTTCTTCTATGTCCCTTACTTTGGTCACCCCAGCACTGAACTGAGAGGAAGGACACACTCCAGTTCACAATCAAGCTATAGGACTCCTTATTATAAAAGTCAGCCTACTAAGGCTGCATTGTTAAAAAAACAACCGCACAATTTTGTGAAAGTATCCTCATGGTACAATAAACTCCCTATAAATTCTGCATGAATTGAGCCAAATCCAGTTCCTCTAAACTTTAAAGGCATGTACCTGGTCACATTGCAGGTATATTTTTGTTTCCTAATATCATTATTCTCTGCCTATAGATTCACAGGCAAATGGAACTGAATCTAGGATTAAAAAAACAAGAAATAATTTTTTTTCCCTTATCTATGTTGAGCCTGTATTAATAGAGGGCCACTGGTTTCAAGCAGATGAAATAAAAATATTTCTTAATATTATGCTTACAGGAGTTCCCGCCGTGGCTCAGTGGTTAACTAATCCAACTAGGAACCATGAGGTTGCGGGTTCGATCCCTGGCCTTGCTCAGTGGGTTAAGGATGCGGCATTGCCGTGAGCTGTGGTGTAGGTTGCAGATATGGCTCGGATCCCGCATTACTGTGACTGTGGCGAAGGCCGGCAGCTACAGCTCCTGTTAGACCCCTAGCCTGCGAACCTCCATATGCCGCCCGTGCGGCCCTAGATAATGCAAAGAGACAAAAATAATACTAATATGCTTACAGAGTCTAGATTTGCACACATGGCTATAGATTTAATAAAATAGCTTATTTATATATCACTCTTGAATAAGCATAACCTCTAGGCATAGAAATTACTAGAATCCAAGGAGTCTCCTTAATGGGAACCTGTCCTACCAAATCTAATCCATGGCCTAGAGAGGATGAGAATGATCTTCTGTGTAAATCAGCAGGGGCTGAGCTAAACATAATCAGTTTCTCATTATTCCACTCTTAGATAAGCCAGTCTTCCTCTGATGGGGAATAGCTGTGAGGAACACAGGAGAAGGCCATCAGTGCCATTCAGAAAAACACCCTCCATAAGGAAAATCGAGCCAGAAAATGAGTTTCCCCTTCCTGATATTGAAAATATTTTGTTGAATGTTCTACTGAAATGTGATGATTATTAATATGATAAAACATATCTATTATAATGTCCAATTTTTTTTAGTCAATAAGGAAAATATTTGTTAAAAATACAGTCATATAATAAATATAGAATAAAATTAAAGTGTGGTACTTTGTTTCAGAGTTAGTTGTCCTCATCATTAAAACACAATCAGACTTGACAAAGGTAATTTCATGATGTCTTTATACTGGTTATTTCACTTTGAAAAAAATATACCATGGTTTAGTAATATGTTAAGAAAGTAATACACAGAATACATTTATGATAGATGTCTTAATAATTTCACAACTTTTATTAAAATTTCCACTTTAGTTTAATATAGATTATTCAAGTCTCAATAGTAATATATTTCTATCTTCTTTTTTATAATACTAGGGATAAGGGATCCTTTAGAAGATGCTGCCTTCATTTATTTTTAATCAATAGGCAGTGATTTCAGGGGACATTTACAAAGAGAAAATAACTGTCTCTTTTAAGATAATTCAATACTAAGCATATATATGTGTATATGTACAAGTATATGCTTTTTTTTTTTGGCTTTTTGCTTTTTAGGGCCACATCTGTGGCATTTGGAAATTCCCAGGCTAGGGGTTGAATTGGAGTTGCAGCTGCTGTCCTACACCACAGCCACAGGAACACAGGATCTGAGCCATATCTGCAACCTACACCACAACTCACCGCAATGCCAGATCCTTAAGCCTCTGAGCGAGAGGCCAGGGATTGAGCCAGCATCTTCATGGGTACTAGTCAGGTTCATACCCCACTAAGCCACAACAGGAACTCCTACTAAGCATATTTAAAAAATTGCACTTTCTTATAATGATTTTAGGATGTAAATTGTATTGTAAATGACTACTCATTAGTTTATAATAAGTAATAAATAAATGGCACTAACATATGTGTGGTGTCCTTGTAGGGTTCTTAGGTTTACTGAAGCTCATAGTTTATGAAGGAAGAAGAAAAGATGATTCCGGAAATGCTGCAGAGATTTTATTTTTAATCACTATGAAAAAATGATCATTTTGGCAATGAAAAGAGGTAGCTTTTTATGAGATAGAAGTGAGTTTAATTCAACATTAAGATTTTAGAATTATTGATAAAGGAGAAAAACTAGAAGCAAGAAGAAGCAACACAGTAGCCTCTATAGCAGATGATGAGAGTCCCAGTCCTAGAGATGGGAGCTGAGAGGTTTATAAGTCCTAACTAGTTGTCTACCATATTTGAAGGAACATAAGTTCTAGGTCTTAAATTTTGCTTGTGGTGTTATTCTCTCTGTTTTAAATAAAGGACAGATACTTCCTTACATTCTCTCCTGTGCATCTCTATATTAAGTTGAGGTGAGAAACCTGAATTTTCTAGATCATCAACAAGTTTTGTGGCAAAAAAAATTGTCAAAAATATAAATACTTTAAATTCTACTTTAAAATTCCAAAAGAATTAGGAAAATTATTACATAATAATGACTTGATTCACTATTATTCTCTCTTAACAATTTAATTCAAGGTTTTTATCATATTTGATGTATTTCAGTCCATTTGGATGCTATTTTTGATGTTCAGGTTGTCACATCATTGAATAATACCTTTCATTTCTTTCTTGTATAATGGGATGTTGCTTCTTACTGGCACAGCTACCTCAGATATTAAATCAGCCCTGATATCCTTAGAGGAAAATGGTTTTTAGAGAATGTAGTCTGGGAGCTAAGGGAACTTGTCAATAATGTATTAGTCATTGTTGCTATATTTCAGTAGTTAGGGGTCAGAAATATGTTTTAATGGATTTTTTAAAAATGCATCTTAAATTGATACTCTTATTTCCAGTTTAATTTGACTGTTTTACCTGTACTTTAATTTCTTTTATACTTATAATATGGATTCTAACAATCATAAACTTTTTTATTTTATACTATATGCTTTTAAACATGAAAATGCCATTGAAAGTGTTTCAGAAATAAACATTAAGTTCAAATTATTAGCTCATTTAAAAAATCATTTTGAGGTTATTTTTGTCTTGAAAATATCACATACACACAAAAATTCATTATAAAGAAAACTGCTCAGATACACATTACATAGTTTTTAGTGCCTTATTTATGTATTTTTGTTGGTTCTATTTATGGTATAGGAGTTTTGGAGATCTAAGTTATGCATATGTAGTAGATATGCCAAAGAGTTTTCTAAAGTTGTTTTGTAAAGCTAGCTTCTACAGATCTGGTAAGTTAATGGGTCAGTTGTTGCACATCATTAACAAAACTTGTTATTATCAGTTTGTTAAATTTTAACCAATTTACTTATTGAAAAGTCTTTATCTTTGGGTTTTATTTATGTTCAGTAAAATCAGCTTTAATTTTGAATGTACATTCCTATGAATTTTAGTGCATGTAGAGCAACATATAACAAGTATGACACTATACCAAAACTTAAATTTTGAAAACCACTGAAATTTTGTCTTTTCAATAATGGCATAAATGGAATATATAAATTTAAATATGTGTTTATTGTCTGGCTCTTTCAACTAAAATATAATCTATATATATTTCATTACTTACTGTAGCCCACTCTGGCCATTTGTTGTACAAGGAAATAATATTACTTTATTTCAATTAAGTTTCCTGTCAGTTTTAATAAAATGAACACTTTCCACTACTTTCATTTATTCTTTCTTCCCTCTGTTTATTTGCTCCCTCATTTAAAATCTCATTGTGAGTCCTACTATCCACAAATATTAACATTATTTTCACTTTAAATTGTATACATTAAAGCTAAAAGTTGAGAGATGGTAAATATATTGATTTACTTGAAAAATAAAAGCACCTAATTATTACTATACTTACAATGCAGCAAAACGTACAAGTATCTTCAACTAGATGGGCCTACTGAAGAGAATAATCGATGATATCAACAAAGAAATAAAACTGCCAAATAATGTAGACCCAGAGGGGTAAAATATTAATTGTAAATTAAGTATATTTGTGGAAATAAAAATCTTATTTAAAGGATCAGAGTTTAGAAACAATTTTAGGGCAATTGCAATGTTAATTGGGAGTGCCATAGTGTTAGGAAACTTAAAAGCATAAAACCTGTTTCTTTATAACTCTTTATAACTGATTTTTTTTGTGTGAAGCATAGTTCTCAATTGGAAGCTGAGATGCATAGGAGAGTGAGAGTGGGAGCAGGAGAGAGAGGAAGAAGGAGGAGGAGCAAGAGGAGGAGGTAGGGCAAATGGAGAGAGGAAGGAGGGAGGAAGAAAAGGAGGGATAGAAAGGGAGAAGGAGAGAAAGGGAGAGAGAGATTGAGTTCTAGCTCATAAAATCAGTAGCCAAAGTAACTCACTGTGTCAAAGGCAATTTTGTTAAAGGGGGAAAGACAACCTAGGATAGAGAACACAGACAGAGAACAACCGATAAGAAATGTTATGTTTAAAAGAAACAAGGATTGAAACAGAACAGGCAGGTGGTATACACAGGCACAAAATAAAAAGGTCAAGGAATATGTTGTAATTAATTCTCAAATATCTTGTAGGAAGCAGGTAGTCTGTAATACTGATTCCATCAATAGAGGGATAAAGGTCAGGTTGTGGCAAATTGTACACGATGGGTTTTAATATAAGATTAGATTCCCTACATCACTGTGAGTTTGTGCTTGATGTAAAATGAACTTATGTTCAGTCCAGAGATCCAAGTTTCTGTAGAAGTCATATTTTGTGTTCATATTAATCAATACATAGGTATGCTAACACGTCTCGGTAGCCTGTGCATACCTAAAAGAAAAATAATATATACTTATTAAAAGTACAAAATGTTTCATATTTTTAGGTGTTTTTTAAAAGTCTACAATACAGCCAGCCTAAATTAATGGAGATAATCTTTATCAGCTATTATAAGAACAAACAAAGAGTGAAGAGTTGTAGAAAAATTGCCTTTCTTTAATTCTCAGTTTGCTGCGTATTATCTATGTCAGTTTAAGTAAGTTGGTAATATCTCATTGCTTCATTTTCTTCATGTATAAAATAGTTATAATAAAACATACTGCATAGGGGTATTTATTGTGACTTAGGATAATATCTGTCACGTGAGGAATACTTAAATATTAGATGATATTAATAATTAATTATCTACTGTCCATGGAAAAATTCTTTGAGTATTTGATATAAACTCAAATGCCTCTTCTTTTTAAAGCAGGCACTATATGTTTCTGGGTCTGTAATCATATTTTTCCTATGACTGAATTCATTCTTCAGAAAAGGCATTTGTAGTAGACAAACCTTAGGGTGACTTCCGCCAAATAGGCACAGTCTTGTGTAATTCCTTCTTTTCTTTTCCATGTATTTATTTTTTTAAGTGATTTTTATTTTTTCCATTATAGTTGGTTTAAAGTGTTCTGTCGTGTAATTCCTCCTTGACTTGGGAAGGATCTGTGACTTGATTCCGAGCTAACAGAATATGGGAAAGGTGTTAGGTTATCACTCTTGTAAAAAGCTTATGTTACATGAAAGGGTAAATGAGTGTCACAAATGGCCATGTTGCAAAGAATTGGCAGAGGCAACTCCTGGCCGACAACCAGAAAGAAAATGGGGCTCTTCATCCTAAAATCACAAGGGAATGAATTCTGCCGACAACCTGAGGGATCTAAGAATCAGGTCGTTTCCCAGTCAAGACTGATAAAACTGTAACCCTTGCAGATATCTGGATTATAGTTAGATGAGGCCCTAAGCAGGGTTCAAAGTATATATATAAACATACACATATATTTCTGATATGTATATGCATGGTCTAACATGAAGGTAAGCCTAATAATGAAGATAATAAACGCTTTATTTTTTCATTAATATTATTTCAATATGAGACTCTGTGAAGTCCATGCTTCCCAACCACGCTCAGCTGTTTTGGAAGCCTTTCATGTGTCTACAAATCTACATTAACAGGTAAACTGTCGTTATTATGTGCTCCTAAAGAGTAACTGATGAATAAAACTTGGTGAATAAAACCCCCTCTTTAAGTATTAGCTTAATATTACAGAATTCTTAAATTTGGGTAGTTATATTAAACACTCAAGAGCTAGATTTCCTAGATGCAAGTCAGGGAAAAGCAAAGATAATTATAGTTTAAAAATACACTCATTTTCAAGTAACCATTTCCTGTTAGAAATGTGATGCCAGGTAATTATTGTTTATATCACCCTAGACACTTCTTCAGATTACCACTTCATACAACATATGTATCTATGGGTTGAGGCTTTTGTGTCCTCTTCTAACTTTCATATTCAACATGTTTCTTTCTTGGATTAGTAGTCTAGTTGCTGCATAAAGATCATTCCAAAAATTAGTGGTGTAAACTCACAAAAATTTTACAATGTTTCATATTCTTTTGGACAGAAATTCATAAAAGACTCAGTTGTGATGGTTCCTCTCTGCTCCAAAATATCCAGCATCTTGTCTTTGAAGACTTAAATGGCTTTTGAAAGCTAGAACAATTGGGCCTGGAGGGTTTACTTCTCAGATAACTTTTTCACTGAGTGCCTGGGTTGGGTCAGCTGATGGTTTCAAATAGTTGTGACTGTCAACCACAGCTTCTGTAGGTGGCCTTTTCATGTGACTTGGGCTTCTCACCATATAGTATCAGTAATTGGGCAGAAAAATTATGAGAATGAGTGTTCTGGAAACAAACTTCCAAGAGAGCTAGGTGGCAGCTATATACCCTTTTCTGACTCTGCCTATGAAAACATGCCATTTTCTTTTGGTCATAAGCAGTCATAAAGCCAGTCAAGATTCAATAAAGAAGGATGATTAGACTCCAGATTTTAGTGAGAAGAGCAGAGTAGAAGAGTGTGTTAGATGGAGGACACTGTGGTGGTGGCCAGCTTTGGAAAATATATTCTGCCACACATGGCATGTTAAAATTCTGAACAAACAGCCAGAGAATTTGGGCTATAATATTTATTATTATTATTAAAGTTAATTGATTTACAGTGTTTCTTTAAATTCTGTTGTACAGCAAAGTGACCAAATCACACACATTTGCTTGTGCTATACTGCAGGGCCCCACTGCCCAACCATTCCAAATCGAACAGTTTGCATCCAAAAAATCCCTAAAATGCCCATCCATCACACTCCATCCCCTTTCCCCCTGGGAACCCCAAGTCTTACCTCCTTGGCCATGATTTGTTTGTTTGTTTTTTTAAGACAAGATCATCTGTTCCATATTTTAGATTCTACAAATAAGTGATATCATATGGTATTTGTCTTTTTCTTTCTTGCTTAGTTCACTTAGTATGAGAATCTCTAGTTCCATCCATGTTGCTGCAAATAGCATTAGTTTATCTTTTTTATGAGTGAGTAATATTCCATTGTATATATGTACCACATCTTGTTAATCCATCTGTCAATGGACATTTACGTTGTTCCCATCTCTCAGCTATTGTGAATAGTGCTGCAGTGAACACAGGGGTGCATGTATCTTTTTCAGTGAGTTTTGTCTGGATATATGCGCAGTAGTGGGTGGAATTGCTAGATCATAGTGTAGTTCTATATTTAGTTTTCTGAGGTACCTCCATTCTGTTTTCCACAGTGGTCATATCAATTTACATTGTCACCAACAGTGAAGGAGGCTATGTTTTTCTCCACACCTTCTCCAGAATTTTAATTTGTTGACTTGTTAATGATGGCCTTTCTGACTGGTGTGAGGTGGTAACTCATTGGAGTTTTGATTTGCATTTTTCTAAAAATTAGTGAGATTGGGCATTTTTTCATATGCTTGTTGGCCATCTGTGTGTCTTATTTGGATAAATGTCTGTTTAGGTTTTCTGCCCATTTTTCAATTGTTTTTTTTTTTTTTTTGGTGTTGTTGAGTTGTATGAGTTGTTTGCATATTTGGGAGATTAGCCCCTTGTCTGTTGCATCATTGGCAAAGATTTTTCCCATTCTGTGGGTTGTCCCTTTTTTTTTAATGGTTTCCTCTGCTGTGCAAAAGCCTTTGAGTTTAATTAGATCCCATTGGTTTATTTGTGTCATTATTGTCACTATTTTAGGAGGTGGATCAAACAAGATACTGGTGTGATTCATGTAAAAGAATATTCTGCCTATGTTTTCCTCTAGGAATTTTATAGTATCTGGCCTTATATTTAGGTCTTTGATCCATTTTGAGTATGTTTTTGAATACAGTGTTAGATAGTATTCACTTTCATTCTTTTACATGTAGCTTTCCAGTTTTCGCAGGACCATTTATTGAAGAGACTTTCTTCCACCGTATGTTCTTGCCTCCTGTGTCACAGATTACCCGACCATAGGTGCTTGGGTTTATTTCTGCGCTTTCTGTCCTGTTCCATTGGTCTACATTTCAATTTTTGTGCCAGTACTATATTATTTCTTCTAACTCTTAAATAGAAAGTCATTATCCATGAAAATCCTTAGTATACTCATCTGTACTTTGAAAGGTTTGAATGCATAGTCCATATAGTCCTGTAGGGCTAAAAGAAGGTATGATCCAGAATGTAGACTATAAGCAGTTTCTTCATTTGTGGTTATCTTACATATCGTCAGAACTGCTGGGATAGTTAGTAAACCATTGGGTGAACACTAGTTTAATTTGACTTCTATTAGAACACAGTAAAGTTATATGAAGAGTAAATAATAGAGAATAATATGGCTAGTAATATTATATATTATATAGATAAAATATTAACTTGAGGTATAACATAGAGGGAGAAAAAGTTCCCCCATATTTCATTCACTTAAGAGTTTCAGTTAAGTTTGCTTAATGCCATTATTAGAATATACAAAATATTAATGCATTTTTATTACAAGAATATATATTTCTTAATTTTCATTAAAAGAACAAAATTCCTTAGTTTGCCCTCATAAAGGGTATCATGGTAAAAAGGTTTAATTTTTATTGGTTTGTTGTATAGCTTGGAAAATAAAATGAGCTTACATTATTTAAAAGTTTTCATCAGATTCATACAATAGTGCCCATAAATATTCCCATTCCTATGTAATTATTTGCATAATTAGAATTTTTAAAAAGCACAGACTGGATGGAATGCTCATGATCATTCAGATTTGTTAAATATTATATGCAACAGATGTTTCTTTTAAAAGTAAAGTAGCTTTTTCATAACAGCAAAAGCAATACTCAAGAAGATAGACAAATCAAAATTATATATTTTTATGCTTGATAGATGTATATACTTTGACAAATTATTCAGATGTCAATTGAATCATTTTTATTTATTTATTTATTTTTTATTTATTTATTTATTTTTTTTGCCTTTTGTCATTTTATGGCCGCGCTCGCGGCATGTGGAGGTTCCCAGGCTAGGGGTCTAATCGGAGCTGTGGCCACTGGCCTGCGCCGCAGCCACAGCAACGCAGGATCCGAGCCGCATCTGCGACCTACACCACAGCTCACGGCAATGCCGGATCGTTAACCCACTGAGCAAGGGCAGGGATCGAACCCGCAACCTCATGGTTCCTAGTCGGATTCGTTAACCACTGCGCCACGACGGGAACTCCAATTGAATCATTTTTAAAATAAAAAATAGATTTGCTGATTTTAAGACTCCTTACATATATAAATTTCTATGTAAAATAACATAAAAACATAATTAAAATATCAATCAATATAGTGAAAAAACTGATATTTCAATGCCAGATATTGAACACTTAGTTTTAGCATTATAGCTCAACAGCTGCATCTATACATCTCTCCATATATCTATTTATAATCTCTTTATGTAACCTAATTCACAAAGTACCCAACTTAGTCTTAGCCAACCTTACCCTTACTCTATGGAATAAATAATATACTGTCATAAAAAATATAATATTTATATTGGTTAATTTTAACTTGCAATTTTATAGTAGTATATAGGATATTTTGAGAAGTTTGTCCATTCATTCTTTGTTCTTTAAGTTTTACTGGCAAGATATCTCTGAATCAATTTTATATTCTTACTCCTTTACAGGAAGCCTATCTGCCTTTTAATAAGACAAATAAGTTGAAACTTGCTGAGAATAAAACTACAACCCTGAAATTCATGTCTCATTCAGAGGTCCAAATAACTGGTTTATGTAAAATCTGTTAAGGATCTCAGATAATATAATGAAACACCTTAAAGTTGTCTTATTATTATAGCATAATTTATTAATCAGGAACTATGCACAAGATTAGAATTGGTAAAAGTCATTAAATTAGAAAAATACTCAAGTAACTTAACTAATGAAGTGATATAAAATTATTTAATTCATAAGCCTACTATTATGTTAAATGTGAGAAAAAATATTGTTTGGGTGCCAGAGCCTAATTCTTTGAAATGCAGAAATAAGGTGATACGAAAAATAGTTTTCTTGGGACTCTGATTGAAGAGGATTGATCAAGTTTTCTAAAAGGCTGAGTGAATTTTCACAACATTGTAAGTTTTGGAAGTTGAATGATGATCTATATTAGGTATTTATTTTGAGAAGGATAAACACATTTAAATAAAGGGAAACCACCTTTACTATTGCTCAACCACCATTAATTACCCATCACCCATAAAGTCAGATAGTAGTCAGTGAAGAAATGGTACATAGCACTAAGACATCTTTATTGGAGTTAAGGAGAGGTGTTTATTAGTTCTAAAGGCACATCTGGAAGGGACAGGTAGCCATGAGCAAGGCCAGAGTTATCCAGAGAGTATCTAAATTTTGCTGTAGAGAAATTGTAATTTAGTTTGAAGATATTAGAGTTGAAATCTGTTCAAATAATTTTCTTAAATTACCCTCCTTAGATAATAGTCATTTAAGTAAGTATTTTTCAGATTTAAAATATGGCATATTTTTATAGTTAGAGGTCATATTTTAAACTTCCTTAACTTTATATATTATGTATGTAATATTTTTTATATATTGTAACAGTAACAGTAGAAGGAAATTTGCATTTGATATGAAAATTAAATGTGTGAATATACAGAAAAATATGCGAGAACTCTTTCATATATTGCTTGGGAAAGACTGTATGCTAGATTTTAGCAGGATATCAATATGCTTACCATCTCTCTTATTTTTACAACCAATTCAGCAAATACCAGGTATATTAATATGTTCTAAAAAGCCACAGATTTTCTGTGGATAGCCATGATGTATATATATTTTTTTCATTTATATACTGGAGAAGAGAACATGCTCTATGTTCTAAAAGCATAAAATATTTTAAAAATTATCTTTCAAATGCCTGGACTAGGACATATTTTTCTTTCATAAAATGTATCCGTATTTTGAGTCATGAAAGAAAACTTTGGGGGAAAATGCTGTTCCTCTTTGATTGTCCCTATATTTATCTATTCTTGGCCTCAGGTTTGAGAATAAAGAGTAAATTCTTGAGAGAAATGAGAAACTAGTTGTCTGTATATTTTTATTGACATACTAAACAACTGTAGTATACAACCTCATCCTATGTAAATCTATTCACAAATGTGTAAAACTGTGTTGTTATATTATTTAATTATAAAACTCAGAAAAATATTAATTATAAAGAAAGAAATAATAGCCATATAAATACGTGTTCCAATACATTCTTTTTATATGGTGATGGATGACATATATAATCTTCTGTGATACCTTCATTTGGAGACTGTGCACAACAAAATACTTTTTGAACGAAATGAATCTACTTGTCTTCATTATTATATATTTATACACTTGTATCTTTATTGAGCATGTTTTATGTGACAGGCAGTGTGTTCAGCAAGTATTTTCGAATTTAATTTAATTGATTAATTAGGGCTAAAGAGTAAAATTTATGAAGTTGTATGCAGCCTTTGCCAGAATCATCTTAATATTCAGTCCCAGATTTTCTTTATCCTATGTATTTGAAGAATAAATAATGTTTAATCCTGTATATTTTGTTAAACACACACACAAGGCAGGATCTGATGATATATGTATATCTATATATCCTATTACATCTTTTTCTTTTATCAGCTGGCTCTAACTTTTTTATTTTTGTAGGTGTCTGTAAATATCCAACCACTCTTTAGTGCTTAATAAATAATGCCCAAATCCTTAGACATTCATGGACATACTTACCTGGCTTCAACATTTCTTGCAGGGTTCAGTTCACACACATGTTTAGATCTCATGCTCCAGCCATAGTGAAAATTTTGTGTTCTCTGGACTTCTCAAGTCTAAACTTCTGTTCAGCTGTTTTCTTTCTGCCCAGAATTCTCTTCTTCAGTCATCTCTTCTTTCAGTGCTAGCTACAGTCCTACACTAATTATTAATCTTTTGGATTACACTTGTGTGTTTGTGTGTGTGTGTGATAAAATATACATAATACAATTTACCATTTTAATCATTTTAAGCTTAAATTTTATTGGCATTAAGTGCATTCACATTGTTGTGCAATTATCACTATTTTCTTTATCAACCCAAACTTAAAATCTGTATCCATTAAATAATTTCCCATTCTTCTTCCTCTTAACTCCTAGTAATCACTATTCTCCTCTTCATTTCTATGAACTTGAGTATTTCAGCTACCTCATATAAGTGAAATCATAAAATATTTGTCATTTTATGTCTAGTTTACTTTATTTAACATAATATTTTCAAAGTTAATACATCTTACAAGTGTATCAGGATTTCGTTCCTTTTTAATGCTGAGTAATATTACATTGTATGTATATGTCATATTTTGTTTATCCATTCGTTGATGGAATTTTTTTTTGACTTTTTAGCTATTGTGAGTAAGAATGCTGTTGTGGCATACAAATATCTGTTTATATCCCTGTTTCAATTCTTTTTGGATATAAATACAGAAGTGGAATTGCTAGATCACATATAATTGTGTTTAAGTTTTTGAGGAACCATCATACTGTTTCCTCCAGTGGCTGCACCATTTTACATTGACACTGTCAATGTATGAGGGTTCTACTTTCTTCACATCGTCTCCAGCATGTTTTCTCTTTTCCCCCTAACTCTTTTTTTTTTTAATATATTAGCCACTCTAAGGATGTGAAGTAGCAAACAAGGGATCTTCCCTTAATAGAACAAACGGGAAATGATATTTCTATCCTCTTATTTTATAATTATCTGTATGATTTTATAATTTCTTGTTGCCTATTTGGAGATTATGTGGTGTTTTCTGTCTGATTCTACTAGATATTTGTGAGTAGAGTTTGTTAATAGCCATTTTTTTTCAATACACCATTTTATAATATTAAAATATTAATATTATAATATTTTATAATATACTTGGACAATCACTAAATTCTACATTAATCATTGTAAATTTCTCTCATTTTAATACTTAAAAATCTTAGGCAATATATTATGGTAATTATGGCAGGATTCCTTTAAAATTATATAATTTTTTTCATTATTCTGGTCCAGCTATAGAAGTACTTTAAGTTAACCTTGTACACAGTTCTTGCTGTGCTTCTAAATAGAATATATTGATTTCTTTAAACCAATATTGGCATATGTAAATATTTAAAAGTGAACAGTGAGTTAAATTGCTTATTTTTTGTCAGTATTACTATTTAATATTTGTATGATGCAGGCACTTTAATGCATTAATTAAAATTTAAAATAGCTAAGTAAGTATATACTGCTTAACATTTTAAAAATATGGTATGTCTTACTGAATTTGGTTGTTTTTCCTAAAATTTTTATTGAAATTTTCCAGTTTATTCAGAATTGTAATGAGACTCTTTGAAATCCATAAAAGATAAATTATAAATGGTTCATTAGATCTTCTTTGGCAGTCAGAAACCTAATTTAGTATTTAAAATGTGAACAACAGAGCACTTATCACAAAATCATACTTACTAACTCTTGGAAATATAAAAATTGTAGAAAATAACTCTCTAAAGTCGATAGGCTAAGTATTATGATGGTGCAAAGTAATCTTTAGTTTACAGCAATATATCAGAATCTACTTGAAATGAGATTTATGAGCCCATACAAAATGCAGCCCATACAAATTGTATTTTTAAACATAGAAAAGTTAGATAATATAACATTACTTATCTTAAAAGTTCTAAATATTTTCAACATGGTATTAAAACATAGCAATATGTGTTCATTGTAATATATACCAAAGGACAATGCCATAGTTTCTATAATGACAAATTATGAGCAAATTAGAAGAAAGCTTACATAGTCAATCTGTCAAATTTAAGGTTACACAAGTAGAAATATATACACATAGAAAATTGTGATTAAAGTTAACCTTTAGAGATTTCCAAGTTTTGGCATTTCGTGAGCTAATAATGCTTGGAACAGGCTGCATATTTATTCATTTGAAAAAGTTGGTTAGAATGATGGGAGAATTATTAAAAATTTAATTGTACATGATGAGAAGTATGAATTTAAGATTTTTTTGTTTTTGTTTTCCTATTTTTGGTTTTGATTTTTTTCTTTCATAGAAATAAGTGTTCCAGCAACACAAATGGAGAAAAGACTATTATTTTTCATTGAAATAACTTGGAATTTTTGTTGCAAATTAATTGACATTTATACTTTTCCAGTAATATATGTGCTTGTACTAATATCACATTGTCTTGATTATTGTGACATTTTATTAAATCATGAAATTAAATAATGTTACTCCTCCAAATTTTTTCTTTTGAAAGTTGTCTTATCTATTCTAGGCCCTTTGCTTTTCAATGTTAGTTTTCAAATAAACAACGATTTCTACAAAATTCTGAGATTTAGGAGTTCCCATGTGGCTTAGTGGGTTAAGAACCCAACATAGAATCTGTGAAGATGCAGGTTCGATCCCTGGCCTTGCTCAGTGTGTTAAGGATTTGGCATCGCCACAAGCTGTGGCAGAGGTCACAGATATGGCACAGATCCAGTGTTGCTGTGGCTGTGGTGTCAACTGTTAACTGAAGTTTGAATTCAACCCCTAGCGTAGGAACTTCCATAGGCTGCAGGTATGACGGTAAAAAGAAAAAAAATTCTGTGTCACTTGGACTGTGACTGCAAGGAATTGGCTAATAGATTAAAAGATAATTGGCTTCTACTGAGGTAAAAATACGGTATATCTATATTTATTCATAGATATTTTTATTTAACTTCTGATATTTTATGTATTTAGATATCTCTTTCATATTTGGGGATGCTCTTATACATAGTATATTATTTTTGGTAAATTTTAATTTCTAATTATTCATTACTAATATCCAGTAATTTATTATTTTCCTAAATTAAGTATTGTACATTAATTTTTATTTACTTCAAAATATTTTCTGATAGAAATTACTCTTTGACCCATACTTCTTTTTAGAAGTATACAACTTACAGAGTTCCTGTCGTGACTCAGTGGAAATGAATATGACTAGCACACATCAGCAACGTTAAAGGATGCATAATCAATATGTACATATCAATTGTATTTCTATACACTAGCAGTGAATATTCCAAAAAATAAAACTAATCAAACAATTTCATTTAAAATGGCATCAAAGGAGTTCCCGTTGTGGCGCAGTGGTTAACGAATTCGACTAGGAACCATGAGGTTGCGGGTTTGATCCCTGACCTTGATCAGTGGGTTATTGATCTGGCGTTGCTGTGAGCTATGGTGTAGGTTGCAGATGTGGCTCGGATCCTTCATTACTGTGGCTGTGGTGTAGGCCGGCGGCTGCAGCTCGGATTAGACCCTTAGCCTGGGAACCTCTTTATGCCGTGGGTGCAGCCCTAAAATGACAAAAGGCAAATAAAATAAAATAAAATGGCATCAAAAAGAAGTACATACTCTGTTTTAAATTTAACAAAAGAAGTATGAGATTTGTATACTGAAAACTAAGAAAGCACTTTTGAAAGATATTAAAGAAGTTCTAATAAATGGTAAGCTATCCCATGATCATGGATTTGAAGACCTAACTTTGACAAAAATGGCAATGATTTCTAAATTAGATCTACAGATTTAATGAAGTTCTTATACATTTTTCAGCAGAAATGTCTTCAGTAACTGACAGTTTGATTCCCAAAATCATATGAAAATTCAAGGGACTCAGAATAGCCAGAACATTTCAGCTGAGAACTGAAAAATGAGTAGAGGAGCTCCAGATGGAGATGGATATAATCATTTCAGGCAGAAGGAATAGCATGTGAATACTCCATTTTCTAAACTTTAGGAACCCTAAGAAATGAAGTCAGTTCAATTCTTCATTAATACATTTACCTTGATTAAAACACTTTCTCCTTGTATGCTAGAAAATACATAATAAAAATTGGTGGAGAGCATAATTAAAGGAGAGTATAAGTTTTTAGCACTCAAATATATAGCATTCAGTTGCATAATTACAGTACAGCAAAGTGAAATTCTCTGCAGTTAGAGATGTATTTGCTATCATAAAGCCAGATCAATTTCTGATTCAGAAAAGCAAATTAAAAATAAGTATGAATAGTATTTTTTTATTTTATCTGTCTCCTATATTGGTAGACACGGAGATAGGAGATTGTGTACATATATATATGTGCATTCATATATATGAAATATATGTACCTCTATGCCTATATGTAATGCCAATAACTAGCTATATACATATGGTTTTATATTCATATTTATAATATATACAAAACGCTATTTCAAAGAAAAAATGTTTATACAGCAAACATAGCTAAACATACTAAAATTTCTAATTAGGAAATTTTAACTGTTATCTGTATGGTTACTGATGGCTCTCAGTAATTAATATGATGAAAAATATGGGTGGAGTAGTAAAGAGTAGAGTTAGCTACAGTCAGTTTAGGAAAACTAAAAACAGAAACAGCAGAGCTGCAGAAGACATGACACATGAAATAGACCAGGAGACAGACCAATAGGCAAGTGCCAAAGGACCCTGCTACCAAAAGTAAAGTCAATCAATAGGAACACAGATGGGTAAATAAACAGGAAGGAATTAGATTAATCTTTAAAAACCAAATACAAGGAAATATAAGAAGAAGATTCACAGGTACTAGTTTGCAAAAGGCTTCAGTAGATAGCAGCATTTTATCTCTATATAAATGTTTTCATATTGGATTGTTTTAGGTCAACTGGGAAGTAAGTGGCCAAATTTTGGTACCAGCCATTTTTGTCAAGAATTCTCTATATCCTGCAGTGAAATAGGAACTTATTAAACTACTCAAATTCAGAAAAGCAAAATATTTGTATAGAAAAAATAGAATATGCTGTCAGATATTTTAATGGTCAGATACTTTTTATTGGCTCTAATTACATAATTAATAAATTACAAATAACGTCTCCAGGAACCAAAGCGTACTTTAAAAGATGCAGAAATAATTTCCATCTTTGAAAATATCAAAGAAAGTCAAATTAATTACTGCTAAATAGACAAGTGTGCAAGGCTTAAAAGAAGGAAGTCACATTTATGTTGGCTACACTAAGAAATACCATTTGCAAAGTGAGGTTTAATCTATGTTGCTGAATCCTCAATATGCAATGATAAGTCAAACTCAATTCTTCTGTAGCACTTTTCATCTTCAAAGCTTTCTATATACATTAACTAGAAGTCATTAAGTTTGGATTTTGTAGTATAGGCATCTTTAACTAGGAAATAAAGCAGAAGAGTTTAGATAAAAGAGGTTCTCTGTAATGAATGTTAACTCTCCAGTTTCTACTCTGCCAGGACTTTTGACTCTGTATTAACTCTTTACAATCGTTAGATTTTTTTCTTCGCTTAAAATTGAAATATGGAGTTCCCATTGTGGCTCAGTGGTTAACAAATCCGACTAGGAACCGTGAGGTTGTGGGTTCGATCCCTGGCCTTGCTCAGTGGGTTAAGGATCTGGCGTTGCCATGAGCTGTGGTGTAGGTTGCAGACACGGCTTGAATCCAGGGTTGCTGTGGCTCTGGCGTAGACCGGCAGCTACAGCTCCGATCAGATCCCTAGCCTGGGAACCTCCATATGCCGCAGGTGCAGTCCTAGAAAAGACAAAAAATAAATAAATAAATAAATAAATAAATAAATAAATAAATAAATAAATAAAACAAATATATTTCAATTCTATAAATAAGTCATTGTATTTCATTGTAATCACCAAATTAAAAAAAATAACCAACAAATGTACTTTCCAAACAGCATATTTTAACACTATGGAAATTACTAAGTGACTTTATTTTAGAGTAGATTCTGTAGATTTTTAAAAGCTTACTTTTTAAGAAAGACCCAGCATGCTAGCCAGAAGAAAACATTTCAAGAGAGCAAAAAATTGCAAAACTACATTATTTTTATTAGCTTTATTTTATCTTAAATCAACATATTGGAATATAACATTTCACATCCTGTACAGATGAAAGGTTTATTTACTGAGTACATGATGAAATCTCTAAAACAATAATGTGACCGTTATCTCAAAAGCTCAATATTTTTTTCCTATTTTAGAGCAATATATAACCTCAATCATTTCAAAAGTGTAAAATAATAAAATCATTGATGTATCTCTCTTTAATGAAGCATTTATAAGTTTCATGATATTCTGAGTGTTTAGACTTTAAAAATTCAGTAGTTTAGGAATTATTATGAGGGAGTTCCCTTCATGGCTCAGCAGTTAATGAACCCAACTAGGATCCATAAGCATGTGGGTTTGATCCCTGGCTTCGCTCATTAGGTTAAGGATCCGGTGTTGCCGTGAGCTGTGGTATAGGTCACAGATGTGGCTCGGATCCTGCGTTGCTGTGGCTGTGGCTGTGGCATAGGCCAGGAACTGCAGCTCTGATTCGACCCCTAGTCTGGGAACTTTTATATGCTGAGGGTGTAGCCCTAAAAAGAAAAAAAAAAAAAGAAAAGAAATTATGAAATGCTTTGTTTCATATTCCTCATTACATACTATCAATTGGTATCCTTCATTCAAATTATACACCATTCGTTTTTCTTTGGTGCATACAGTCTTTCTACTAGAAACATAGTAGTTTATATAATAAAAAAATTAATGAACACTTGTTAGGCCTACTCAGAAACCATTGTTACATGAATGAGAAACAAAATGCTATGGGATTTGATGTCAAGTGGCATATATTCTAATTCTTTTAAAAAGTAGCATGCATAATATAAAATTTAATGATATGAATTAATTCACTTGGTTATTAGTTTAGATTTAAATAGAGTAGTAGAACTTTGACATTTTTTCCGAGTTTTCCTAAAGCACTAAAATATAAATGGTATGTACTTCATGGGGTCTTTATTATAATAATGGGATTCCATGTAACAAAAGCTATCTATAAAGCCACGTGTTTGTTGTGATTGACCAGATTCACTGATTTGTTGAGTCACTCTTGCACATGCACAAAACTTTCAATAAAATTATCTCGGGTTCTGGTATTTATTCTCTTTAATTATGTTTTCTAACAAAATTTTAAGCAAAGACAAGTCCTTTATATATTCACTTATGGATGTGTATATAAATATGTTAAATATACATATATAAATTTATCGATGAGGCTGAATTTTGGAATAAGTAATGAGGAACTGAGAGACATGATTTTTAAAGAGCAGGAAAAAAGGTTTGCCAGGTTTCACAACTGACAAAAGCAGAAACAGAGCCATTGTGACAGCAAAAATACTTTGAAGACCACTTTATATTTTTTGTGATGCTTGTTGGACACATTAGCTCAACAAATGATGTGTGGTAGATGACACAGTGTTTTGGCTGACTGGAACAAAGATGATGGTCTGATAAAACAGGAAATGAGGTGGAAAAATTTGTTAGGATTTACCATACAAAAACAATGGCTTATGTTTTTACTGAAAAAACATGGATACATTTTTGATATTTGAAATTCAAGATTATCTCAAATTCAGAGTGAAAAACTATGGGTTTAATCATGGTTCTGGTTAAAAAGAAACAGAAGGCCAATATCCCTGTTTTTTTTTTTCATTTCATCATGCTGGCCCTCTGACAAGTCAAGAGACTGAAGAAATATTTACATTCATGGTAGAATTCTTTAAGTCTTAGGCAGTAGGTTATGTGGTATACATACTGGATCTCATAGATATCATATTATATATAGTATGGCAAAAAATGATCCCAGCGTTTGAATAACATGAAATAATAAAACTGTAAATGGATAACTCTTCAGTGAAGTATTTAAGTTCTATAATATTCTGCATATATTTGACTTTATAAATTCAGCAATTTGGAAATGGGTATGAAGTCTTTTGTTCTATTGTTTTCCTTATATAATATCAATTGGTACAATATTGAATATTATTATTCATATGAAATAATATTTTAATCATATTGAATATTATTATGATAGAAATAATGGAATTTAAAAAAAGAGGCAAAGTGATACATTCATTATAGAAAAAAAACAATCAACTTGGTGATTGAAAAGGTGTAGAAAGTAAGAGTCATCAAACATATTTATAAATCTGATTTTCCAAAAATAAATAGAAAATAGTAAAAATGATATTAATAAGAAAAGTGAGAAGCGATGCATGTTTGGAGAGATAATACTTATTTTATAATATTTTGCTTCATTTTTTTGATGTGTCCAGATGGTTATAATTTCAAGTTTAGAAAAGTAACTTCCTTCAAGTAATAGAATGATAATGATAGTTACTGATGAAAGAAAGAAAAGAATACTTATTTATCTTTATTTCATTTCCTTTAGGCTGGTTTGGGAATTTCAGGAGTGACCAAAGATAAAGGGGAAAGAATAAGAAACAAAAAAGGAAGTAGAAAGGTTTTCAAATGAAAAAAAGAAAAAACCCTCTCCAACTTGGAAGCTATTTAGAATGAATATTAGCCCTGACCTCACAGCTTACCATTTCATTAAGAAAAATGATCAAATTCAGAATAATCATTTGCAAAACTGAATTCATGGTCACCTTATCAAATCCATTGCACAGCATTTAGAATTTCATTTTTCAAAACTGACAATGGAGGTCCTAGAGGCAAAGCGAGCATTCCTGTTACTTTGATCCAATTAGGAGACAAAATGAATTAGATGTTAAACAACCTCCTTCTGGAGGAAAAAAAAAATCATTTTAAACTACTACAGAGGAAGAAGGTAGAGTCTTGATTAAAGTGTGAACTCAGCTGGATAACAATGACCCAACTAGTCTATAAGCACACTAACCTCATTAGCACATTAAGAAGAGGGACTGTTGTCTTTTTAATGTTGGTATCACAGATATCTCATCAAATGCCTGAACAAAGTAAATAATCAATGAACATTACTAACATAATTGGATTCATATTGAGATTAAATTTTTACATTTCCACTGGTTGCAAATTTATTGATTGTTAATTTTTACTCTCCTTAATATACTTATATCCCGTGGTGAGGATTCACTTAGAAAATATCTCCACTGATTCCTCTAAAAACACTTCTAAAGAAGAGACAGAAATGCCTGATAAGATGTTAATGAGTGATTAAGACTTCTTTAAGAAGCTTTGAACCCCTACAGCAAACTCTTCTGCGCGGATTCTTAGGCAAATTGCCCCAGAGGAGAGCAATATTTGAATCACGGTTTTATCAGCCCAGAACCCAAACTTCAGCAGCTTTGCTTCCTGAATCCCACTTAATATCAGTTTAGTCTCTTTATAGCCATAGTTCTCAACATTGGCTGCACTTTATACTTAACTGGGAAGTTAAAAAAATATGATATTTGGACTCCATAAATAGAAATGACCAGAGGCATTAGAAACCTTTAAACATTTCTATTTGGTTTTTTTTTTTTTTTTTTTTTTTGCTATTTTAGGGCCGAATCCACCATATATGGAAGTTCTAGGCTAGGGGTTGAATCAGAGCTACAGCTACCGCATAAACCTACACCACAGTAACTTGAGGTCTGAGCTGCCTCTGCGACCGGCACCACAACTCATAGCAACACCAGATCCCTGACCCACTGAGCAGGGCCAGGGATTGAACGTGCAAGCTCATGGATACTAGTAGAATTTATTTCCGCTGTGCCACAACAGGAACTTCCTCCTTCAGTAATTCTTAGACCTAGCCAAGGTTAAGTACCACTGGTGTAGAAGTCCTACTTTAACTCATTACCAGTCCAGGGTAAATCTAATAATGCCAATTTAAATCTGTTTTAGTGAGGGCTCCATTACTTATTTAGTATGAAAACAATCAATGATCTCTTTATTTAATGTTTACAACATGAATTATTAAGGATTTTAGCATTCAAAATCATAATACTCATTCTTCCAATTCCTTCCATTAACACTTTGATACCTTTGCAATATTTTCACCAGAAAGGCACAAAGTTATAGTACAGAAACTATTAACATAACAGGCCTCAGAAACTCTTCAGAAGGACTGCTCACAACTTTTGTCTTTCTTGTGTATCTGGGAACTTGACTGGTTATCATTAAGTTTCCAAAAATAATGAGTAGATCATTGCACCTAAAAAGTTTATGCAACAAATGTGTCTGCAGAAGACCTGCCATCCTTTCAAGAATCTGGAATTTCGATATATGACCAGCCACCAATAAAAAGTCTCATATGGGCTTCCTTGATAGAGAACACGCTTTTCAAGCATATTTTCATAATTTGTGGTGGAAGAATTAGGCATGTCTTATGTGACTCCACAGAAGAGGAGTCTAAGAACCTGGTTTCCTCTAGACTTTACCCATGTGCCTTTTCCCTTTGCTTCTTTTACCCTTGTATTAATTCCGTGTAATAAATATTAGCCAGAGTACAACTGAAAGCTGAGTTCCTATGAGTCCTAGCAAATCTCTAAATCTGAGAGTTGTCTTCACTAAACACAAATGTCTTGACTGCATGTCAGAAAGAACACTAGACTATGTATAACTAATTTTTTTTTACAGAGTTTAAGGAAAATGAACAGAAAATGTCACAAATGATTTTCAGCTTTGACTAAAAGCATAGGGTCTATTTCTGTTTCAGGTCATCTCATTTTAAACTGAGGATTATTTTCACTTTCTTTTATTTCCCCTATTGGTTGTATACTCTCTCTTATAATTTAGGAGGAACTAATTAATATACATATGGAATTTACATTAGGGCCAGCACCTCACTATAAACAATCAAGATAACCAGTTTACTATATCCACTTAAGGGATGGAAATCACTTTCAAACATCAACTTTGAACAAGAATCCATAAGGGCTGACAACTGAAACTTGATATTTGAAGAAGAGGAAAGAAATAACAAAATATGAAAGTATAATCCTCTTTGAATTTCTAAGACTGGGGCTGATAATTGAAAAGTTAAGAGAGTCTTTTATGTTGGTAATATGAATGAATTTAAGATTTAAGAAAGTCATTCAAGCCAGTGTCCCCACGGGTGACAAGAAAGATGTGTCAAATATACTATGAAAATTAAAACACATTATCATAAACTTAAGAGTACTGGAAGGTTTTAATGACTTCCACCAAGTTATTAAAAACCAAAAAAAAAAAAAGTGTGCTTTACAACACAAGTGAACAAAATATCTCAATTGATGTCCTAATTATTTTTATCTTGCTCTAAGCATTTCCAAGTATTTAGTTTAAAGTGCAGCTATTTGTTCATATTTAGATATTCAATATATTTTGGAGATATATATTTTAAAAAAACTTTAATATTACCCACTGCTTCCAGAATAAAACTTACATTGCTTTATAACTTTCCCTCAATTTATATTCCGAGCCTTATCTTTCACACAATTGTCTATGTTAACTATAATTCTGTAATACATGACTACTTTTATTTCAACACTCAATGACTTTACCCCATTCTGGAAAGTTCTTTAGTGTCAAAAGTACAGCTCAAATGCATTGTCCTCATTAAAATATTATATCATTTTCAGTCTCTTGAAAATATTTAAATTAGTTTCAGAAAAAAAGAAAAAGAAGAGATTGCTTCTTGTAGTTCCAAAACCAAGAGATCAGGATTGCTCTAAGCATGGCTGATTATCTTTTCTTGTTTTGGCTCTTATCTTTTCTGTGTTGTCTTCATTTTGAAGAACTTTTTCTCCATATAATGCAAAGCTGGCCACTTAATCTCTAGGTTTACATGATCTTTATATCCTGGTAGCTCAGAGAAAATAAAGCAACACTCTCTAATCTAGGGTCTAGTCGAATTTCTGAAAAGAACACCACATAGTTGGTCTGGGGTGGTGACACTTTGACTTTGAAAACAGGACTACATGGTTGATAGCCCCACCAGAATCACAAGGAATCCATAACAAATTTAAAGAAATTCCTCTGGAATTTCCACCCTCACTGCACCAAGTCAATAAATCTGATTTTGATAGACAACAGTCTTATTCTCCATGGTCTTGGCTGATTAGGTTATAACAAATGCTATGAGCAATTTAAAACCTTAAAAGGATTAACTAATTTATTCAAGATCAAAAAACACCTCACTATACAATATGTCTTGTTTGACCCTAGATATGTAAAATTACAAAGTTGGTATACTTTCTTTTATCTTTATTTTTAGTTCTAAAGATTCTGATCTTTGGGTTGAAAGCATTTTTACGTATCTGTTATTCCTTTCCCATCTTTTGTAGTTATTTGTGACTCTGGTCTTCTTACATTCTTGACTTTTTCCTAAAATGTGAAACTCTCTTTTTCTCTCTGTGTGGATCCGTTTCCTTTCTTTTTTAAAAGTTGCGGACACCATGTACTTAGATTGAATGTTGGTGACCTCCAAAATTCTTATGTAGAAACCTAGCCCCCAATGTGATGGTATGTGAAAGTTGGGCCTTTGGGAGGTAACTAGGTCAGGAGGGTGTAGCTTTCATGGATAAGGTTAGTCCCTTATAAAAAAGACCCCATACAGAGCTAGCTTGCCCCTTCTGCCATGTGAGGACATAGGGAGAAGACAGTCATCTAGAAATCAGGAATTGGGTCCTCACCATTCATAGAAACTCTTGTGCCTTGATCTTAGAATTCCAAGTCTTTAGAAGTGTGATAAATAAATTCCGATTGTATATAAGTTACCAGTCTATGGTATAGGTCTGAAAGAAATTAGACACTATATGTATTTTCCTATTAGAAATATATAATAATTCTTCCTGTTTAAGAACAACAGCAGTTTTATGTCTCCTAAATTACTGATTTCAGAAATATAAATGCTTCTTTTTTCCTTCCGTTGCAAGATCATGGAAATATCAAGCAAGCTCTAAGTTTCAGCTCTACAAAGTTCACCAGCTTGTTTCTGCTAAATCTTCAAATTGTTTCAGAAGAGAAGATAAAATTTCTCACAAGCTCTCAATATAACATTCATAAAGTGCATGAAAATATAAATGTCATAACATATTAATAGCTAATCACTACCTATCCAAATTATTTCCATATTTCAAAGCCTGGTTCAACTTCCTCTTTCAGTTACTACAGATCACATTAGAGTATCTTCAAACTTCTATGAAAGTTTTAGTTAAGAACACAGTAATAAAAATAATATTATTAGTTAACCATTGTGTAAATGACAAAGTACTAACAATTTATAGCTATTATCATACTTAATCTTCATAATAAATTTGTCACATTAGCGCTTTAATTATTTAAATCATAACTATTAGGAAATTGAAACTTGTGGAATAATTTTACAGAGGGCTATGTCAAGTATGTGCAGAAATAAAATTCACATCCAAATTTGCCTCAATCTAAAATCCAATCCTAAACATTGTATTACTAATTTTTACAATATTTTATGACTTTTTAAGTGTAGATATTTTATTCTACTATTTTTCTTTGTTATGTAAGTATATGTTGCTTTTCCAAACAGATTGCAAGATCTTTATTCACAGTGATCATGCCATAAACTGGCCATTATATAGTAAATCCTATAATCCGTAGAAAAGTGATAGATATGTGTGTTTGTGTGTGTGTGTGTAGAATGAGAGACAGAAGTAATGTTATCCTTTTTCCTAATATTTACTTATGACACATTTGGAAAAGAAAATTTCCTGTTAGCTCCAGACATTTGACTATTGACTTTCAAAATATCATGATAATATAAGAATATAGCATTCGGTTAAGATTGAATTAATTAATCATAATCCAGTAGGTGGCAGTACATTATAATGTTTGAATATATTATGGTAGTATTTTTACTTACTGCAAAATTGTCTTGTCTGTCTTTTTCTTTTAGGCCGCACCCGTGGCATGATGGAGGTTCCCAGGCTAGGGGTCAAATCAGAGCTACAGCTGCCGGGCTGTGCCACAGCCACAGCAATGCTGGATCCTAGCCGCGTCTGTGACCTACACCACACCTCATGGCAACACCGGAACCTTAACCCACTGAGCGAAGCCAAGGATCAAACCCGCATCCTCATGGATCTTAGTCGGGTTTGTTAACCACTGAGCCACAATGGGAAATCCACTTACTGCAAAGTTGTACTTCACTATTTTTGCAATTTATTTATTTGGAGTAAAATAACCCATCATTAATAACTCAATATTATTCAAATGATTTTTGAAATTATGTCTTATATTTAACTATTGCTAAGTAACAAACTACATTATAATTTTTTTAACTTAAAAATTTTTTTTTTACATTGCTCCTAAGTCTGCAATCTGAACCTTGCTCAGCTAGGCAGTTTTCATGGTATTTCTGCCAATGTCACTTATGCATGTGGACTGAACTGAAGTTCTACTGAGCTCTGTTTGGCTGAGATACTGGATGTTCAAGCTTTTCACTCTGTCTTGTCTGTTCAGCAAGATAGTTCAGCTTTAACATGACATCTCAGGAATCCCAAGAGTGCAAAGTTGATGCCATTAGAGTTTAGGTAACTGGAAATGACACAATATACTTGGGACTTATTTTGTTAATTCAAGTCATAATTCTAGTATCTGAATTTAAGGGGTCTGTCTGACTGTAATGGCCAGGTATAATAGTGGGCATGATGTACTGAGGCCATCAAAGTAACTACAAAGACTATCTCAATTGAAATATAAAATTGAGTATAATCTACCTGTAGGATAAATTTCTAATCATTTCCAGAATAATTAAACAAAATTTTGAGATATTCACAAAATCCAAACTGAATTCCAAATCTCGTATCCCACACTTCTTACCCCATGATTCAGTAAATGTGAGGCTAACATTCCAATTTCAAACCAATATTAATGAATGGAAATTTATGTGAGGATTGCATTAGGAACCAAATTTGCATTAGGCACCAAATATAGACTGAAGGCTAAGAAAATAGTACTAGAGCACAGGAAATTCCTCCAGCAGTTTAAACTCAAGCTCAAAACTTGCAACCAATATAGGACACAGACCACCCTAGGGAAGCTGAAATTTAGCTCCAGATTGTATAATAGCATAAGAATTGGAAGAAGTAAATGGCTTAAGAGAACACAATGTATAGCTCCTAAATAAAATGTTGCTAACAAGTAGAGTAATCATTTTGTGGTTGTGAAGAGAAAAAAAAACTCTTCAAACCAATCTCCAGACTTTGATATAATAACACTGCTAGAGCCAGCTGAAAGAATAGTTTTTCTACGATGTAAAAATTTAAAATCTAGCTCCAGTCTGCGGTGGGGGGGGGGGAAGTAAATAGAAAAAAAAACTTATCTGACCTTAATAAAAAATTCTACAATTCAAAAAAAAAAAGAAAAAGTAAAGTACAGAAATTTTGAAGTCAAAAATATTGGGAGTTCCCGTCATGGCTCAGTGGTTAACAAATCCGACTAGGAACCATGAGGTTGCAGGTTCGATCCCTGGCCTAGCCCAGTGGGTTAAGGATCCGGCGTTGCTGTGGATGTGGTGTAGGTTGAAGATGTGGCTCGGATCCTGCGTTGCTGTGGCTGTGGTGAAGGCCGGCAGCTACAGATCTGATTAGACCCCATATGCTGCGGGTGTGGCCCTAGATAGGCAAAAAGACAAAAAAAAAAGCAAAAATACCTAAATTACTCTTTTACAGTAAACATTAAATTCTTAGGACTAATGGATATGAAATACATTCAAGGGAGACGATAGAAAATTATGGGATTGAATAGATTGGGTCTTTGACATATATAGATAAACAGATCTTATATATATCTGTATCTATCATGTATATAGATAAATATATATGATAGATATATCTAAGATAGAAGAAAGGAGGCAATCTCTTCCATCTTATGGCTTCTATCCTATACAGTAAGTTCAAAAGCTATCTTGTAAGCGGTAATACAGAGTACTGTGGTGCTAATGTGTATGAGTTCAAAGATCAGCTGTTTACTGGGATGACTTAACAAAACTAGCTGCCAAACATTGTGAGGTGATAATTAAATGTGAGAATTTCTGTAGGCCTATTTTTGTGATTTGGGGAGGGTGAAAAGACTGGGAGAATATACCTGTAGAAAATACATTTGCGTGCAGCCCTTCACACTAACAAAAGGAGATAGATAGCTTTGTCCCAGGTTGTTTGTGATCCAGTAATTTAAGTAAGTTTCAATCACTTTTGAACAATCCTTCTTTATGAGAGAAGTCCTTAAAGAAAAAGAAAGACCAAGCCAGCCAGACTTGATGATCAATCATGGAACTAAAATAATCTCTTTAGATCTTAAAATAGTTTAGTAAGTGTCTCTTAGTATTTTCAGATATTGTAGGTACTGTGCCCTAGTAACCAAGAATTTGATACTCAGTGGTCTAAGTTAGTTGAACCGGAATTGTATAAAAACAAACAGAAAAACAAAACCAATATTCAAATATTTCCTTTTAAAGTAAACTTGGGAAATGTGTGACCGGAAAAAGAAATATTGATAGAAGCTTTTTGAGTTGTAAGAATCTGGGCCTTCAGAGGTCTTGTCTTTCAAAGGTAACAAAAATCACAATATCAGTTAATGGCAAAACTTCTTACTTTCCCAGAAATTTTAATGGATCGAGGGTATGAGAAACAGGTTAAGTGATATAGCTTGAAGTTGTCTGAGTTTTAGGGAAGGGAAAGTGCAGCCTGCTCCAACATCTGGATAATGAGATATGTTTGGAAAGTTAATATTAAATGTTTCATATACTGGTGCAGTGCCAAATGTTGATAAACCACAGTTCCTCTCATGATATATCCTTGAAATGACCATAAAATAATAACTGGGTAGGTGGGCTGTCTATGAAAATAAACCTGAACAAATCTTACAAAGTTTCCTATGATCTTAGAATGTTGAATGAGAGTTGACACTTTCTCACTGATCAGTTGTTAGACCAAAACTGGAATCTACTATTAGATTAAAGGGACACCACTGCAAGTACCCACACAGACAATATAAGTTGCGGAAAAAAATATAGACTTTTAATGGGTGCTCAGGTGGAGGGATAATGACAATGAAATATTAGATGTGGAAAATGGACATTATAGCCAAAAACAGCTTTAATAGACAATATTTGAGGGATCCATGAAACTCCCCTGTCTCAGTGCTAAGTCTTTTTCCCAAACTGTATTCCTAAACAGTATTTATTTAGGAATTTGAATTCGCTTAATAGTAAGACACTCATTTAACAGTAAGACATTCCCTTAATAATATAAATAGTATTTGACATTCTCTTAATATTTTTTGGAGTTCCGTCGTGGTGCAGTGGAAACAAATCTGACTAGGAACCATGACGTAACAGGTTCGATCCCTGGCCTCACTCAGTGTGTCAAGGATTGGCATTGCCCTGAGCTGTGGTGTAGGTTGCCTGGGATCTGGCATTGCTGTGGCTGTGGCGTAGGCCGGCGTCTACAGCTCCAATTAGACCCGTAGCTAGGGAACCTCCATATGCTGCGGGTGCAGCCCTAAATAAAAGACAAAAGAAAAAAATTATTTTTAAGGAAATTGTCTTGGATTAAATATCCTTTGCAAACTGTGATCCAGTTGGAAAACATAGTGGGTGATCAATGTAAAAAATCATTAGTTTGGACGTAAATATTATGATACATACAGAATATCTTTAATTCAAAAATTACTTTAAAATATTATTTGAATTATTGGAGTTATGGATCATATGCTTGATTAGGGAAATTAAGCATTCTTATGAAATCAGTTCTTACTAATTAACTTATAAATGTAAAGCAATTACAATCAAAGTCTCAACAATATATCTTTTTAATGTAAGAAAAATTGGTGTACTTATTCATTTCTATTGACCTTGCTCTTTTAGAAGTCAGTTTTGGAGTTCCCTGGTGGCCTAACACAAGTATTTGGTGTTGTCACTGCTGTGACTTGGGTTTGATCCTTGGCCCAGGAATTTAAGTATGCTAAAAGTGCAACCAAAAAAAAAAAAAAATTCAATTCTACAGTACTTAGGAAGAAACAGAAAAATTCTAATATTTTTCATTTTTCCAGCTTTATTGAGGTATAAATGATGAATTAAAATTGTATATATTTAAGGTATACAACGTAATATTTGACATATGTATATGTTATGATTACCATATCGGGTTAATTAACATATTCATCACCTCATATAGTTACTTTAGTGTGTGTGTATATGTTGTGAGAATACTTGAGATCTACTCTCTTAACCAGCTTCATGTTTTTCACGTAGCAATTTTGGTTTCAAAAATTTGAACCTTCAGTATCATTATAAAAATTTAATAAATAATGGTATCTCAACAAAATGACTCATTATGCATATTTAATATAATTATACAAATTCTCTTAGAAACAGGAATATTGGTGATATATTTATAATTTCTAAAATGCAAATTGTGAATTTTATATATATGACAGTTACAAATTTGGAAAATCATATACATGTAGAACTTAATATCTACTTTTACAATAATGCTGAACAATGACATAAATACTATTTAACTTGTTATTGCTTCTACCAATTATTTATAGAAGCAAATTTTTGCTATTTTTAAAAGCATTTTTCTCATTGTCCTCTCTCTTCTTTATTCCTAAGATATTCCTATACATACATGTGAAAATTATTAAGCCTGTTAAAATTAAGAATTTATCAGATAAACATATGTACATGATATTTTTACAAAATTATTCAAATAAAACGCATGTATCCAATGCATTTCATTATATTTTGGTTAAGTGTAAAAAAGGGTAAAAATCTTTAAATCTTTATATATTTTGAAGCCTGCATGTCCTATTTATTCAGTTTACTGTTTGTAGTTATCCATGTAGAATTATGTGGCTGCTGATAATTAACAGTGAGAGAGGCAGATGAATATTTGTAAATTAGCCATTTATTTTTAATAATGTTGATGTTATATTATGAAGTAAAAAAAGGTGAAACTAGGAAATACACAATTACTATGAAACTATATTTGATTAGTTATTAATTAGAGATTTGTATGAATAAGAGAAAGTACATGTCAGTATTAGGATGATAAATGGCTAGAAACATTTGAAACTGGTTATTTTTTCTCTAATTTTCTCAAATTTAACAAGATTGTCATGGTACCTACTTTATAAAAACCCAAGCTGAATAAACACCCACAAATAAGCAAGTTTTTATACTACCTCTAACAGCCAATCCAATCTGTGTAGAAGCAGACTACTGACAATTTTATACACTAAATTTCTCATCAATATTGATTTTCTGGAATCCTCAGAGGCAGTTTAAAACAAGGAAAGAAATTAGTAGAATAAACAGATAAGAGAAAAATGATACGCAAACAAAAAATACTGCTACCTGGGGGAAAACTGGGCCTTTTAACCTAACATATACATAGCAGTTATGTATGTCAAAAAGTTTCTGCAGGTAATCACTTACAATTTCACATCACTTTGTCAAGAGAAATATCACTGAAGATTGTTAGAAACTAGTATGGCGTTGTAGAAATAATTGACACCTGAGGGGATGGTATTTCACTCCAAAATTTAAGTGCATGAGTGACCCATACATTTCCAAACACGTTGTATAATGTATATCTTAATTGTATTATATATAGGATATACATGACACATCATCAAATTGTTCTATAAATTTGGAAATAACTCCGCACATAATGTATTATGTCTTCATCTAGAACATAAATAAAATTGAAAATTAGAGTTCACAAACACATAACACATAACATTATCACTTTTGAAAGAGTACTTACATACGTGATCTTCAGATTTAAGGCAGCTGAATCTAGGAATATTATTAGACGGATGAGCTAGTTAAGACTGAGTGGAGTTTCCTGGGGAGTTAAGAGTCCTGGCTAGTACCCAAGATGGCGGCCCCCAGGGTACTCAGGTGCCGCTTTTGTGGGCAAAGGCAACTAGCGGGACCTCGTGTGAAGCTGCTCCCCACTCAGCGTTTTGGGGCCATGAAGGCTAAAGCTAAAATGACTAGACTGAAGACAGTTGTATTAAGAAAGATCTGGAATACTGGATTTAGCCCTTTCCTGGATATTCAGGCAAATGCAGGTGCGTTTCGTGTGTTTTGTTATATTTGTCAAAAGTCCAGAAATAGCAGAAGTAAAATCACTGACACTGAGTAGTAACTATTTGTAGAAGTTTATTGTGCTCACACCAAAAAGACAGTTTGAGAACTAGGAGCACTAAACCAAAACATGGAATGGGGCTCGAGAGTATCTTGTTATAAAGCAGCTTTATGGTGAGTAGGCAGTTTTGTTTCGTATGTATGGGTTTTTTCCTTACAGAGATTGGCTATAATATTAGAATTTTATGAAATGATAACAAATTTGTTAATGGTTACCATATAGAAAATTTGGGAAACAGTTTAAGTTTTGCTTATGATTTTCAGAAGCATACGCAAGAAATGACACAGGTGAAGTTAGTCTTACAAAATAACCTGAATTTAGCGTTTCTTGTAAGGTTAAACTGGTTTCATCTGCTTGGAATTTTCAAGGCTGTTCTTCATTTGTTTTTTATTTAACATATCGATGGCATCAACTGACAAACATAAAGTTGTTAGGGCTAAAAAAGAAGGAAGGCGCTTGAAGTTAGAGCACACTGTTTCTTCTGAACAGCATAGGTAATGAGCAAAGTAGGAGTTTGTTTTCCTGCATTGTATTCCTAAGGCTTAGTGTAAGAATAAAACTTAATTGAACCAATAATGAGGCTACCACAAATTTGAAAAAGAAAACAAGTAAATAGCTATGAATTGTGGAAAGACAACTGCACTCTTTCCATCTTAGTTTTATTCTAATTCTTTGGGCTTTATTCTTTTTCCTGTGTAATATTATTCTCCTCCTCTCCTCCCGTATTACAGATATATGAAAATTACCAAAATAATTGTCAATCATGATAGGAGCTAAAAAAAGAAGTAATGGTCAAATCTGTAAACTATTACAGAAACTTTGGCCATTCAAGAATTATTCATTTTATTTCTTGCTACCACATTTCATTACTGCTTAAACTTTGAACTAATCTGCGGACACTCTTCCTATTTTATGCATTATATTAATGACACCCAGAGGTAAGGGTAACATCCACTGTGGAGACTACATTGGAGAGAAATGGTTGTTATCATTTGGATGAATATGAATAATAGAACAATCTGGATATTCTTGGGTGTGTAAAATCTCAAAATACTGATGAATCCCATTAGGCATCAAAAACTCAAACTATAGAAACACTAATAAAATAGAGAAGTAAGACAAATATAATAAACATTGAACCATGCAGGAAGAAACAAGTGAAAATAATGAATTTTTATGTCAGTTTTTGTAGTTTAAGGAGAAATGTTAATTTTTAAACTAAATTATCTTATCATCATGAAACTTAACTATCTACATCAATCAAGATAATATAAAAAATAATATCCCATAGTTAAATCAAGGTTTATTTTGCCTCCTTTAGCTTTCACATAATTCTTTTTAGGTTAATTATGAGAAATAACATTTAATGAGTATTAATTTGATAGAAGCAATGGTAATGCCTATCTTCAGGAACACAAAGTTTACTTTACAGATGGCATCTAATCTCATCTACTGCTTATAAAAAAATGCTGTTAAGAAATTTATTTAGTATAATTGGGAATTTGATATGACAAATCAATAAATATTTGAGTCTTATTGTCTTACTGTGTAAAAGGTATGCTATGTAATGCAGATAGTACGAAAAATATGATTAATGAGTTGATAAATAACTTAGGGTATGCTATTTCAAAATTATTAATAAATATATCATATTTCTCCCTTTGAACTCATATTTCCTATGTGGTTATACAGTTTGCTGTCATTTATCTATATGACATCTTCATTCTCTTCCTCTGTAATGGATTATTTTCCTTAGATTATAAAGATGCTCAAATCTTTATTTAGAAAAAAAACTTTCCTTTGATATTTCTTTGTCTACTCAGCTAACTCCATGTCTTTTTATCAGCCAGACTTCTTTAAAAAGTCCTTCCCTGTTAGAAAAAATAAGATTAGTACCTGACTTTCTAATAAGTTGTATTATATATCTTTGCAATTAGAAATTCTTTGTCATCATCAACTAAGACTGTTTTCTCAGTGTTTTTCTAGTACTTCACAAATTTATTGATTCCTCTGATGCCTTTACCAAAGGTAAAAATCTTCCTTTCTTTGAAAATTGAAAGATTTTAAATATAACCTCACGTGAATGACTCCTATATTTGTCAGTACCATGTCAGGTGCAAATCACAGTAACACAATTCAAATGAGCTTAAATATAAACAAATGGCTCATATTATTGAAAATAATTTAGAGGAAAACTTAACAGTATTATCTCCAAGAGGTCCCTCCTATGCATTTAGTGTTTCTGTTAATATATGTGATACTGCACACATCATCACTCACGGCACTTGCTCCTTCTCTTGTATTCTTAGAATTGTCCAGTCCTTGATAATGAGACATAATAATGTAAGGTTCCACTGCAGACTTCATCAAGATACACATCTTGGCCTATTACCTTTGACCGATTTCATCTTTTACATTCAGTTTAAAGTAATGAAAATAATAGACAAGATGTTGCTAGTTTTGGATTTTTTTTCTAAAAATTTACCACTGGTGTAGAAGAGTGAATGTGTAACTTATTTAATGTGTTCCATAGTTCATATTATATAATATATACATCACATATTAATATATATGTCATAGACTTAGGTGAAAGCACAGAACTTTTACATAAAAGCTAGCCTTAAATCCTTACCAAAGTGTTGTTATAGCATGTCATATATTTGTTTCATTTTCTCAGAGATTTAGTTTCCTTATATCTGTTATAAATGTAACTGCATCTATACCATATATCAGAGTAAAATAAAGTTTTAGAAGATCCAGAGACATTTTGGCAGGAAAATCAATAGTTTTGATCATGCTCATTTTACAAGTCACTGTAAATACAATACACAATTTATAAATCATTTAAACAATTCTACATAATACTATAATGTTACTTTACAGTGAATCCAAATTATCTCTTGAAATCCATCTCATTTTAAGTATGCCTGGGATGATTTTATCCTAAGCTGGATTTAACAAAATTGTTAGTGTGTGAATAATACAGAAATGTCAAAAAGTGTTAAAATCCCTTTCCAGTCTTTGATATTGGCAAAATATATCATAGGAAGATAAGAAAGTGCTTATATACTACTTAATGAAATTTAACTTTGAGCAAATCAAATACTGGGTCAGACTGAACTTTTAACCCATGCTAACTGCCCTCAACTTTTGCCAAAGAAAATTAGTAGTTCATTATTGCCTATAAGCCATTATTTCAAAGCTAAGAGTTTCTTGTAATTTTGCATATATTGCTTTTGCTAAATATGTTGAAGGTCCTTAAAAATTGGGATATGCCACATATGATCATAAAAGAAATGAGAATGTAATAACCCCTAATGACAAGAAAAGCTCATTATGTCTGCAGTTTGCATTACCTTTTATTTCAGTTTTTATGATTTCTTCTATTGCTTTGGATGTTTTAATATGCAATTTTATTCTTTATTCATTCTCATGCCATACCTTTCTTTTGTTTAGTTTCTTCTCTTTTGACCCATTGTGTTAAACTATTCTTGCAGAAGATAATTTGTCATCACTGCCATAATGAATCCAATTTTCCTTAACCCAGACTTGGCCATGGCTTGCTATATTGCAAAGGAAACTACCTGAAAGGCTAATAAGGAGCACTATATGAGAAGTGTGACTGGATTATTATAGCTTTAATTAGATCAGTCAAAATTCTTGTTGAATACTGTTCAGAGAGGTATTTTTTAGTAGGGAAAATTGTATTTAAAAAAAATCCTTATTCAATACAGTCCTATTACTGCTAAATATAAGAGCAGAGAAGTTTAGATCATACAACTAATTGAGCTGGATTTTTTCTACTATATTTTTTAAAATTGCCAATGCATAATATGCTGCATTTTCTCTTCAGTTATCCATTCTAATATCTGATTATATTTGTAGAATTACATTTTCTTTGATTTATCTTATGGACATTTATGTAAAGTATGATTAAAAATAAATTAGGTACCTATATTATTGAAAACTACACATCATTCTGGCATTATAATTAGATTTAATAATTTAATGACCATTATCACGTAAGTTATTTTAGAAAATCCTTCTAATAGAATTCAGAGTGATTTAAACATAATTCTCTACTCCCAATTCTGGAGCAGAAAAAACATGTAAAACTTTTGGAACCAAAATATTGATAGTGGTTGGTTAACACATATTTACTTAAAAGTTTGGTTTGTAAATATTTGGTTAATCAGTATTTACTTAAAACTTAGTTGAAAGTAAGAAAGAAGCGTTTGAACCTATTTTGTGTGCTTACATATCTGTTTCTTAGAAAGCAAAAAGTCATTGACAGGATCTCTGATTCAAACATGCAGACATTTGCAACATCAGTCTTCATCTTCTCACAGCTCATTTACTATTTACTTTTCCTCAGATATCCAAAGGCTGCCATTTTTAATAAGGCAAATATGTTTGTTCTTAATTCTCATATAATTTTAGATTATAGTCACTGTTTCATGGCTTTTTTGTTAATATTCCACTGGTAGCCCAACTTTTGTGATTCCTTCATATATATTTTTTCATGATTCCCAGGGATTTTTTTTTTAATTTTATAACTAGAACCTGCATAATAATAATTTTAGATGGCACCTTTAATTTTATAATTAAACAATTCGTTTTTCCTATTCCTCTTCTCCATTGTTAGGTACAGAAGGAATATGCAGAGTCACAAAAGAAATGTACAGAATGTCAGTGGTGTTTAATAGTATTTAATGGGCAGTTGGCTTAATAGAATCCCAGGAGAAGAAAGTCAGAATAGGGTATTAAACTATTTAATTAAAAAGTAACTAAACCTTTCTAAATATTATAAGAAGTAGTAATTCAGATATCTAGGAAGCTCAAGAACTCCAAACAGTATAAACACAAAGTAAATACTGAGGAGTATATTTTGGTCAAATGGTTGAAAAACAAAGAAAAATTCCACAAAACAGCTGATGGAGCAAATTACATGTTGGGGCAAGAATGAAAATAACCATACATTTCTCATCAAAAACGATGAAAGCCAAAATGAACATGTTTAAAGTGGTAAACAAAAATAAAGAAAACAGTGAGAGAAGCAAGAGGAGGTGGAGGAAAAGTTTGTTATTCAGGCATGCTGTATCTACTAAAAAATATCCTTCAAAATTGAAAGAAAAATAAAGACATTTTCATATATATGAATATTGAGAGAATTCATAAACAAGAGATCTACAATTCAAAATGTGTTAAAGAAAATTCTTTGACTTTAAATACAATGATGTAAGATTGAAACTCAAACTTCAAATTTTTTTTGAAATCATGAAATGTCAAATATGTTGTTAAATACAATAGATGAGTTTTTCATTTCCTAATTTCTTTAAAATTGTTATTTTAAAGAACAGACAAATGTACAGAAACCAAAATTAAAAACACGGTATTATTTATAATCACTCCAAAAATTAAATACTTAGTTGCACATGCAACAAAATATGTACAAGACCTGTATACACTGAAAGTTACAAAGTGCCAATGAAAGAAATCAAAAAGACTGAAATAGATTCAGAGAATTCTCTTATTCATTTATATATGTAGAGACTGAAATATATGTAGAGATTGGAAGAGTCAATAAAGTTCAAAATCTCTCCAAGTTGATCTGTAAGTTTAATGCAATTTCTATAAAAATTTCAGCAAGTTTCATTATTTTCTTATTCTTTTTTTGCAAAGATTAGTTTATCTAAAATCTTTATGTAAAGGCAAAATATCAAATATAGCCAAACAATTTTGGAAAAAAATATAATAAAGAGGAACCATCCTATTTGAATAATTAACAAGACTTAGCAAACTTACAGAATAGCTACAGCAATCAAAGTAGTATGGTGTTGGTGGAAAGATAAACACATAGATCAACAAAGTAGACTAGAGAACCCAGAAATAGACCATCCAACTGATTTTTGACAGAGATGCTAATGCAGTTCAACAGGGGAAGGATAGTCTTTTAAATAAATGGTGCTGAAACAAATAGGATAGGCACCCAAATAAAATAAAAGGAAAATTTGACAACTTGGACATTGTAAAAATTAAAAACTTCAAAAAAGACCTTGCAAAGAGGATGCAAATACAAGTTACATAATGGGAGAAGTTATTTGCAAACTACACATCTGACAGACTTGTATCTAGATGACAAAAATAACTTTCGAAACTTAAATAACAAAACACCCAGTTAGAAAATGGGAAAAAAAAATGCATGAACAGACGTTTTACTGTGGAGGACATGTAAATGGCAAATAAGCACATGAAAAGATATTTAATGTAATTAGCCATACAGAAACAAACTTTAAATAAAATGCTAAGAGAAAACAATATACTTTGTTAAGGGGATTTGAAAAAAAAAGATATAAAACAATAGTCATCAAAAAGTGGCTTAAAAAGAAGAGATACAGAGCAACATAATGATATAGGGGTCAATTGATCAGTAAGACAGGAACCTTATTGTAAATGTCTCTAATTCAAGAGTTTGCAAAAACATGAAATCAAAACTGACAGGAATAAAGGAGAAAATAAGACTAATCCAAATTAGTCGGTAACTTTAAAAATCAAACTCATTGATTCATATAGAATAAATGCACGTATTTTGTGTATACACTTAAATAAATTTTACAAATGTATGTTGTAACTACCACTCCTATCAAAATATAATACATTTCCATTACCCAGTAAAATTCTTTCATGCCACTTTGTAGTATATCCCTACACATCGCTTCAGAAAACAACTAATACTCTGTGTTTTACTATATTGATTGTGACAGTTCTAAAACGTGGTATGGAATAGTATCATTTAGTGCTTACTCTTTTGTTTGACTTCTTTTATCCAGCATAATAATACTTTTGAGATTCTTCAGCATATTAATACTTTTGAGATTCTTTTTTTTTGTTTGTTTGTTTTGGGTGAATGCAACTCCCCAGTATAAGTGGTTTATTTTTTTATCTGTTAAGGGCAATTCGGATTGTTTGCAAAAGATTTAGAGTAGCAAAATACTATTGAAAAAGAATAAAGTTATAAGGTTTATATTACCTGTTTTGAACACCTAGTAGAAAATTACAGTCATCAAGAGAGTATTTATTGGCATTGGGGTTTTCAAAGAAATGGATAGGTGTATAGTTCAGAAATAGGTGCCAAAAAAATTCAATGGAGAAAAAGAATCTCCTCAAAAAATGTTGCTTGTATAGAAAACTGCCATATTGGAAAAGGATTATGTTTTTATACACCAATCAAAGAAAAAAGCTTCTATAGGAAAACAAAGTAGAATATCTTTGCAACCTTGAGAGGTTCCATAGAACAACGAAACACTAACCATAAAAGAGACATTAATATATTAAACTCCATCAAAATTAGTAACTTCTGCTCACTTAAAAATTTTAAGGAAAAGAATGTGCAAACCACAGAGTGAGAAAAAAAATACTCATTTTTATATACATATATAAACAAAAGGCTTGTATCTGAATATACAGAAAACTCTTAAAACTCAATATAAAAAATCGACAATTACATAGATAATAAAGGATATACCTTAAATGACTTTTCATTAAAGATAAATGAAAGATCATTTAATACACAAAATAGTGCTCAACAACATTAGCCATCTAGAAAATGCTCTTTAATTTTGTTTCCTTTTAGATAATGTCACTCTAATTAATGATGAGTTTCTCTTATAAGCAGATACAATTTATTTGTATGTATGTATGTGTTTATTTTTTTATCTTTTTAGGGCCACAACCACAGCATATGGAAGTTCCCAGGCTAGGGGTCAAATCGTAGTTGTAGCTGCTGGCCTACACCACAGCCACAGCAATGCCAGATCTGAGCTGTGTCTGCCGCCTATACCACAGCTCATGCAACATCAGATCCTTAATCCACTGAGCAAGGCCAGGGATCGAACCCACGTCCTTTTGGATACTGTTTGGGTTCGTTACCACTGAACCATGGCAGGAACTCCCTACAGTTTGTTTTTAATCTGCCAAATTTTGAAAATATTAATAAAAATCTAATTGTTGGCAAATACTAGGTAAGATAAATACTTGAAGATTGTTTGCAGGTAATGTTATAATGAATAATGTGATTTTTAAATGTTCATATTCTTTGAATTAGTAAATATAAACATGCAAGGAAAATAAGCAGTTAACAACATTGACTAGTTTAATTTAGTGCACTTGTAAAATTAATTACTTAAAATACATGGCATGGCATCATTAGGTTGCCTTGAATAAACCTTATTTTATTTAGAAAACATCTATAAACTTTCTTTGTTTTGCATTTATAGTTTGCAGTCATCGCTTGTCTTCATGGGGCGAGGAGCTTGTACAGGGAGGGAGGAAAATCTAATAGAAGATATTGGGATTTAATTTTTCAAGACTTTCATGGCTTAGTACATGTTGCACAGAAGCCTTCACTGATATGAGGGAGATCACATCCATGTGTCTCAGGTCAGTCTTTTTCTGACTGAAATTCCAAAGGGTGTTCTAAATTATGAAGAAGCTCAATGAGAGAGCCCAGGGTGGTTTTGCCTAAGTTCTTCCCTCAGGAAAGAATACAGTATGCCCCTTTACACAGAATCCAAAGGGAAGATAGAATGAGTGTGAAATGACAAGGCCACAACACAAGGTCCTAGAGCAGCATACACAAATTCCATCAACTTGCACTTTCAAGTGGTGAAAAGTTTTCATAATACTCTGGTTTATTTAGTCTTGTTTATCCAGAACACTAAAAAATGAACTAGAAGAGGAAAAAGGAGAATAAAAGAAAATGTACCTAAATAGTAATAGTGTTTAGTGAAACTTTTGTACTTAGGTACTATATTAATATAGAAAATGTTTTTGTTTTAAAGATGTCTTGTAAATGTTGCTCCTCTGGGGTCAACATGCATTAAAAGTATTATTTATATTTATAAATATTTAATTTCACCAACCAAAAATCTGCACACATAGAAATAGAATTTAATTACCATTTTAGATCTTGGTTAAGATATGTACAAGACCCCTGGCAGAATAAAAGTTGCCATTTGTTGCATTTGTTTGTTAAGAGGCAGTATAAATGCCCCATGTCTAATAATTATATTTATTTATTTTTTGATTCATTCCTTTATATTAACTCATCATTGTTTAACCTATTGATACTTACTGTGTAAACATCTCTACATATGAAAACTTTCAAAGTCTACACATGAAATATATTCACAGACAAAAATAAACTCTATATACAGTTTATTGTGTATACCTGTGCTAAAAATTTTCCTTGATTTAAATAATATACACGCAATTTAATAAAAACTTGTATAATAAATATTTTTATATAAAATAATTCAACTTAAAGTTATTCTTCATCTACTATGGGGATACATTGATGAATAAGCTATAATCTTTGCTGTCACAGGGTTACCATATACTGAATCACTTGTGTTCTCAAGACACTAAAATACAAAGTGTGATAAAATTAATCATCTGATGAAAGTTCAATCAGAATAATATTTGAATGTGGAAGAAGGATCAAATTAATACTGAATATAGAAAATCCATGATCATTGTGTCATTTAGCTTAGTTCACTAGCAAACTGAATTAAACCATTTACAGCCACCTAATGAACCTAAACAAATCAAAACCATTTCCTTGATTAAAGAGTATTTAATAACTGTAATGCTATTTGGAGACCTTCATTTAGCTAATACTAATAGGGCATCATTTTAATTATAATAGCACAAGCATGTAGTAAATAAATTCAAAGAATGGATTAAGCCTCAAGCTATGCTAATACTTATCTCTATGTCCTTGGGCAAATAAATTTGACTTTACCCTAATTTCTTCATGTGTGAATAGCACTCTCATTAGTAATTTTTGTTTTGTTGTGTGTTTATGCCTTCTAAGCAAATTCTTTTACACTTTATAATTTTGAATTTTTAGTTCTACATTAACTTTTATGATTTCTTAAATGTTTGATTTTTTGTGATTTTTTTTTGTTCTAAGAATTAAATTAGAACTCCCAATTTGCTGTATTTCAGATGGCTGCTTCATATCCTAAACATCTGTAGAAAAATCAGTGAGTTTTCATGCAGTTGTTATAATATACTAACCTTCCAAATGTTTTTAAATAAAACACCGTTTTTACATTTACTTATTCCTACTTTGATCATTTTAACTTAAACTGATAAATTAGTAACCTCCCTTTTTCTTTTATGTATGCTTTTATGACTTTTATTATATTTATAATATCTATGTCAATGTCATTTGTCAAGTGTACCCTAAATAGGCTTCTGGCGTTTATATGTTTTCAGTTTTATAGAATATTCAAAGGAGAATTTAATATGTGAAAAATACTAGTCTTCCTATTCATGAAAAACAAAACATTCTTTTATCTTTCCCGTTCTATACATTTCTTACTGTTTTTATTTGATTTTTCCTTATGTTATTTTTTAACGTTTGTATCATAAATTGTATATTTTATTTTGCAGTTCCTGAACATTTTTATTTTTTTATTGGGGGCATTTCCTGTTCTGACTACATTTTCTTAGGTGCAAATCTGATTATTATTCTGGGTATTCTCATTTAAATTTGCAGATAATACATATTAAACTATACTTACCAAAAATCTTTTAAGAAAGAGCAACAAGTGTCATTCCTCGCCCACACCAGCTATCTAATTTCACTCTTCTGGTATGTGATTATTTTATTTGCTTTTAGTTCTGATGATAATTCCTTCATATCTTTTTAAAGTCCAACATAACATCTATTTGCTGGGAAGGAAGAAATTTTTCTCTACATTTCTTGGTTCTTCTGGCTGGTCTAGTATCCATGAGATGTGGGTTGGATTCCTGGCCTTGCTCAGTGGGTTAAGGATCCAGCATCTGAGGTGGCAGACATGACTCAGATCCTGTATTGCCATGGCTGTGGTGTAGACTACAGCTGAAGCTCCGATTCGACCCCTAGCCTGGGAACTTCCATATGTTTGCAGGTGTGCCGTAAAAAGAAAAAAAAAATTGACACAAGTTACTAGGAAAAAAGTCAAACAGAAGTTTAATAACAGGTATACATGGGAGAGAGCCAAGAAAATGAGTAACTCACAAAAATGACCAAACCCCTCACCTTAAATACCATTTTTACCAAAAGACAAAGGAGGATGTTGGGGGTAGTGGTTTGGGACTTCAAAGGGAGGAAGGTAATTTACATGGAGATGAAAAAGCAGTTTGGTACACAAAGGTTTGCTGTGTTGGGCAAAGACAAGAGGACACTGAGTGTACTATGATCTCTAAGCCCTGCTGAGCTTCCCCTATTTCACCTAGCCCATATTCTCTGCAGATACCTCTGGTGATAGCTCTATTCCAATAACAGGCTCTTTGTCTAAATTCTTTTAGGTAGTAAAGGGGAAGAAAAGAGAAAAACTTCTGAATCTTCTGATTCTTAAAAATAATCAGCCTAAGTTAAACCTCGTGCCAAAGCACATTTTGGAGTGGCAACTTTTGTTTCCCTGTAGGTTAGTTTTTCAATTTTAAACTCCTAGCAGTGTTTCATTACTGTTCTCCTTCCCTTTTTTGGTTAAATTTGTAGTTCTAAAGAGCTGTTGAGAATTTTTATTTCTGTTTTTATCAGCTATGACAGAATTTTTAGGTTCTCTTACAGTATGAAGCTGTAAGAGCCTCTTCACCTAATTCCATCTCCTCTCTCCCTCTTACCTTTGTTACCGCTACAAATTGTCAGGGTTAACATCAGTAAGATAATTTTCTTTGTTTAAAGGTACGTTGATCTAAAACAGAGGTCCAGATACTTCTCCAGCAAAGATGGGTTTATTTGGGATCAGCAGAGAACTGCATTTCAGAGTCTGCACCCATGGTGAGTCACATGCGATTCTTCTCCACCTTAAGGGAAGCAGAACAATTTAATAAAGGGGAAGTGAGGTTAGAAGGGCTGTACTACACAAAGAATCCACAGCTTTTCATTGACTAAATCCTTGCCAGGAAAGAGGAGGGTCCTTCTTCCTGCTGAGCTCTGCTATCTTTGCATGGTGAGAGCACCCCCCCCTTCCCAGAACTGTTCAGTTGAAGTTTCTGTTTATTGTAGGGGGCAACTGAAAAGATAAAGAGTATAAAAGTTTGTATTATTTATGACTTTAAATATTTGTGCACAGTCAGGCAGATTTTATGAGAACAAGAAAACCACCTTGTAAATTCCAGATGTGCTAAACAGAAGTCAATCCGACTGACCCTAAGTTCATGGAAGATAACTTGCTTTCCTGCTGAGAATTTTTTTAAATCTTTTTAGACTTGGTATTCACTATGTTAAGTTATATATATACACACACATACTCACACACCACACACACATATATATAAAGTCATATGCCTTTATTTATCAGTTGTTCATAGAACAGAGTATCCTTTTTTTGAAGAGTTGTCATTTTTCAGCTCAGAAAACATTCCTTCTATTTTTTATTTCTATTATTTTAGCTCTTGTTTCTCTTTCTGAAACTTTTACTATTTGCTTTTTAGATACCCTGTCTTTAGCTTAGGATTTGATTTATATTTGGAGATATTTCTTCCTTTGGATCTTTTGATCAAATAATTTGATCACAACAGTGACTATCATAATTTTATGTACACATACTTTCTTCTTTGAAAATGTTTGATTTTAGTCCAGGAAAATTTTTATACTATATTAATTATTCTTTAGGTTATTATTATCTGTGTTGATGTTACTTTATTACAGTTATTATCATTTTGTATCATTATTATAAAATAAATATTTGTACATCATAATTCTAATTAAATATGGTATAAATCATCTCAATTATTATTTTAATGTTTTTTCTTTATGAATATTTACTTATATAAAATTTGAATCAAAAGTTTTATTTCCGGGTTTAAAAACTATATACTAAGGACATAAAATTACAAGTATAATTAATATTCTTCAAGGTAGGTGTCCCCTGGTGGCCTAGCAAGTTGAAGATCTGGCATTGTAACTGCTGTGGTTTGGGTACTGCTGTGGCATGGGTTTGATCCCTGGCCTAGAAACTTCTACATGCCATGGGTGTGGCCAAAAATTAGTTGAAGTTTATAATTTGAATTATGTGTAAAGGGTGTTTTAGTCTACTTTTGTACATGTAAAACTTGGTTCAAAGTTTGCCTAGTTGTTTTTTTATTTTCACATTTCTTATAAAATGTATTTCTTAGCATTTTATCTTTTGTTACTATTACATATTTAAGTTTATCATATAGTAAACCTTTTGATTCTGGTTTGCAATTAATAATGGTAATTGATTTTTGTGTGCTTTATAGTCTGCGGTATTCACTTATATTATTTCAGATTTTCTATATATGCTATCACATGATATAAAAATAGAAATAATTTTACTTCTGCTTATCAAATTATTATGCTTATAATAGTTTTCTCATGTATGACTGCCTTTTTGGAGATTCCCAGTCCACATTCTGCGAGGCTGTTAAGTATTCTGTCCTGTAAAGTTTTTAATTGCTCTAAACCTCTACTTGCCTAATGATAAGGATTTGAGTTATTGCCTTGAAAGTTGATCTTTAAATTCCAGAAAAATGTTTAGTTTTAGGGAATTTTTGAGCCTGGGTTTGGGCAAATACAAATGTGTAAAACAAATGTGTTACAGAAATAAGTCCTAATAATATAGGATATTTATTATGTTCACAAACCATCATTGGTGTCGGTACATTAAGAGCATGTTAATGGAGTTTAATCAACAAATGTTCAAAGTGCACTGCCACAGGGATCACACCATGAATGTGTTGGCTGCCTCATGTTGTCTAAACTTCAGTGCTATGAATCTTTAAAAAGTAGTGTTTAAAGAAATGTATGTTTCATAATTCTTGAAAATTTATTTCATGACAATTCTATTTTCTAAAACTACATTATACTACTTTAGAGCCCAACTGTTGTTTTATTGAAGAAAAGTGATTAACTCGGAAATGGTTCCTTCATGTCTTCAGTCTCCATATCCTCTTCACAGTGAAAGTAGCACATAAGTGTCACAGGAACTCTGCAGGTAGTCAGATAGCCACAGCAGGAAGTTTGCACCATTAAAAACAACTGTTTCCTTACTGCAAACTGCAAAGACCTTTTCTTTTTTTCTTTCCTGAAATATTTTCCTGACATAATTCCACTTATTCAGTGGTAAAGACCTAACTCGAAAATAATTCTTCATGCCTGCCATTTCTCAACCTAGTTACTGCATATTGGGATAAAAAGCCACAGGTAAACATGCATTCATTGTTGAAATAAAGACATCATTTTTCAATATTTTGTTCATGGTTACTTGGAAATGTGAGAAATATGATTGTTCTCTAAGACATTAATGAATTTATTAAACATTGAATTATAAATTATCCATTCCTTCTTTTCATTCAGAATAATGTTGAGTATCTATAATAACTCTGATAGCCCTGTCCATATGATATTGATCATTCCTGATTAGGCCTCTTGCCTCATGATAATATGACAAACCAGAAGTAAGCCATCAAACTAGTGAACAGGAAAATCACTGGTGATCATCATATTGTGATCTAATCATATTGTGATCATTAATACCATGCTTTCAATCTTGGATATATTAAAAATCTAAATTAAACAAATGTTAAAATATTTCAAATGCTTTGTACAAAAATATTTAAGAAATATTATGCAATATAGAAATAAGATAGGAAATAGCATGTTTGATTTAATAATATGCTATTTCTATTTGTAAAAAAACTAGTATAGCAAAGTAGAAAAACAAGTATTAGGATGGAAAATAAACATAAACAACACCTATGACAAGGAAACAGTTAATAACACTAACTGCTAATGACTAAATATAAATCATCTACAATTTGATAGGAAAAAATCAGCCAAACAAATTACATATATGCCACCACCCAGATAACTCCAGTGTTCCATGCCACTGCCTAATTAATGAGCACACCCTCCCCAGATATAACTATTCTTAATTTTATCGATATAGATTACATGTCCATTACTGAAATTCATGTAAAGGGAATCACAAGTTATGTACTCTTTTTTTCTCACTTCCTTCATTCAGTATAATGCTCTAAAATCCTCCCATGTTAATATGTGTGTCAGCAGTTTATTCTTTTGATTTATTGTTCTGTATTAATCCATTACATGAATATAACACAATTTTTTAATTGAGAGATATTCAGGCTTTTTGAGTCTTAGGCTATTATGAATAAAGCTGCCATGATTATTCTTATTTCAATCACTTTATGGACATATATTCAATTATCTTGAGTAAACACATAGAAGTAGGATTTCTGTTTGATGGGATAGGTCTGTGTTTGAACTGTTCAGAAACTGCAAAAAGGTTTATAAAATAATTTTCCTTCATTTTATATTGAGTTATTTTAATTGCATTTTAATTGAGTTACTTTATATCATTTAATTTGGTCTTTGATATGTTTAGATTTTAATGTACCATCTTGTTTTTATTTCCCATTTCCTCAAATTGGTTTATTTCTCTGTTCCACGTTATTTTATTATTTATTTTTAGTTTTATTCCATTTCATTTTATAAATTGGACTTTTTAATTCTACTTTATATCTACAGTTGGCTTTTTCGCTAAATTTCCTTTTAATTGCATTTTTTTGTGGTTGAAATAGGTATTAAAACATTCATTGTTGGAGTCCCCGTCTTGGCACAGCAGTTAACGAATCCAACTAGGAACCATGAGGTTGCGGGTTCTATCCCTGGCCCTGTTCAGTGGGTTAATGATCCGGCGTTGCCATGAACTGTGGTGTAGGTTGCAAATGCGGCTCGGATCTGACATTGCTGTGGCTGTAGTGTAGGTTGGCAGCTGTAGCTCCGATTCGACCCCTAGCCTGGGAACCTCCATATGCTGTGGGTGCGGCCCTGAAAACGCAAAAAAAAAAAAAAGAAAAACATTCAGTGTTAGGAATTGGAACAACTTCATTACAAGTTCATATTATTCTTTGCAAGTCACATTCACAAATAAGAACATTACAATAATATGATTTAGTTGTATTTTATATTAGCATATATTTTACTTGTCTATACTTATAAATCACATATTATAGTGATGTAATTTTTGCTTTAATCAGATATTGGTATTTGGGCAAATGAAAAGGAAAATTCAGTCTTTTATATTTACCCACTTATTTATAGTTTCTAAGATTATTTGTTATTTCCTTTAGAGTATACTGTTTATCAGAAAACATTTTCATTAGTGTTCAGCCTGAGGAATTTTTATTAGTGTTCAATTCCTATTTATCTGAAAAATGGCTTTCATTCTCACTTTTGGAGAAAATTTCTCCAGGGTATAGGATCCTGGTTTGGTTTTCCTTTCTCCCTCCCTTGCTACTCCCTTCCTTCCTCTAATTTTTGTTTCTCTCTTTTTTGGGGGTGAGGGTATAGTATATTTTGTTTTACCATATGGGGCCTCTTTGAATTCACTGAGCTTCTGCTATGTGTGTATTGCTTTTTTCACTAAAGATGAGAATTTTTCAGCAATTATGTCTTCATATATTTCTCTTTCTCTTCTTTCCATCCTCTTTTTAGTCATGCACATCACATCACTTAGTATATTCCTACATATCACTGAACTTTGTTCATTAAATTTTTAATTACATCAGAAAGATTTTTTTGAATTTCTGACTTTTTTCTTCCAATCTAGATTTAGTAGAACTATGCTGTCTTTCTCTTAACAACATCGAATTTTTTTACAAGATTTTAATTTACAGGCAATTTTCCTTCTTTCCATGTCTTGATTTAGTTTTTCTTGGTGTTTTTAAATAATATTCCTGTTGCTGAAATGTGATATTTCTTGTGTCTCTTCTGACACCAGAATGTGTAAAGTTTCTCCACTCTGGTTGGGTTGGAATTTCAGCACTATATGATATTAAGTGTACATTTACATGCCCATCACTTTAGAAGCCTAATGGAGTTTTACCCTGTTCATGTGCAGTTCAACTCTCAACCAGATAAATCATGGGAATCCTGCTCCCCTCCCCCAGCTTCTAGGTGCCTCTTCTGAGCTGCTCTCCTTTGGATGGAATGATGCCCCACAAGTTTCAGTTGCTTCAGCAAATCCAAAATGGTTGGTTCTTATACTTAGTGTTCCCTTTGGGCTCTACCTTGCTGTGACATTTTCAAGAAATGTTTGTAGATAAAAGGGCTAGTGTGAATTTAGTGCACAGCTTCCTTTCATTTCTCTCAGTTACAAAGAATTTTCTTGGTTGAAGGGAACCACCTTGCCCCATCCATACTGTTGGGGAAAAGTGACTCTGGCTCAGATCATCAGTATTGGAAAGTGAGACAAATGAACACAGTGAGATCTCCACAAGGCCGTTTACTTCTGCTGAAGGGCATGGGTACTCAAAAAGTGCGCACACAGAAGGAAAGACCCTCCCTATTTATCCCTAACGCAGGTAGTATACCTGTCCCCTTCCCATTGCAAGTTCTTCTCAATTGGCTAATTTGAAACAAATTGTTACTGGGAGGAGAGGGAAAGAGGGGAGGGGTGGAAGAGGGTGTCTCAGATGAAGCAGGAACAAAATGGAGTAACCAAGACTTCCTTTGATAGAAAAGACATGTTAATTCTCATAATACCCCTTCCAGAGATTTCCAGTTATTTGTCCCCGTGAGGATACAAAGGCATCACCCTTTCCCCAAAGGAGACAATTTTGAAATGCTATTGTGACGTTAGAGCTTTCTCTTTCCAGAGAAAATACTAAGCACTTCAGCTCAATTTCCCTACTTCCTCTTACAGATGTTTTTCCCAGGAGGACTTCCTACTTGCTACTCTCCTAGGAAAGACATCTATGACAAGTAATTACCTCCATGAACTGTAAAACATAATGCATGTTGAGTACATAGACTTAGCTGATAAAATGCTTTCAAGCATTACCTCTCCTGATTGTAATTGTATTTTTATTAACCAAAATGTAACTCAAACTTTTATTTCAGTAATATATTAATTTTAAGGTATAGAGAAACTAGCTGTATTTTTGGGCAGTAGTTATTTGTTTTAGATACATTCATATTTTATATTTAAATTTTCTGATTAAGTTTTGGTGTTTTCATAAGAATTGAAAGCAAATGAATAATATGGCAAGGGTTATTCTTAAAAAAAAACTAATTGTGCTATGGATGAAATACTGTCAACTCATTAGTAAATTAATACATTTATCAAAAGTACTCTGTCTTGACAGTAGAAGTTTATATTTTTATTTCAGTGAGGTAAAGAGCTTTGCCAATTTTTTGTGTAAAACACTCTTTTCTACTTACTCAGTGTATCATCCCATAGAAGGTGGTCAATTAATGTGAATTTCTTTCCCCTTAACCATCAGTCATGCTATATGACTTGGCTGCTATTTTGAGACAGCCTCTTTACCTGATACTACCACGTCTATTATTAATAGTCTTCAGGATTCCTCCTAAGTCTCATTTTCTCCCCAAGGGGGGAAAAATCAGACTAATCTTCACTTAGGCAGATCTTTATTTTATAATCACACTGGTGTTTTTTTCTTCATTCCATCCTTTACATATTTAATTTTGAAGTCCCTTGGTTTCTTTCTCAATCAAATGAATAATCTATCTCTAAGTAGTATCTTCCATCTTTAAAAACTGATAGCTCTAGTTCTCCAATAGTAAGAACTTATATTGCTAGTACCTCTTGGCTGAATTTGGCATTATCTTGTTGGCTGTAGTTGTTTGGTGTGTGATAGTGCAGCAGGAATGAGCTAGTTTAGGAGTTCCCATCGTGGCACAGTGGTTAACGAATCCGACTAGGAACCATGAGGTTGCGGGTTCGATCCCTGCCCTTGCTCAGTGGGTTAATGATCCGGCGTTGCCGTGAGTTGTGGTGTAGGTTGCAGACGCGGCTCGGATCCTGTGTTGCTGTGGCTGCGGTGCAGGCCAGAGGCCACAGCTCCGATTAGACCCCTAGCCTGGGAACCTCCACATGCCGCGGGTGCAGCCATAAACCCGCGGCCATAAAATGCCAAAAGGCAAAAAAAAAAAAAAAAAAAGAAATGAGCTAGTTTAAGATGTATTCAAGCCTTAGTCAGTTGCTCTTTGCCAT
>PVHT020000230.1:9729687-9761316 GCA_004024745.2 Catagonus wagneri
TAATATGCATTCATTTTATGCAGTTCAACAATCCTAAATATTTCAGTTAAAATCTTTGGGGCACTATAAAAATAAAATGACCTTTTCAGAGTTAAAGGAAAATTTATGTAGATATATTCTTTCATTACTTTGGGGGAAGAATACAAGCAAATTGAGCTGTTTGTATTCATAATTTGATATTTACAATATAATTCATTTGTTTCCTTTTAGGAAGATCTTGGGGAAAGCCTTTGACGCTCTGTTATTTGGAGGGGGAGAGGGTCAAAGAGGTTTCTTCTTGAGGAGTCAAACTGTAGTATAGGGATTAAGTTCTGAATTGAAAATCTTCAGTAGCCTATGAATGAGCTAGAGTTTGAGGATTCCATTACAATTTATTTTAGTAAATGTGTAAGTTTATTTGTTAGTTTTGATCAACCACTGTTTTTTCCTTCATATCCTGAATAAAACCAACATGATACTGTAATGACAGAATAGTATTCTGCTCTCCTGGGATTTCCCCCTAATGGGAGTGTATTTAAATATTGCTTAAGGAAAAAAAGAATTATCACATAATCTTTTTTGTATACAAATTATTTTTATTGTGATAAAACTTAAAACAATAAATTTTACAAGTCTTATCTGCACAGTGTAAAATATTTACATATGTATGTATTTGTGCAGCTACCACCCAGATAAAGATATAAAGTGATTGCAGCACCAGAAGGCTACCTAACAGTAAAATTGCACAAGGTTAATTGTTCTTCTGACTTCCACCACAGGTTGTTTTAATATGTTTTTGAACTTAATGTATTTGAAATTACAAATTACAAATTATTTTGTGATTTTTTTTTTCCCCTAAAAGTTATGTCTGTGCAATATAACCAAGTTCCATGTTGGGATTTCATTCTTTTCCATTGCTTGGTAATGGTCCAGTATATGAATATATCACAATCTGTTGTCCCTTCTCATATTGATGGGTAGTTGTTTCTAATTGTGACTACTACAAATAAAATCATTATAAATATTCTTGAAAGTTTTTGGTAGATATAGGTACTCTTTTCTGATTCAGATAAGGAACAACCGCATCATTGTATATACATATACTTAGCTTTAATAAGTTCAATCAATATTCCAAAACAAATATGCCGTTTTAGACTTCCATTAAAAATGTAAGGGAAATCCAATTGCCTTACATCATCACCAACACTTGGCTTTGAATTTCTTCTTAATTTTAGCCATTCTGATGAGGGTTAGTTTCTTATTGGATGTTAATTTGAGTTTCTCAAAAATGTTTTAAAGTATATTTTTCATTTGTTTATTATTAGTGTTATGTACAATTAATTTCTGTGTATTGAATTGTCTTCTGACAACCTTGGTAAATTCACTTATTTCTTTTCTTTTTCCTTTTTTAGGGCCAAACCCGTGGCACATAGAAGTTTCTAGGCTAGGGGTTGAATTGGAGCTATAGCCACAGCCACAGCAATGAAGGATACAAGCTGTGCCTGCAGCCTACAACGTGGCCCATGGCAACGCCGGATCCCTGACCCACTGTGCAAGGCCAGGGACCAAACTCATATCCCCACGGATACTAGTCAAATGTGTTTCTGCTGTACCACAACGGGAATTCCCTCACTTATTATTTCTGATAATTTGTATTACTTGGTATTTTCAAGCTATAAAATCATTACCTGAAAATAGTGAATATTTTATTTCTTCTCCAATCTTATTCCACAGATTATTCCTTCTTATAGTATTCTGCTGTCTTAAATCAACCAGGTTTTTTAAATAAATAAATATTAAATACAGTGATATTAAATCTTATTTCTTTTCTTGACTTGCTGTTTTGGGGGGTTTCTTGTAGTCTCACTGAGTTTATGTATGCAGTTTAGAAATAGGCAATAATTCAAATTCCAGAAGAATTTGAAGGCATTCGTGGAGTTTCTTCCTCTATGGGAGTTTGTGCTCAAATTGAAGTCACTGTATCTAAATCCAACTTCTCTTTCCATTATACAACCTTTTGGACTTTGAATTTTTCAAATCTGAAAAAGTAGTGTCTACTTTGCAATTTTGTTGTTTGGATTAAATAAGTAAATTTAGGAGTTCCCGTTGTGGCTCAGTGGTTAATGAATCCGACTAGGAATCCTGAGGTTGCAGGTTCGATCCCTGGCCTTGCTCAGTTGGTTAAGGATCCAGCATTGCTGTGAGCTGTGGTGTAGGTTGCAGATGTGGCTTGGATCTCATGTTGCTGTGGTATAGGCCGTCGGCTACAGCTCTGATTCGACCTCTAGCCTGGGAACCTCCATATGCTGCAATCGCGGCCCTAGAAAAAGGCAAAAAGACAAAAAAAAGTAAGTTTATTTGAAGTATTTAGAATATTGCCAGGCATGTAGCAAATGTCATGCTGTAAATAATAATAATAATAAAAAACTGCCAAAAGATGAATGTATTAAGATTTGGTATATATACACAATGGAATACTACTCAGCCACAAAAAAGAACAAAATAATGCCATTTGCAGCAACATGGATGGAACTAGAGACTCTCATACTAAGTGAAGTAAGTCAGAAAGAGAAAGACAAATGCCATGTAATATCACTTGAATCTGGAATTTAATATATAGAACAAATAAACCTTTCTACAGAAAAGAAACAAACTCATGGACCTGGAGAACAGACTTGTGGTTGGGTGCTGGGAGGGGGTGGTGGTGGGATGGACTGAGAGTTTCGGGTTAATGGATGCAAACTATTGCATTTGGAGTGGATAAGCAATGAGGTTCTGCTGTATAGCATAGGGAACTATATCTAGTCACTTGTGATGGAACATAATGGAGGATAATGTGAGAGAAAGAATATATATGTATATATATATATATATATATATGTCACTTTGCTGTACAGTAGAAATTGACAGAGCACTGTAAATCAACTATAATGGAAAAAATAAAAATCTTTTGTAAAAAAGGAAAGGATTACAAGGGTACTCTTATACTGAAGCAAGTTAAGGATCTGGCATTATCACTACAGTAGCTTGGGTTGCTGCTATTGTGTGGGTTTGATTTGTAGCCCAGGAACTTCCACATGACATGAATGCAGAAAGGAAGAAGAAAGAAAAGAAGGAAAGAAGGGAGAAAGGAAGAAAGAAAGAAATAAAGGAAAAGGAGGGAGGAAAGGAGGAGGGAAGAAGGGAAGGAAGGAGAGGAGGAAAGGATGAATGAATTATGGAAATAATTTGGAAATGTTAGAAACATATTTTGTTCCTTTCAGTAGAGAATAATGGATAGGGCACTTTTTTTTCAATTCATATTGAAGTTCAAAAAGAGTGTGAGTGTTAAGAGAATTTTCACTTCTTCACACTTAACATTTAGTTTTTTTTTTTTGCGTAGGTGTGACTGTCTTCACTTACCACTGATTACTTTCTTAGGCATTCCTTTTAGTTTAATAAATGAAGATGCTATATCTCAAGCAATGTTTACAGTCCTTTGGGGAACACTTTAACAGAGAAAAAAAAATTGGTCTCTAATAGTGGTATTTTGACAGACCTTCCATGGATTAAGAGGCAAAAAGATAGTCTCCAAAAAGCATTACTTGTAAAAGAGTAAAATGAGAGGAATGGAAGAAATGATTATTCTGTGCCTTGTGTGTGGAAATACTGGGTTAGAATCATGTCATATTTAATCCATTGCTTTATCAATTCATGAAATTGGTATACAACTATATAGGAGTTGGCAGTGAGGATTTGGGTCAATAGTTAATGTTTTTCAATGAAAATAATTGAAAATTATTAAAATTATTTTATATACTTAAGTTTGAAATTATCATTTGGAGTATTAAAAAAATCACAGTATAACACAACCAATCACATTTTCATTTCTTCCCCCAAAAGTGACACATTAAACTTTCATTGTAGCATATGATATTGGTGTCTCGCTGTCTGACTGACTTCACTATGTGGAATATAAAAAAAAGGACACAACTCACTTTTTTGCAGAACAGACTGACTTACAGACTTTGAAAAATTTATGGTTTCCAACTGAGACAGGTTGGGGGGGGTGTGCTGGGGGTTTGGGATGGAAATGCTGTAAAACTGGGTTGTGACGATTGTTGTGCAACTATATATGTAATAAAATGCATTGAGTAATTTAAAAAAAAACCTTCATTGTACATTAAATAAAAAGGAGTAAACATAAATCACTGCGAAGAACTTTGCCACAATTATGAAAGAGACAAGATTGAAGCTATCCCTATAAACGGATAAGAAAACTAAAGAGAAATGAGCAAAAAACATAGAGAATTTAAAATATGTGAATAAAGCACTCTTTATAAATATGAAATAACAGTTTTCCACCTTACAATCAAATCAATATATTTCAGTCATATATGCTATTTTTAATCTATCAAATTATTAGGCCATGTTAAGGTAATATTGAATTCTGATAAATATGCTGAATCTGGAACCTTCATATTTGATGAGAACATAAATTGTCATAACCTTTCTTGCGATCAATTTGAAAATATTAATCAAAAGCTTAAATTTATTCATACTGTATAAGCTATGAATTCAATTTCTAGGACTTTGTATCTAAGAAGATCAGAAATAGGGGAAATATTTATGTAATAAGATTTCATAGGGGTGATATTTATAATATTGAAAATGAGAAAAGTAAACAACAGATGAATTCTTAACAAAATTATGATATATCCCGAAATTCAAATTATATGAAACGATGTACATCTGTTTTTTTATTTGACTAGTATCACTACTTCAATTTTATACTTGTAAATATATTCTTATTCATATCTGGTGTTTTCCTTTGTCCCGGAGAAACCATCATCTACTTAAATACCTTTCGTCCTAAGCATAGTACTGTGTAGAGCAATGGGAAGGGACTCTGTGCGCCAATAGAGTACCCTATATATCTTGAACTAACACTGATAGTAAGCAGAAGACAAAGAAGAAAACACTTTCGTTGGGTGTAGATAAATTGTGTAAATAAAGAGTCCAAAGCTTATTGGCCTACCCAGGACCAGCTGCATAATATTGAGGGCCTAAGCAACATGAAAATGTAGGGCTTATTTTTCAAATTTCAAGACAGCAGTGGGAGAGTATTAAACCAAACACAGGGCCCTTCTGAGCACAGAGCCCTGGGCCACTGCACAGCTTTCAGCCTGTGGACTGACCCTTTTTCTCCCATCTGGAAACAGACACTCTTGACAGTGGGAAAGAATGGAACTAATCTATGAAGAGAAGTAGTTTTGGTGATTCAGAGTCCTGGATTATGAATGACCTAAGTAGAGCCCTGGCTTTGCAAGTTAAGCAAATATATTTATTTTTATGTAGGATAGTATAAATTAGACCTCTGTTAATTTCTACCAAAATAAGATGCTTATCACTTGCTATTATTACATGTTATATTTGGGAACAATTTACAATAAATTGAGGAACTGCTCATGATTTAATCTTCAGTGAAAATAGTTAATGTATTCATTCAACAAATATTATTGAACAGTTTTTATATATCCAGCTCTCTTCTAGGTGTTGATATAAAAATAAACAAAATTCTGGCCCTTCATGTTCTACAAAGGAAAGTTAAATAATACACAATATGAATAAGTAAGTAGTACATTGGATCATAAGCTTTATGGAGAAATATAAATTTGAAATATAGGAGGCGAGATGCTGAGAGTTTTACTTTTAAATAGGGTAAACCACAGTAACAACAAAAACCTCTTTGAAAAACTAAATTTTTGAAAAATAATTGACACATGGACAAGTGAGCCGCATAGATATCAAGGAAATATATTTCAGGAAGATAGAGCTTCCTGAATTAGGATTATGCCTGGTATATGCAGCAATAAGGAAGGTGAGTATAGGAACAGAATGAGAAAGAGGATATGATACTACGTAAGATGGGAAGTCATGAGGGTGTTAGTGTTTTGAGTAAGGGAGTTACATATCTACCAGTTTTAGTAGGATCGTTCTTGTTATTTGAAAAAAGATCGAAAGACAATAAATATAGAATATGGGAGAATAGATTGGAGATGACTACTTTAATTCAGAGGGTAGATGACGGCTTGGACCTTGGCTTGGACTAATGTGGTGGCAATGGAGATGGTGATTAATGACCAGATTCTGGACATATTTTCAAATTAGGGAAAGCAAAGAGGCAAAGATGACACCAAAATTTTGGCCTTAATTTGGTACAAGCTAAAATAGGAATACATAATAAGCAGTTAGTCTATACTAGGCATGGTGTCAAGAATTTTATACAATTTTTTCATTTTTATTCTTTTACTTCATTCAAGAAGCATTTAATGAGTTGTGATAAGTTAATAATATATAAACACAGAAATACAAAACAAGCATATTAAAGAAAGAATAGGTAGTTTAATATGACTCCATTGTAGCTGCAGTATTTGATATAGACTTTTGAGGTGGACGCCAAAGGGTGACTAGCAGTATTTGTGTTTTATTAAAAGGAGTATGGATTTTCCTTTTTTTCTTTTTAAGGTCATACCTGTAGCATATGGAAGTTTCTGGGGTAGAGGCTGAATTAGAGCTGCAGCTGCTGGCCTATATCACAGTCACAGCAATACAGGATCTGAGCTGCCTCTGCAACCTATGCCACAGCTGTGGCAGCATGGGATTCTTAACCCACTAACAAGGCCAGGGATCAAGCCCACATCTTCATAGACACTATGTCAGGTTCTTAACCCTCTGGGCCACAATGGGAACTCCAAAAAGGAATATAGATTTTAACTGAAGGAAATATAGAAAGCAAAAGAGAAAATATTTCATGAGGCAGAAGCTGCAATACTGTAAACTGTGGAACATTAGCAAGTTACTTAAAAGTATGAACAAAATGAAACTAAATTCCAAGGAGCCTCAGCCTATCACTAGCATTTAAAACTGCTTGAGTTAGATATCAACTTTGTGACTTCTAACTGACTTTCAGAATATATTTGTGTCTAACCTGGTAAGTGGAATATATGTCCTATCTAAATTTAGAATATGAAGTTTAGAAAGGTGGAAGATGGAGGGGATATATTTTATGGGCATGGTAACCTATCAACTTGATTCGGTTGATTCAAGCATGATTTTGTATCCCAGCTTAACTTTTTCTAGTTAGTGTAAATTTAAACTTACACAAGTTTTTAAGGCTCAGTGTCCTCATTTGTAAAGTGAAAATTAAAATAATTCTTTCCACATAGAGCTGTTTCAAAAAATTTTTGACCAAAATGTATATAATTTTTTTTAGCTGTTACTGGCACATAAATATTATCAGTTGTACCATTAATATTTTCATCATCATCAATCACTTACAGTCTTCCAGGCTCTGTAATCTCTTTTATAACTGTAACTACTAAATTTCAAAACAACCTTATAGGGCATGTAGCTTATTTTTATTTTACATGGGAGACTGGGTTAAAGAAATAACTTTTAAGAGATCTAACAGTTAGAAAGTAGGGGCACCAGATTTTGAATTGACTTATAAAACCATCCACTTTTAAAATATTTTTCTGCTATATTAGAAATTATATCCAAAGATTAGCTAAGACCTAATTTAAAAAATTAATAATTCTCCCAAGGTTGACTTAAACTTTAGGTTTTGCTTAGCAAGTGTTAATTTAGAAATACGTTTACTGTGTCCGTAGTTCACAGGAAAAAATGGGTTAAATACTGTATTTGTAGGATTACATGTTTCTATTAGAATAAATTACTTATTTCTGTGTTATTGCGGATGCACTATAATACACATATTTGCCTTAGACTACTACGAATTGTTGGGTTTATTTTTGTATTATATATATATATCTACGAATTATAATTATTTTTACATTTAAGCTGTGCACACTAGGCCACAATTAACCGATTTAACCAAGTTAGCTCTGTAACAGCTAATGCACTTTCTATTTATAAAGTAGCAACAGGAATAATAATTTTTGAAACCCCCATAAAACCAATGTAAATTAAAAAATAGCTCATTAAAATTTTCTATTTGAGCAGCACAATGCCAAAGTTTTACCAGAAAAATATCCTTAAGGACTTAATAATGCATTCCAAACTTGAATTCTGATTTGTTTTGTTTTGAGAATTATCATTTAACAAACTGCTAAATGGCAGCAATAATAACGTACTTCACGGAACCATCTTATGTCTCACCAAACCCTACAGCAACTTTTATTTTTAATAAAATAAATGTTTCCCAGTTTTAAAAATCAAAGGCAAAGTCTTTGGTCAATTAAAGATAAATTCTCTTCTGTGTATATATTTAAACAAATTTCCCATTATTGTTAAAAAGCTATATTCTAAATGAGTGGAAATTTAGAGCATTGTAGCTTCACAGCTCCCATAATTTGATGTCCATGTGAACTTTTCTCACCATGTACTGTTGGTTCTTAACAGTATTTTTCTACTGATTTCCCTTTCCCATTCCCAGTGCAGCCACTTATTTTACTTCATATATAGGCTATCAACAACCTCCATCCTGCCCCTGGTCTCTTCCGCTTTCAGTCATCCTATATATCACTGTCAGTTTAAGCTTCCTGAATTGGATGCTTTTATCATATGATTACCAATTTAAAACTTACCTAAAAGATAAAGGTAGATTTTATTGAACCTAGCATTTAAGACTGAAATATTACTTTCTTGATGGTACTCTCCTTACTTTGAATTTACTTTTAAAAAATCTAATATTAAGAGGAGTTCCCATTGTGACTCAGTGGGTTAAGAACCTGATACAGTGTATGTGAGAATGTGGATTTGATTCCTGGCCTCGCTTGGTGGGTTAAGAATCTGCGGTTGCCTTACTTCACTTAGTATGAGAATCTCTGGTACCATCCATGTTGCTGCAAATGGCATTATTTTGTTCTTTTTACAGCTGAGTAGTATTGTTTTATATTTTAGAGATTAAGCCCTTGTCATTTGTATCATTTGAAACTATTTTCTCCCGTTCTGTAGGTTGTCTTTTTTTTTTTTTTTATGGTTCCCTTTGCTGTGCAAAAGCCTGTAAGTTTGATGAAGTCCCGTTGGTTTATTTTTGCTTTTTTTCTGTTGCCTTGGGAGACTGGCCTGAGAAAACATTCGTATGGTTGATGTCAGAGAATTTTTGCCTATGTTCTCTTGTAGGAGTTGGATGATGTCTTGTCTTACATTTAAGTCTTTAAGCCATTTTGAGTTTATTTTTGTGAATGGTGTGAGGTTGTGTTCCAGTTTCATTGATTTACATGTGATTGTCCAGTTTTCCCAGTACCGGTTGATGCAAAGACTGTCTTTTCCCCATTTTATATTCTTCCCTCCTTTGTCAAAGATTAATTGACCATAGGTGTCTGGATTTATTTCTGGGTTCTCTATTCTGTTCCATTGGTCTGTATGTCTGTTTTGGTACCAATACAACGTTGTCTTGATTATTGTAGCTTTGTAATATTGTCTGAAGTCTGGGAGAGTTATGCCTCCTGCTTGGTTTTTGTTCCTTAGGATGGCTTTAGCAATTCTGGGTCTTTTATGGTTCCATACAAATTTTTGGATTGTTTTATATAGTTCTGTGAAAAATGCCATGGGTAATTTGATAGGGATTGCATTGAATCTATAGATTGCTTTGGGTAATATGACCATTTTAACAATATTAATTTTTCCATCCAGGAGCATGGAATATCTTTCCATTTCTTTGAATAGTCTTTAATTTCCTTGATTAATGTTTTACAGTTCTCAGCATATGTCTTTCACCTCCTTAGTCAGGTTTATTCCTAGGTATTTAATTTTTTGGGGTGCAATTTTAAAAGGTATTGTATTTTTATATTCCTTTTCTAATACTTCATTGTTAGTATACAGAAATGCAACAGATTTTGAAATGTTAATCTTGTGTCCTGCTACTTAGCTGAATTCATTGATCAGTTTGAGTAGTTTTTGTGTGGAGTCCTTAGGGTTTTCAATATATAGTATCATGTCATCTGCATACAGTGACAGTTTTACCTCTTCTCTTCCAATTTAAATACCATTTATTTCTTTTGTTTGTCTAACTGCTGCGGCTAGGACTTCCAATACTATGTTGAATAAAAGTGCTGAGAGTGGGCATCCTTGTCCTGTTCCAGACTTAAAAGAGATCCTTTAAACTTTATTTCCCATGATTCTCCTTTCTCTGTCCTGCTGAGAATACCATCATTTCTTGTAATTTTCTTTTGGATCCCAATGCAAATATTGAAATATTTCCTCTCTCTGGATTTTCCCAAATAATCAGTGTTTTCATACAGATGTATGTGAAATATATATATTTTTCTCTAAATCAACATGAAAATTCATTAACAAACATGGCATAATAGTTATCTTTGAAGTAAAACAAACCCAAAAAACTCAGAAACTTAAAACAACAAGTATTTATTATATGAGGTATCAACTATAGCAAACCATCCTATCCCAGAACTCAGTGATTTATAATCATATGAATATATGGGTCAGTGATATAGGCTGTTCTCTCTGGGTGGTTCTTTTGGCCTCACCTGAGCTTTCCCAGGTGTCTGACTTTGAATGCATACCAGATGGATGGAAGAGATGATCTCGTTTGGGCTTTCTTACATCTCTAGGGCCTCTGCTGGAAAAAAAAATCCGCTGACTATATTCAGAAGCACATGATATTTATCCCCGATTCCCAGTTAGATTCCAAGAAGTTTATGCAACCTGATATCTTTTAATATAACATGAATAAATATTCTTGCCAAGCAGGAAAATCAGTTACTTTAGAAAAAATTATTGGTAGTTTGATTTGAGATATCAGTTAGATTAGGGATTGATAATTGAGTTTATGAGAAATTTTATAAAATTGGTCTTAGATTTTTCTTGGTAGAAAAGCACATTTTAATGTTTTTTCATTGTTCACATTTGCCAGCATACTCTGCTTTGTCAGAGATGAACAGAATGTTTGGAAAATTTGAATAAAATAATTTATAATTTTATTCCCATGTAGTTTAGGGAAATAAAAATGATATTTTTGTTTATGTGGATCTCTGTATGGTCACCTGGGCTACAGAAATATTTTATCCACTGTGATCTACTTAGTCTTATTTCAAAACAGAGTGGAATTAATTCAGTTTTGTTACTCTTTCTTAACAGAAAATATTTTTGAGTTTCTAACCTCCTCATTTTTCCTCCTGAGAAGGTGATTATACCAACTAAGACACATAAGACAATATTTGTTTATCATGCTTTCTTTGATTCCTTTCCTCTTTTTGTTGTATGGCTTTAAAGATAAATGGAACAAAAGAAGAATATTAGAATTAGTAATAGAATATATTGGAGTGAAACTTTAGGCCTAAAGTTTGGTTGAGGCCAAATAACTTTAAGGCATTTTATTCAGTTCTGAGTTACTTTTTTTCTCAATGTTACAAAAATAACACAGTAACTAATATAGTAGCCAACAAGGCAAAAGCCTTAAATTCTTCTAAGAACATAGCAATTTATATGATATGTCAAGTTACACAAACAAATTAACCTTTCTCTATCCAAGTTTCTCCATGTGTGAAATGGAGACTAAAACATTTGTCACTAAGGTCACCCCAAAGTTTCACAGATTAATGAGATAATATTCTCAGTATTCTCAGGATATTTTGAGATTTGAGATTCTTAGGAGAAAAAAAAGCTAAAGCAGCAGAAAAGGACATTTTTCTAGCATAAAATTTTTTCATATAACTTAGATTTTTTAAAACATTAAATATTTAAAATCATATATTTACATTTTTACTGCTTAAAAGTGTTTATTCACTTCTTCAAAGCAAGCAGAATAAATATGAAAAATTGAATGAAAATATTGAAAATACACCAAATTCTACCCAACACAGTATTTGAAAAGTTTTGACAATTCACGACTAAATTTAAGGATAGGTGTGAGATTCATTGAGATATTTTATGTTAAATGCCCAGAGTATCCTGCACACAGTACAAACCCAACAAATGTCAGTAAATACTACCAATATTATTTTTCACATTTCATAAAAATTCAGTTCCCCTAAATTTCACTAAAGTTTCTATGGGATTTTTTAAAATAATCCTTCTGTTTTTATATTATATACTTACCAGTTAGCTCTTTCATATTTCTTTCAGACATTTCATGAAATTTTTGCTGAGTACTGTCTGTTTAAATTCAAGAGTATCTTAAACTTTGGGTCAGTGGAACCAGACTCCATGGAATTAATAAAAGTAAATAACATTTACTTAATAATCATTATTACAACAGCCACTTTTATTTGTCCAGTAAGTTATGCGATGAATAGAGACTTATCTAAATGCTTTTGAAGAAACCTGTTTATCTATTTTCAGGATGTATAAAATCAGCTTCCAAAGTGTTACATCAGAAGTGGGAATTTTTTAAATAGCCTCAACGGTATAAAAAAGACGTTTTTATTTTTGACCCTTGCGTAAATAATTCATAATTATAGAACAGACATACTGTGATCTTTATTTCTGATATCTGACCTCACAGTGAATCAGATGATCATCTTTTTTTCTTAAATTAGACATATCTTTTTCCCCCCACAGGGTTTATAGGCTTATGAAGGCATTTCTCCTAAAATTAGACTGAAATGTGTTGTTTTTAGATTATTCTTCAAAGTGAAAACACTACTTCGTAGTAATTGACACCTTCCTCTCCAGCTAATATACAAATATAAAAAGAACACTATTTTTAAAAATGTTTAAAGCAGTATCTGCTCTTTTTTAAAGTTTAGATTGTTGATCAAAGTATTTTTCCTATAGTCTGTTCATAGAAAGTTTAGATCAAGAACAGTGTATCTCTGAGATTTTTTTTTTCCTCCAGGAGTTAAGTACATTTGTGCTTAACTCTCATGAACTTAATTCTTATTCAGATGTTGTTCTTAGTGGAGGATTTATGCATTGGCAGGAATACTGCTTGTAATAGCTTCATAATTCCTTTTATTAAAAAAAAATCTGTAAGGCAGTCATTTATTCACAACAATATCCATGCAATTACTAAATTGGATAGCCACCCATTTATATATCCCACTATTAGTTTATGGGCAAAAAAGTTATTTGCACTAGGTTCTTCATTTTATCACAAGTTTCATAAACCAAACAAGTAGTTGATTTCTTTTCAGAGTGATTTCGTTTTTGAAACAAACATTCATATGACTTCCTGAAATTCCTGGAAAAGCAGACTAACAAAGCCTTATTGCAGTGCATATCTTGAATAGTTTCTTAGGCTCATGACAGACTTCCAAGTTTCTAAGTATATGAATTGAATTCTCTGCCTCAGCAAATGTAAAACTCTTTTGCTATGAAACGTTAATGGAATTCTATATTGGTTAAATTATTTGATATTAAATATGCTATGACTATGGTCTATTGCATAGGAAGACACTGAGTATGGAAATAAACTACCTGCATGTGGCATATTATAAATTTAAAATTAAGGAAACCTGAGAGATAACTATGAAAGCTTCTGATACTTGCTTTTGAAATTTGAGAGTCAAGTCAAGAAGTCCTTTTTATTTATTTTTTTTGTCTTTTGTCATTGTAGGGCCCCACTTGCGGCCCTTGGAGGTTCCCTGGCTAGGGGTCGAATTGGAGCTAAAGCTGGCAGCTTACACCACAGCCACAGCAATGCCAGATCCGAGCAGTGTCTGCAACCTACACCACAGCTCACGGCAATGCTGGATGTTTAACCCTCTGAGCAAGGGCAGGGATCAAACCCGCAACCTCATGGTTCCTAGTCAGGTTCGTTAACCACTGTGCCACGACGGGAACTCCAAGAAGTCCTGTTTTTTTTTTTTTTGACTTAATAAAACTATTATGTTGAATTCTAATTTTTTTCATCATTAGAATCTGTCATCATAAAGGGTGCTTTAAACTCAGACATATACCGAAACACACCGAGGAGTTCCCAGTGTGGCACAACAAGATGGGAAGCATCTTAGGAGCACTGGGACACAGGTTTGATCCTTAGCCTGGAACAATGGGTTAAGGATGGGGCATTGCTGCAGCTGCGACTTGGGTTGCAACTATGGCTCGGATCTGATCACTGACCCGGGAACGCCATATGCCACAGGCAGTCAAAAAAGAAAAAAAAAAAGAAAAGAACTCAAACATATACCTAAACATATGAGACAACACTTTCCCAACATATCTGTATGATACATAAAGTAAGATATCTCAACACATATTTGACAGATATATTAATAAATATATAAAAATAGAACATGATCATTTCTGTATTTTACATGCTATGGATTCATGGATTCAGTTAAAATTATTGATACAATAACATCTGTTGAAGCCCAGAGGGAGATGAAAATATTCAATCGTTCATGATAGGATAATTTTCATAATTATTTATTTCTTATTATTTTTTTTTGTCTTTTTGCGTTATCTACGGCTGCACCCCCGGCATATGGAGGTTCCCAGGCTAGGGGTCTAATAGGAGCTGTAGCTGCCGGCCTTTGCCACAGCCACAGCCACAGCAACGCAGGGTCCGAGCCACGTCTGCAGCCTACACACAGCTCATGGCAACGCCGGTTCCTCAACCCACTGAGCGAGGCCAGGGATCAAACCCGCAACCTCATGGTTCCTAGTTGGATTCGTTAACCACTGAGTCACAAGGGGAAACTCCAATTTTCATAATTATAAACACATGTAACATTTATTGACTGTACTAAGAAATAAAATATTATTATAAATCAAAAAATTAGCTTAAACGTAGTTGGCCTTATATTTAGAAAAAAAAGAAACAAATTTAAAATATCTAACTATAATTCAGAAGAATGAATTTGTAAATAACATTATGGAAGTGCTTTAATATTTTACATCTGCTTGGTGTAAGATTAGTATTTGTCTTTACATGGTGTAAGCTCTTCTAAGATGATTAAACGTATTCATCATAGTTACAGGCAAACAATAATAGACTAATAATAGTAACCTCTGACACCAATAGAAATACCAAGAAAAATGGCAACCTAAGGAGAAATTACTAATGTGGTCTGATTGGATTCTTCTTTTTTTCTCTTGTTGCTTTCAAATGTTCTTTTTCTCTTTATTGAAGGCAATATAATAGATGCCACCGAGGATATCAGTTAAACTCAAAGTGTAACACTTACTTTGTGATTGTATGTTCAGTGTGTTTAAGCAGATAATCTTTCATAAAAATAGCCATCCTTTAATTTTTTTTAATTTGTTGACAGAATTCTATTTATTTCAGGCTCATGGAATAGGCTTACAAATGATAAACTACTGATTTCCCACCTATTTATCACATTGGCTTTCTTAGTTGATAAATGGTTTAACAGCTGTGACATTATTTATTCAAAGGATTTGACACTGTTTATTATGTACATAAATTAATTTATGTAGAGGTTTCAGTATAACCTTAAAATTCTGGAAAATTAAAGAACATTTAAGAGTAGCTTTGAAGACCATATGAAACTGAGGAATGGCAGAAAAATCTTTTTCTGGGGGGGGCACATGGGGGTTCCTAGGCTGGGGATTAAATTGGAATTACAGATGCCAGCCTATGCTATAGCCACAGCCATGTGGGATCCAAGCCTGGGATCTGCAGCCTATACCACAGCTCACGGTTACATGGCAAAACTGAGTGAGGTCAGTGTTTAAACCTGCGTCCTCATGGATACTAGTCAGATTAGTTTCTGCTGAGTCACAGTGGGAACTCCCAGAAAAATCATTGTTGAATATAAAGAGAACTAGGGATGACCTTGATCTTTGGTTACAATAGGAAATGAACAAATGGTATCAATTAAAATTATATGAATAACATTTTAAAATTTGTTATGTGTATATCCCTAAGAGTTTTAAGAACATACTTTGTCAATGTCATTATTTAGTGCCTAGAATCTCATATAATAATGAGAATTATATTTAGGAGTCAAACAAAACTTCCGATTTAATATGGTGAGTCAAGTAACTGTCTGCCTTTTCTTTTCTCATTTTCTGTCTTCTGCTTGCCTTTCAGAGAAGTCTGACCTACAAAGGCCAGTCCTCCCTTGCCATGTACTAGATTGTTGTGCTACATACTTATTGAAGTCAGTACATCAAAAACAACAGAGTTCACACATTACACACTGATGTATATTATTATTCACATTCATATCCTTATCTTTCTTAGCTCACAATAAAGCAGAGCAACCCAGCACATTACATCTTTAGATTCAGACTACGTGAATAATTTTTGCTTTATCCCAGATCCCACCTTCCTACATGCATTAAGGGAGGTGCAGAATTACACTGGGCCTTTTGCTATAGGTACGTTTTTTAAACTCCTAAACTGTGTATTGTGTTATATAGTGTAGTTGTACCAGTTTTTAAAGCTCTACTCAAAACAGCATGCCTAAATTTACAATCTAAAGTTAAGTTTATAAAACTGGTCTTCTGGAAAAGTAGCACATTATTTCAGCTTCTTCTCAATATCTTCCCCCCCATTACTTAATGAATTTTATTACAATTATAGGTGTATAAAAATCATCATAAAATTTTTACAGCATTTCCATCCCAAACCCTCAGTGCATCCCCCCACCCCCCAACTTGTCTCATTTGGAAACCATTGGTTTTCCAAAGTCTGTGAGTCAGTATTTGTTCTGCATAGTTCATAGTGCCCTTTTTTTAGTTTCCACATGTAAGTGGTAGCAGTTGATGTTGGTGTTCAATATATCTCTTGATACCACCACCAACACTGCAATGACAAAATAACCCCAGAATAAATATTGAGGTCGCTGTTGAAGGTGTAACTAACAGGACTTCCACTTTCCTTTGACATTGTAATATGTTGAGCAATGTTGAAATGACATTATGCATTATATTTCTTTAATACACTGTTGAGATGGTTTGAAAATTCTATCATCTTAGAATATAATTTTCCTTATCTTAAAAAAGAGAAGGAATAAAAATAGTTTATATACTGTTTCTCCAGTATAGCACTCGAAATGTTAAGTTATGGAAGGATTTTCTTATCCCATTAAAGAGATATTAAAAAGTTATTTATTTTTATGGGTTAATTTTTATTGACCTAAAAAAATCAGTATATATATTCTGCATATTTGTAAGTCCAATATTGTAACAAATTCTTATTTGAAGTTTGATTTTTCCACTCATATACTCTGACTATGCTCTGCCATTTTTTTACTATTATGTATAAGATAACATGATTGACCTAATGATCACATAGTTTTGTATCTTTAAATAGCCTAGAGATTTAGAATTGGATCTAGAAAAATATTCCCATACCCCTAACTTCATAGTATATCATAAATTATATACTATTTTCATAATTAATAGTCAGGAAGAATATGTTTGTTTAATTGAGAGCTTCACCGTGTTGACAAAGATGTAATTAGCTTTGCTTAACCTCAGTTCCGATGTATGAAATTGAGATGATATTGACCTAGTATTTTGCATATAATTGTAATAAGACAAATATAGAACACAGCACAGTATTATACAAAACATATTGATTACTTAAGCCTCTTATACATAATGAAGGGAAATTTTATTTTAAAACATTTTAGAGTAATTATCAAATAACTCACTTTAACAGAAGGAATATCCAACTGTATTAAATATTGTAATATCTCCTCATTTTTGTATTTTTCTTTGAGTTTTGAATTGTATAATCTGCAATTAGGTAAATTTATATAGCTATATAGAAATTTTACACACTATTCTTGGGTAGAATATAGTATAGCTCAATAATATACATCATTTTCTTTCCTAATTTTTTTCCATACCCAAATGCTTTCTGCTACAATTTTGTTATTACATTCTTTTTGTTCCCATTTATTGACATATGACATATAAAACTATGTTATAGTATAATGTTTTCACTTACATGTATAACGAAATTTTTATGACAGTATGTTTAGTGAACATCCATTATCTTATATAGACCCAAATTAAAGAAGTAGAAAAAATTTTTTCTGTAATGAAGATTGTTAGGATAATTCTCATAACTCTGATATGTAAAATACAGTGTTAATTTATCCTGTTGTACCACATCCCTATACCTAATTTATCTTATAACTGAAAGTTTGCATCATTTTACTACGCTCATCCAATTTACCCACTTCCCACCTCTGGTAACCACAAATCTGATCTCTTTTTCAATAAGTTTGTTTGATAGTTTGTTTTAGAAGTAGATTTGACATTGTATTAGTTCCTGTTATGTAACATAGTGATCTGATATATCTATGCATTAAATAATCACCAAGATAAGTCTGTCACCATACAAAAGTATTACATAGTTATTGACTATATTCCTCCCGTACGTTTCATACCCATAACTCATTTATTTTGCAACTGGAAGTTTTGTACCTGTTAATCTCCCTCACTTATCTCTTTCCTCCCACTGTTCTTCTCCTCTTTGGCAATCAACTTTTGCTTCTCGGTATCTATTATCCTTTTTTCTTTTTCTTTTTCTTTTTTTGTGTTTTTGTCTTATCTAGGGCCAAACCTGTGGCATATGGAGGTTCCCAGGCTAGGGGTCTAACAGGAGCTGTAGCTGCCAGACTTCACCAGAGCAACAGCAATGCGGGATCTGAGTCGTGTCTGCAGCCTACACCACAGCTCACGGCAACGCCGGATCCTTAACCCACTGAGCAAGGCCAGCGATCGAACTCGCAACGTCATGGTTCTTAGTTGGATTCTTTAACCACTGAGCCACAATGGGAACACCTGTTATTCTTATCAATTTAGTTATGTTTGTTCATTTGTTTTTTAGATTTCACGTATAAGTGAAACCTTGAAGTATCTGTCTTTTACTGTTTGACTTATTTCACTTAGCATAATACCTTTTTGGTCCATCTGTGTTGTTGCAAGAGGCAAAATTTCATTCTTTTTAATGACCAACTAATATTCCACTATATATATAAGCCACATTTTCTTTATTCATCTGTTTATGAGCACTTAGGTTACTTCCATATTTGACCATTGTAAATTATGCTGCAGTGAACATAGAGGTACATTATCTTTTCTAGTTAGTGTTTTTGTTTTCTTCAGATAAATACTCAGAAGTGATATTGCTGGATCATATGGTAGTTCTATTTTTAATTTTTTGAGGAATCTCCATACTGTTTGCCATAGCGACTATACCAGTTTACACTCCAACCAACAGTATTCACTTTTCCCTACATCCCCACCAACACTTTTTCTTTGTTGTTTTTATGATAATAGCCATTCTGACAAGTGTGAAGTTATATCTCACTATGGTTTTAATATGTATTTTCCTCATGACTAGTGATGTTGAGCACCTTTTCATGTATGTGGTGGCTATTTGTATGCCTTTGAAAAAATGTCTATTCCATTTCTCTGCCTATTTTTTTTTGGGGGGGGTTCTTTATTTGATCCTGATGTATAAATTCTTTGTGTATTTTGAATATACTTATCAGATATATGGTTTGCAAATATCTTCTTCCATTCAGTAGGTGTCTTTTTTTGCTTAATTGATCTTTTCCTTTGCTGTGCAAAAGCTTTTTAGCTTTTGCTTATTTTTACTTTTGTTTCCCATCGCTTGAGGATATATATATATAGTCATAAAGACCAATGTCAGAGAGATTTCTGCTTGTGTTTTCTTCAAAATGTTTAATGGTTCCAGGTCTTAGATTTGAGTTTTAATATCTTTAATTTACTTTTTATGCATGTTGTGAGAGAGTAGAGCAAGTTTGATTATTTTGCATGTAGCTATCTAGTTTATCCAATACCATTTATTGAAAGGATTGTCTTTTCCCCATTGTAAAGTCTTACCTCCTTTGTTGTAGATTAATTGACCATGTAAGTATGGGTTCATTTCTGGGCTCTCTGTTCTGTTCCATTGATAATTGTGTCTGTACCAGTACCATACTGTTTTGATTACTGTAGCTTTGTCTTACAGTTTGAAATCAGGGAGTGTAATAGACCTCCAGCTTTGTTCTTTCTTGGGGTCTTTTGTGTGTCCATAGAAATTTTAGAATTATTTTTCTATTTCTATGATAAATGTCCTCAGTATTTGGATAGGTATTACATTGAATATATAGATTGTCTTGAGTACTATGATTATTTTAACAGTATTGATTCTACCAGTTCTGGTATATCTTTCCATCTAGTTGAGTCATCTTCAATTTCTTTCATCAGTGTGTCTGATAATTTTCTGAGTATAGGACTAGGGCTTTTACCTCCTTTTGGTAGGTTAAGATATATAGAATACGGATGGCAAATGTGGACATCCCTATCTTGTTCCTGATCTTAAAGGAAATGTTTTTTAACTTTTCACCATTGAGTATGATGTTAGCTGTGGGTTTGTCATATATGGCCTTTATTGTATTGAGGCATGTTCCCCGCTATACCCACTTTTTGGAGACTTTTTAATCATGAATGCATGTTGAACTTTGTCAGAAGTTTTTCTGATCATTTACATGATCATAGAATTTTTGAATTTCAAATAGTGAACGTCGTATATCACCTTGATTAATTTTCAGGTATTAAACCATCTTTGCATTTCTGGGGTAAGTTACACTTGATTATGGCAAATGATCCTTTTAAAGTGTTGTTGAATTCTATTTGCTAATATTTTGTTGAGATTTTGTTTTTCAGCTCTATTCATCAGTAATATTGGCCTGTAATTTTCTTTCTATTGATACCTTTGTCTGGTGTTGGTTTCAGGATGCTGGTCTCCTAGAATGAATCTAGAAATGTTCTTCCTCTGTAATTTTTGGAATAATTTCAGAAGGATAGATGCTATCTCTTTTTAAAATGTTTGGTAGAATTTATTTGTGATATCTGCAAATATTGTTTTTTTTCCCCAGTTTAGGGAAATTTTCAGCTACTGTGCCTTCAAATACGTTCTCTGTTCCATTCTTTCTCTCTTATCCTTCTGTGACCCATATACTGTGAATGTTAGCATGGTTGATGTTATCACAGAGTTCTCTTAAACTGTCCTCACTTCTTATTCTTTTATTCCTTTGCTTCAGTGATTTGCACTATTTCTTACAGATTGCTGATCCAATCATCTGTATCATTTAATCTAGTATTGATACCTTCTAGAATATTTTTCATTTTCAGTTATTGTATTCTTCATCTCCGTTTTCTTATTTATATTTTCTAACTCAGAAAAATACTTCTAACTTCTCACTCCACTTATCCAACCATCTTTAAAGTCATTACTTTGAACTCTTTTAAGGATAGAGTTTCTTATCTCCATTTCAGTTAGTTCTTTTAGGGTTTTATCTTGATCCTTTTTTTTTTTTTTTTTTGGAACATGTTTCTCTGTCATCTCATTGATTTGCTATTTTTATTTTTATGTATTTGGTAAATTGGTTACATTTCCCAGTCTTGGAGAAGAGGCCTTTTGTAGAAGAGGCCCTGTGCATCCCAGTAGTGCTCTTCTTTTTAGTCACCAGAACTATATACTTTAGGGTTGCCCCCAATTTGAGCTGTGTGGGTTCTTTTCTTGTGGCAGGCTGACTACTGTGGGATTTCTACGCATTGCTAACCCCTGATCTTGTTGTTTAACAGGCTCTGCTGGCGGGTACAGCTATGTCTTAAGGTAGCTGTCTGTAAAGTGCTAGGGAATTCTTGGGCTAATGCTAACCCACTGAGTTGTGGGCCCAGTTTTAGGATGAATGGCTGCAAGGCCAGAGGTCATATATCTTTTATTAGTTTGTTGCTATGCAAAGTCAGTTTCTGGTCTGTTCCAAAGCTGGTATTGGCCTCCTGGTGGATAGGGCTGGGGCCCACAGTTTTCTTGCAGTAGTGTTGGCCAGCAATACATGGAGCCAGGTCCAGGGTCTCTGGCCGCAAAGGCCCTGGAGGTCCCAGAGCCAGCATCATCCTCTTGGTGGCCAGGGCTGGTTTGTGACTGGGTTGGCTGTGTAGTCCAGGGTGTCCTAAAGCCTGTGTCAGCCTGCTGGTATATGGGACAGAATCCTAGGCCAGGTAGATGAGGGGCCCAAGGTGTCCCAGAGCTGCTAATGGTCAGGGTTAGGTACCGACATGGAAGACTGCAGGGCTGTTGTTGTTGGCAGGCTGGCGTCTTCCTATTCGTGGGTGGGTCCAGGTCTCAGGGGTTCCTTGGCTTGGTACCTGGCCACTCCTTTATGAGGTGGATCCCTCTGCTAGTAACTGCCCACTAGTGAGAAAATCTGGGTCCCACTGCAATTGTAATTATCTTTCTGTTTGAGGGTCACCCACCCCAGTCTGTGTGTCTTGACTATAGTGTGTCTCCACCCTCCTGCATGTCTCATTGTGGTTCCTTCTTTTTCTTTAGCTGCAGATCTTTTATAGCGGTATTCTGGTGTTTCTCATCTATAGTTGCTCCGTAAATAGTTTAATTTTTGTTATATGCCCCTGGGAGGAAGTAAGCTCAGTGTCTTCCTACTCTGCCACCTTGGCCAGTCTCTAGTATTGCTTTCTTATATTTTCCGGCAAATATACACAATCATAAATAAATCTATTTCCTCTGTTACTCTTCTGGTATGGTTTTCTCCATTAAAGTCATGATCGATTCTATTATATATATGATCTAAGAATTAGTATTTTTCATGACCCGTATTTTGCATTTTATTAAAATTACCATCTTGGGAGTTTCTGTCATGGCTCAGTGGTTAACGAACTTAGCTAGTATCCATGAGGATGTGGGTTTGATCTCTGGTCTTGCTCAGTGGGTTAAGGATTCCGTGTTGCCGTGAGCTGTGGTGTAGGTCGCAGATGCAGCTGGGATCCCGCATTGCTCTGGCTGTGGCATAGGCCAGCAGCTACAGTTCCCATTCAGCCCCTAACCTGGGAACTTTCAAATGCCATGGGTGTGGCCCTAAGAAGACAAAACACACACAAAAAAATTAACATCTCAAATTACATTATTTCACACCTGCCTTTTTCCTATTACCATGAAACTTATAAAGTCTATTTACTATTTTACTTCAATGCCACTCATATCATAAATAGTATCTGTTGCTATAGTTTTATTCAAGTATTTATTCCTATAATTCATCACTTAGCAGAAAATGACACTGAACAAGTTATATAGGCCATAACAAGCATTTCAAATAATGTGCGCTCCATCTGTTCTAGGTGTCAGTTATTTTATAAGTATATCTATACTAAATACTATGATTAATTACATGTATAATATTAAACAGATATGTACGTATATATGTTCACTGAGAGAGAGAAGACTTTTAACGTTTAATCAGCCCCTACCCATGTAACTATATGATTCCCTCTCTATTCACTGTATTACTGTTTGCCTTTGTATTTCTCATTCTCATTTAGCCAGTGCTTGAACTAAATGAACCTACTTTGCTTAACTCCAGATAATGACTGTCAAAGCTTTTATGAAACTGTCTTTCTTAGTGTTAGATTTTCGTCTTTATTTGTATAGTTACTAACTCAGAGGGAAAGAAAAAAAATGTGAATGCACTTTATAAAAAGGAACAACTTGGAACATTATTTATGAACATATTTAGTTCAGCTAAACTTTTAGTAGTGACAACTGTACTGTCCCCCAAGCTGCAATAATAAATATAATAGAAAATTAAATGTCAATACAAATTATCATAAGTGAACATGCATTGCAATTAAAATTTCAAATAATTCAAATTGAAGTTATTATTAGTATTTATATGTTGTTCAGTATATCTCTTTTCAAAGTACCAGCTGGTGTTGGCTTCATGACAAACCACCCCAAATGTTCTTGATTAAGGTAATAAACACTTACTATGTCTCCCTATTCTATGGATTTCATGGTTGATACATTTTACCTAGATTAACTGTAGCTCTCTGGGACTAGATCAACTAGCTCTTTGGTCTAGGATAGACTAATTCACATGTCTCAGTCTTTCCTTCTGATGTTAGAGTGGTTGATAACTATCGAGATCTGAGGTCTCTTTACACATGAACTCTTATTCTCCACAAAATAAAACCAGACTTATTCACATTTTGGCTCAGGAGATCCAAGAAGCAAAAGAGGACAAACCCAGTGAACAAACAGTATTAAAATTCTGCTCATATTACTTTTTGTTCCAGTGGCTAAAACTGCTATATGGTCAAGCCCAGAGACCTAGTAGACATGGATATAGAGGAGAATGAATCATTGGGGAGTCAGTTCTACAAAAATATAACTCTGTTATGAAAATCCCATTTCATTGTGATATGAAAGTAAATGTATAAATTATTGCTAAAACATACCACGCATAGTCAGTTTTTATTTTGTCTACATTTTAAGTTAATTCTATTGTTTCAATTGTAATAGAACATTAAAAAATTTTGATGTATTACAATAGTGTGATAGTGGTATAACAACAACCCTATGATGTATTGCCATAATATATCATCAAAGTGATTTTATCAGAGTATTAAGAATAATGGTATTTATAAGACTTTTGGGTAAAAATATAACTTTATGAATGATTTATAGCAGAAAGAAATAAAAATGTAAAAAAAATTCCTACAAATTATGCAAAAATCCGAAAGTTATGATCTAGTAAATCATAAAGGGAGACCGATATTTAAGGGAATAAATATGAGAGAAAAGTGGAAATACATTTGCCCAACAGTTTTTCTCATATTACTAAGTTTTAGAAGAAATCTATGAGAAACAGAAAAAATATGTATGTGTGTATTTATTTTGAAATAAGGTTTTATAAATTCTGTATGTATATTTTTCCAGCTAATATAATGATCCACATCTTGACATCAGTGAATTATGTTTACAAGAAATATAAAACAGATGTTAATTCTTTACACGTATTCTTTTGTCCTATTATTTAGCAGTACTACTTTAACTTAGAAATTGAAGTGAATTTATTACCATATTTGTTCTGTTTTTATGATTAATGTTTATGCAATTTAATTTTATGCCATTTTATTTTTTTAATGAACTGATATTTAGGGGTACAATTAAAGTAAAATATTTGTTATGAAATACGTGATCCAGTAACTACTAATCACTTATTTTGCAGCACTATTAAAATTAGAAAATGGGAACTCTGATGTGAAATCTTGATATTAATATATTATTCATAATAATGAATACATTTTGACAAAAGCTTTATAGCTCCTGTATGACAGATTTTTAAATCAATCTTGTTAACTCATCCTTGGAGGAAGGTCATCAAAATTACGATTCTTCAATTTAGGCAAGTAGGCAAAGTATTTATAATATATTGACAGTAGCTTTAGAAGTAAAACAAGAGATAATGTTAAAATGTTCAACTAAAAATGTATTGACTTTGATGTCCTAATTTTGTAGTGGATATCCCAACTCACAAATAATTTACTTTTGTTTATTTAATGAAAATGTGCCTAATTCCTGTTTAATTAGTGAAAATTTACATAAATATTACTGACTAAATATAGACTAATCATTGGAAACAATTTGACATCATCATTTACCTCAACAGTATATACAAAATACAATGTCATTTTGATTAATGTCTATAAGTATTCTTATAATGAGAGGTCATATAAGCTAATTATTATTTAATATTTAATACTATAAATTATTTATAAATTTTTATATCTTTGGCATGGAATACATCTTACTATCCCTTCTTATGTTTATTTTAATAAACTAAATGGTATTTCATGTTTTCCCTGTCAGTAACATTTAGGAATTTAGCTGTATTTATTGGTTTAATATAATTTATCTTAGAAGATGTCTGCTGTTCTCTTGATTTCTCATGAAGCATTTTAGAAAAAAAGATCTGAGAATGTGTATACAAATTTAAAATAGAACAAATAAATATCACAAAGTAATTTCTAAATGAAAATAAAGGAAAATTATATTTGAGCCTCAAAAAAAGGAAAAAACATTCTTTTTGTAACCTGTTAGTTCCTGAACAAAAAATTATTGCAAGTCACTTTCATAGCAATGTTTTCATAGCATGGTGTAAAAAGTATTATGAATATTTAATCATAGGTTTTCCTTTTTCTTTTTTATGTCGACATTCCTATTTATTGATTTCCTCTTATCAGTATTATGTGTGGCACTTCTTGAAACAAACAAAGCAAAATCTACAAACGATACAAAAAATAAAGCAAAAAAAAACTGAAGGAATTCTATGTCATATGTCCTCTCTCACTGCTATCTTATGTCTCTCCTCTGTTTTAAAGTCTTCTAAGCTTTTCTGCACTTCCCCGTTTATTCCTCTCTCTTGTGCATATGATTCACTTGATTTCCTAAGTCTGCAATTATCTGCCTGTTGCTAAGCACTAGACACAGAATTTAATGCATATCTCATGTGACCTATTAATAGGATTTGTTAAAGTTCTTATAAGGAAAATTAATGTTCTTGTTTTCTTGCTGTACCTCTTGTTTACCTTTCTCAGACTCCTGAGAGTCTGAGGGGGCATTTTTTTAATGCCCTTTAAAAAATATTTATATTCATGAGAGCTCCATCCTAGGCTTTCTTTTCTTTTTGGTTCATCTGTGCCCACTCTTGGACAATTCTATATCAAGACATTTCTCTAGGAACCTATCCATCATGCTATAAGAAGCCCGAATGGAGGGATTTGATCAATGTTGATAGCTAAGCTAAAACTCTCAGCTAACATTAAAGATAACCATGTGTGATATACCATCTAGTTCTATAGAATCTTAGGATGAGTACATCTTTAGCAGACAGCAAATTGCAATCTTCCAAAAAAAAAAAACCCAGGCAGGATGCACACAGCTAAGCCCAGTTAACCCACAAAACTCACTTAGTTTGGACTTTGGTTTATATGCAGGTATAACCAAAACTGTCAGTAAGAAAATGTTTACATGGCCCCAAACTAATACAAACCGTAGATTTTATTGTGTATTGGAAAATTAAGAAATTATATTATTTACATAAGCTAATTTTATTTCTAGTAGAAAAGTTCAAAATGATTGGTTAGTTCCTAATAAAATAGTTAATAATAAAGATGTGAATGCTTCTTTTAAGCATTTGCTATGTAACTGTTCGATGCTTTTAAATTAATTTAATACATATTTCAGTTACTAGAACTCCTGATCCTTTCCTATCACTGTTACTAAGCAGATGACTTTTCATCGTTTATTTCTCAGCTCTTTTAACAACGACCATGGCAATGATTTAGCTGCATCTTAGCTATTTAATGTATAGAAAAGGGACTTGGGTGTAACAAAGATGAAAGTGACTGTAAAAATTCCATGTATTATATCATTTTGAGGAAATAAATCTAAATATATTTGAGAAAATAGATTAGTAATAAAAAGCATAACATCTGAAAAACATTCTCATATCTCTTTATAATCTTATTTATTGAAAATAATATTAAGAATTTCCAGTGCTCTTTTAGGAAACCCCAGCAGTTAATTTTCTTTTGTAATCCTTAAACCATCTTTGTAAGGTTATTAAGAATTCTATATTGTCTTTTTCTAGAAGAGTAAGTTAAGCAGTAAAACCAAAAAGGAATATGTTTGACAGATCTTTTCGGTTTTGTTTATTTCATTTCTCCAATCACTTCATGAACCTGCGTCTTATCGCATGTAATGTGTAAAGTTGTAGAAGCCTGCTCAAAAGGTACATTTTACATTGAGTGACAGCTCAGCTCTCCTCCCAGCTTTTTGCATGTTATTCTAATGAGGGCTATTCCTACAAACAGTCCAGAAAAACATTGATGTTGAAATTGCATAAGTCCAGTTTCAGAGCAAAGTGGGCAATTTTATTTTATCACATTTTAAATTGATATTCTCAGAGAATCAAAGAGAAAGTAGTACATAACTTTGTTTTGCAACTGTATTTGTTATTCAAGCATTTTCCTCCCAAGATATTGGTTACATTTCTCATACTAGAGTTAAAGACAGTGAATAGTTTGCAGGTTGCTTTCTCTAGATTATTTGTGTGTATGTGTGAGTGTACACAAATGAAATCTCTTAAGTAGTGTGGTGTCTGTTTTTAGCACTTGCTTGATAACAACAACAAAAAAAGAAGTAAGCAATAGGTAATTAAGTGTTAAAATGGCTTCTTTATACATTCCATTGTTATGAGTCCTTCTTTAGTTGCTGTGTTTTGAAAAAGTCATTTTCCAAAAGGAATTCCTGTAGTGATAGAAGTGTTCTGTATTTGACTGTGGTGATGGATACCCAAATCTACATGTGATAAAATTGTATAGAACTAAATACACACAGTCACACACAAATTAGAACAAGTAAGACTAGAAAAATCTGTGTAAAATCAGTGTATTGTATAAATGCCAATTCTGGTGTGATATTTTACTATAATTTTGCAAGGAGTTACCCTTGGAAGAAAGTGGGTAAAAGGCATACTGAATCTCTGTTATTTTTTACTATTACCTGTAAGTCTGCAATTATCTCTATAGAAATATAATTAAAGTTATTTTCTATTAAAAATTCTCATTATTTACATTGAAGTAAAAAGGACATAAAGATAAACCATTTTTAATTTGCTACTACTCAGGTGTTGTCATCAGAGCCTACCACATTTATAGCATAATCTCAATTTTTATGAAGTTACAATAAAACCTGATTAGACAGTATTTTGCATGAAATCATTTTGTTCTCCTGCTGTTTCACAAACATTTATAAATTGATTACTAAGGCAGTGTGGTAAGCCAAATCAGTGCTGTGTGTGTATAGAAAAATAGTGCATAGTTCATGTCTTGAAGAGCTTATTATACAGTTTTGGAATGCTTAAAATGTATGTGTATGTATTATATGAGCGTAAAAGGAGAGAGGATAATTTTGATTCAGATAATGGAGGAAATCTTAACAAATAATATGAACTATACAGTGCAAGGAGCACACCTAAAAAAGAGAGAAAAAAGGAGGATCTTATCAAACCAAATACCCTCCTTAACATGGTGATTTGACAGTCTTACAGTTAAAAACACTAATGGTATTTATTAGGAAGAGAGCCCTGTGTAAAGAATGCATCTATAAATATGTACATAGTCTGATTAGGGGACTTGTTATAAGTCAATCTCTAATTTATGTATTTATGGAGCAGGGATCATTGAGAAACATATAAACATTGTAATTAGTGTGCCATAAGAAGATATCCCTTAACAAAAATATCTTTTTGTAAGTGAAGAATCTATGCATGTCTTAGATCTTCATATTAGCTCTCAACCCCAGAGCTCTTAGAACCAGAGGCGAGGCACAAAACTGACAAGATTTTGTACAGATAGAAATCAGAATTGTGTGCATGGATGATAAGGCTGAGTTTCTGCCCCTAAATGAACTTGAGAATACAGTAGCTGAAATGATTTAGATAAGATAAATGGTGTAAGGTAAAGTACAACTTCATTCTTTTGCAAATAGGTACCCAGGTGTTTCAGTACCATTTTTTGAAGAGACTGTTCTTTCCATCACAAAATGGTATTGGTTCCACTGTGGAAAGCCACTTACCCGTAGATCTATTGGTTTACTTCTAGTCTCTCAGTTATATTCCATTAATCTCTTTATATCACTCTATGACACTGTTTTGATTTCTGCAACCTTGTAGTAAGTTTTGAAATTGGGAAGCAGGAGCCTTCCTACTTTGTTCTTTTTTCAAGGCTGTTACTTAAAATTCCATTTGAATGTCTGAAGCAACTTTCCATTTCTGCAAAAACAAGGCCATTGGGATTTTAATAGGATAGCACTGAATTTGTAGATTGCTTTGGGAAGTACTTAACATCTTTGAACACAAATGTCCTTCCATTTATTTAGGACTTTACTATATACTTTAGTTAGGTGAAGCAGAAGCAGTATTTTGTAGTTTTCAGTGTAGAAAACTCTTTAGTTATATTTTTTGCTAAGTCTTTATTCTTTTGTAGGTATGGTAAATGAAATTGTTTTCCCTAACTTTCAGATTATTTATTGCAAGGGCGTAGAAATACTGATTCCTCTTGGTTTCTTAGACTATTTGTTGATCAGCATTCCCTCTGTATTTATCAATGTCACAGACACTATGGTAGAAGAGGATGCATGTAAAATTCTAGAAATTATGTTTTATTTCAGTAATGTTGGCAAAAGTACGCAAGAGATCATTTTTCTTTTTCTCTCAGCTTTTTCCTACTTCTACTTCTAAGGTTGATCAAAATTTAACGATTTGTACACCTATGTCCTACCTAGTGCTGGCATGATAGAAATACTGTTTCTCAGAAAGCCATCCAAGGTAGTCACTTAATTCCTTGGTCAACTTTATTGAGGAATAATTTACACAAATACGCTATTTAAAGTGTACAAATGAGTTTTGACAGTTGAATACATCTATGAAACCAACAGCACATTCATGATAAAGTTATATTCACCATCCTCTTCAAATTCCTCATATCTCCATCATTTTATAGTCATCTATTTTATAGATGTATAACAATGTATTTACCTATTCAGATGTTGATGAACATTTGGACTGATTCTACTTTTGGTTTCTACAAATAAAGCTGATATCTCTTCTTTTCTTCTTCAGCCTTGTGCCTTGAGGAGAGTTCTAACCCAGTTTCAGCAATATTTCTGATTTGTCCAATAATATTTTCATTGGCCATAATAGCAATTTGTTCAGAGATGAACAGGAAATCAAGTTCTGGCTGATGAGATGCAAGAGTTTCAGAGAAAGAGACATTTTCTATTCTTCCTCTGGATAGTGTTAAGCATGTTATGATTTTTGGGAACTGCTGTACCCATCTTGATATGAAGCCAGAACTAAAGATAGCGAAATGGAGAGAGAGAAGGAAACTGGGTCCTGGACAATATTGTTGATGTGTTAAATCAGACGTTCTGGGAGCTATCCCTTCATGTACAATTATAAATATATGGCTATAAAAAGGCTATTTGGAGTTAGGTTTTCTTTTATTTGTAGCCACTGTATCAAATGTATAACCATCTGTCATTCATTTGTGCATTTGTAAAATCAGGGAAATGACATTGAAGACAGTTTTGTCTTCATAATATTAACCTGTCCTAGATCCCATGGTCATTTAATTTCAAGTAGATAAGCTATTCATAATGAGGGAATTTGAAGGAAAGTTGAATACTACATAGAAAGCAAGTTTGTCTTGTTTATATAAGTTTGTCTTATTTAAAAGGCTTAAAATGAAAAACAAAACCTCTTTGATGAGATCTGGATTTTCGGTCATATTTTAATCATTTAAATCTTAAAATTTGCAGAATTATGCTTTCTTCAGGGAGATAAAAATCTTCTTTACTGCAAGCTTATATTATTTTACTTTTATATCTAATGCAACGTCTAATGTATTACCTAAGATATCAATAATAAATTGAACACACACAAACATGTGTATGTATGTATATATAGTCTATGTATATATGTGTGTGTATGTATATGTCATATATTGTGTATATCTTACACATACTGTAGCTTGAAATGAATTCATAAAATCATAATTTTTATTCCAGCCTCTTCTAGATAGCTTCAACTGAAAAGTAAGCTTATTTCTTAAGCAAACTAACAAAAAGATACTATCATCTCTCTGGATATTGTAAATTATAGAATTTTCCCGAGAGTAATAGATTTATGGTAGATATTTCCAAAATACAGAGAGTAAACCATAATGGAATAAAATTATGTCCATTAGTCCCTCAGTAAGCACTGTTTGAAATAACTATCTAACTGACCTAATTTCAGTCTTATAAAGAATCATAAATTCACATTCAAATATTTTAATAACAAAACCCTCAGGATAAAACTGAGCTTAGGGCGTCCTAAACAC
>PVHT020000230.1:9765069-9844755 GCA_004024745.2 Catagonus wagneri
TCTTTCCATTTCTTTGTATCTTCTTTGATCTCCTTGATTAATGTTTTGTAGTTCTCTGCATATAAGTCTTTCACCTCCTTGGTCAGGTTTATTCCCAGGTACTTGATTTTTTGGGGTGCTGTTTTAAAAGGTAAAATATTTTGGTATTCTTTTTCTAATATTTCATCGTTAGTATATAGAAATGTGATTGATTTCTGAAGATTAACCTTATATCCTGCTACTTTGCTGAATTTGTTGATCAGTTCAAGTAATTTTGGAGTTGAGTCTTTGGGGTTTTTTTATATATAGTATCATGTCATCTGCATAGAGTGACAGTTTTACCTCTTCTCTTCCTATTTGGATGCCTTTTATTTCTTCTGTTTGTCTGATTGCTGTAGCTTGGACTTCTAATAACAATACAGTAGAGTTTAAATTAACTGAGTTTGTCTTATACTTGATTTTTATTGGCATTAAAATTTCTATTTTCAATATAATTCAATATGGTTTCAAAGCTGAATATTAAAGTATATTTCCTAGATTGAGAAACAGTTATAAAAGGAGAAACAATGCTGAGTAATGTTGCTTAGCAATGAAACAAAAGGCCATGGCATTAAGTTAAAAAATGCTACAGACATTTCAGGACAATGCTTTTAAAAACCAAGAAGAAGTTCCCGTTGTGGCGTAGTGGAAACGAATCCATCTAGATACCATGAGGTTGCAGGTTGGGTTCTGGCCTCACTCAAGGGGTTAAGGATCTGGCATTACCCTGAGCTGTGGTGTATGTTGCAGACACCGCTTGGATCTGGCATTACTGTGGTTGTGGTGTAGGCCAGCAGCTGTAGCTCAGATTAGACCCCTAGCCTGGGAACCTCCATATGCCATGGATGCAGCCCTAAAAAGGGAAACAAAACAAAAGAAAACAAGGAAATCGGTTTTTACATTATATTATATGAAGTGTTCTAGTATACTATTATAACAAATGTTGTACTAGTTATTACAGTAAAAATATCGCAATATATAAAACAGTGACTGAAAAAGATCAAGTAAACCTGAAATCAAAATTTCCAGTATTTTAGAAGACATGTTTTTTTCCTGAAAGTTGAGACCAACATTTATGTTAACTGAATGCAAACACTTAAAATTCTAAAGCTGCACTTCCCAAACTACTACTGATGTCTCTCAGAATAATAATCTTATAACAGGTCAGTGGTAGAGGAAGAGTTACTGACCAAATGAATTTAAGAAATTATCCATAAGATACCACATTCTGAAGCTATACATTTATTATTCGAATATAAAGTACTCATAGTGGTCCAGCTTTCAGAAAGCAACTTATTTTTGTTTGAACCAATACTGTAGAAATTTTTTTTTTTTTTTTTTTGCTTTTTAGGACTGCACCTGTGGCATATGGAACTTCCCAGGCTAGGATTTGAAATGGAGCCACAGCAATGTCAGGTCTGAGCCGCATCTGTGACCTACACCACAACACACAGCAATGCCGGATTCTTAAATGCACTGAATGAGGCCAGGGATCAAAACTGCAACCTCATTGTTAATGTCAGATTTGTTTCCACTGCACCATGAGGGGAATTCCAAGAAGAATTTTAAAAAATTCATCTAAACTCTGTTTTGTCTCTCAGCTTCAGTGCTTCAAGGCACATTAGTTTGAGAACCAAGCTTAAAGACAATTTGATTAAAGACAAATAATTAACTTTTAAAAAATGTTACTATGTCTCCAGTGAGAATTATATCCATGTAAATGCTTAAGTAAAGTCTGTTATGCTGTCTGGAAATATTATTAAAAGTAATAGTTATAGAGGGCTAACTATGCATCAGGTATTGTGCAAAATATATGTAAACTACGGCAATTATATTTCCCTGAACATATATACTTGCTCTTTCTGTTGCATGTTCCCCACTGCTAGAATCATTCCAAAACAATTTTATATTTTAGCAATATTATTTCAATTTCAATTGTTTTGATCATTTGTCATCAGGCAAAACAGTGTTCAAGACTACTTAGGATGTACAAGGCACTTATTAAATTAGTTTACTTATATTACATTCATTTTGTCCAGTTATTATTTTCATAGACCATAATGTGGTGGAATTTTTTTTTTATTTGATTAGAGATCTGGAACTTAAGTTAGATGAGGTCTTCCTCCCATATTATGTACATTTTATAAGTGAGGAGAGAAAATAAACCTATTAATGGATAGCCTATTAATAGGTTTATTAATAAAGTAAACCTATTAAAGTTGTGGATGTGTTTTAAAAATAGTATATTAAAACAAAGTGATGAGAATAAAAATTCCTTTAGACAAAGTTATCAAGGAAGAACCCCTCTATACTTTATTTATTTATTTTTTTTGTCTTTTTGGGGCCACACTCATGGCATATGGAGGTTCTCAGGCTAGGGTTCAAATTGGAGCTGTAGCTGCCGGTCTACGCCATAGCCACAACAGCACCAATCCGAGCCACGTCTGCAACCTGCACCACAGATCACGGCAATGACAGATCCTTAACCCACTGAGCAAGACCAGGGATCAAACCTGCGTCCTCATGGAAACTAGCCAGGTTCGTTAACTGCTGAGCCATGACGAGAACTCCAAATTCCTCTATACTTTTTAATTGACTTGAAACTTGAATGATGAAAAAAAATTATCCTCAAATCCTATAGAAGACAATAGTGGTTGAAACAGAAGAAACGTAGTGCAAAGGCTTTGAGATTTTTTTTAAAGTCATTTTTTATTGAAATAATATAAATCAGGCCTAGGCTGGAGCATAGGAAACAGAATCCTAAGAAGTTTCTATCCATAACTCCTTATCAGCGCTCAATAAAATCATTGAGGACTAGCTTAGCTCAGTGATTGCAAATTTCTGGCTTTCTCTCAAGGCTCTGTACCTTGGAATATGCTATTCACTGTTTAGAATTTGCTACCTTCTTCACTCAACATTAATGTAGTCTTCAGGAATTCTAATATTTGAAAATGCAGCTTGTTTCAAATCAACTCTTTCTAAATTATTTTATATATGGCATATTTTCCCAAGATTCCATAATTTTGTCATCTTTATAAGGTTCAAAGTTTTTAGAGCTGCATTAATTCAGTAAAGCCTTAGTTTCCATTTATATAAAATAGTAATATCACTTTGTATATTTAATATAGAATAAATTGCCATGTATCTTATAGAATCTAGATTTTGGGGCAAATATTGGATTTTATTAAATTCCAATTTTTAAGAGAGATTCTTAAAAGGATGGGTAACTAAAAGTTATTAGAAAAGTAAATAGAGGAAAAAAAGAACAGTTCTCAGGTATTTTGTTTATACATAACCAGAATAATTGATTTAATGGTGATAATGCAGTGAATTCTTTCTGGTTCTTATATTGCTTAGTCTCAGATGAGGGCTACGTCACATAATTTCACAAAGAGTGAGGTAACTAAAAACTCAGCTTTCTGGCCATGTAATTGAAAAGGGGGGCCAAGGTGACTGAAAGTGCCTTGGAGATCACAGAGAGAAAAGAGCTTGGAAGATAATCCCATTAAGTTTTCATGGATTGTGTACCATTTAAAATACTATCTGATATAGAGATTTAAAAAGGTAAGCATATCGATCACCTGCAGTTTGGCATGGAACCATGAAAATTGTCATGGAAAAAACAGATTATCTTATGAAAAGTTTCTGTGAAGAGTTGCTTAAGTAATGAACTTTCTTGGTGCACTTAATATGTAGTTTAATTTTTAAAGTTGCATCAAGTTGAAAATATTAAAACTCAAAGTTTTGTAAAATAGTCCTAGAGGAAAATCAAAGAATTTCAGATCTTCACAAAATTGAACTTCAGAAGGCTTCCTGCTGTTAAGCAATAATAAACTAATTGTGACTTCCAAGAAGAAAAACCACAGGGAAGATTGCACATCTAAGAGAAATTTAAATCTGAAGTTAGAATCCAGCTACTTATTATAGTTATTATCCTTCATTCAGTTAACATTTTTGTCACTTAATAAGGCCATCTGGAATCTATTATGACCTGAAACATAGATTTTTGCTGTCTTAATTTGTATGGAGGGTTGCTTTACAGTTAAATTATATGGTTAAAAATTACTTTTACTAAACTGCATGTGATATAGAAATGATTACATTAAGCATATATCTTGACTTTTGAGTAGATTTGTGACAAATATTCTATCATATTACTTACACGACTGTTGATTTTTACATTTGGAAGTGATAGGTGATTATTTCCAGGTATTTTATTTTCACTAAATACTTTATTCTTTATCTCTCATTTATGCATAACACCATATATTTTATGATAAGAAGTGTCTGTTATTTAGTTTAAATGTATGTCAAAAAACAAATGCTATGCACCCAAACCTGAATTGTCCCTAACTTTCTAATTTATTATGTTCAAAGTAATTGTGCTCAAATAAAATCTCATATAAAATAAGGTTACAATTTGCATGAAGAGTGGAAAAAAAAGAAACTGAAGAATATTTAAAATTGGGTTGAACACATATTTTTCTTTCCTTTCATGTGGCACATGGTTAAAATGCACAACGCTTATAAAAGAGAAGACATGGATCATATTTAGAGTGGCCTAAATGTTAACTAAATATATGTCATATCAACCATATAAATATATTTTGAATGGACAGTAGAACAAATTCTTCTAATAATTGTAAACATGATATGGATTGTGGTACTTAAGTAGAAGTTTTATTATAGTTCATATTTCTTGAAGGATTATTATTCCTCTTAATTCTATTCATACTTCCTATAATGGTCTCCAGCACTTAACTTTATGGTTTTTAAAGCTTCTAAACCTGCCACAAATGTAGACCATCATATATTGAATTTTAAAAATATTTGGCTACTTACCCTGAATTATTAAAATATTACAAGCTAAAGTTTGAAGAAAATTGTTTAGATTTCTATGAACATATGTATTTGCAAGTGGCATGTGTGAGGACATTTTGGCCGTATGTTCTTGTTCTGATTTATGAATATGTCCACGGTTTTTTTTCATGGATTTTCATTTGATCAAAATATTGAAATAAGTTTCTGTTATTACCTCTTAATTTGTTAAATTTAAGCACAGTTGATATACAGTGCATGTTACAGTTATACAATTAGTGTTTCACAATTTTTAAAGGTCACATTCCATTAACAGTTGTTATCAAATATTGGCTATACTCCCTGTGTTGTATATCCATGTAGCTTATTATATACTTAATATTTTGTACCTCTTAATCCCCTATCCCTATATTGACCTCCCCTTCATTATCCCCATGGTGACCACTAATTTGTTTTTTATAGCTGTCATAGTCAGTAGTTTTTGGTATATTTTAGATTCTGCATATAAGTGATAACATTCGGTATCTGTCTTCCTCTGTCGGATTTAATTTAGCTTAGCATGATAACCTCCAAGGCCATCCATGTTGCTGCAAAAGGCAAATTTTTATTCATTTTTATTGCTGAGTAGTATTCCATTCATCTTTATTCATCTGTTGATGGGCACTTAGGTTGCTTTCACATCTTGGCGATTGTAAATAATGCTTCTGGGAACATTAGGGTGCATGAATCTTTTCAAATTAGTCTTTGTTTCTTTTAGGTACATACCCAAGAATGGAATTGCTAGGGCATATGGTAGTTCTGTTTTTAGTTATTTGAGAAACCTCCCTATTTTCCACAGTGTCTGCACCAATTTACATTCCCATGCAGTGTATGAAAATTCCCTTTTCTCTACATCCTTGCCAACATTTGTTATTTGTGTTCTTTTTGATGATAGGTAGCCATTCTGATAGGTGTGAGATGATTTCTCATTGTGGTTTTGTTTTGCAATTCCCTCATAATTAACAGTGTTGAGCTTCTTTTCAGGTTCCCATTGGCCATTGTTGTACGTCCTCTCTGGAAAAATACCTATTCAGTTCTTCTGTCCATTTTTTAATCAGACTGCTTTTTTTTTTATCTTGAGTTGTATAAGCTGTTTTAATGTTTTCAATTAATCTCATGTCAACTTCATCATTTGCAAATATTTTCTCCTATTCATTAGGTTGACTTTTCATTTTTTTGTGTGTCTTTTGTCTTTTTTTTAGGGCCAAACCCATGGCATATGGAAGTCCCCAGGCTAGGGTTCCTGTCAGAGCTGTAGCTGCTGGCCTACACCACAGCCACAGAACTGCTGGATCCCAAACCCACTGAGGAGGCCAGGGATCAAACCCGTGTCGTCATGGATACTAGTCAGGTTCATTAACCACTGACCCATGATGGGAACTCCCAACTTTTCATTTTGTTGATAGTTTCCCTTGCTCTGAAAAACCTTTTAAGTTTAGTTAGGTCCCATTTGTTTATTTTTGCTTTTATTTTCTTTGCTTTAGGATAGAGATCCAAAAAAATATTGCTAGAATTTATATCAAAGAGTATTCTGCCTATATTTTCCTCTAGGCATTTTATGGTTTTCTGGTCTTATATTTAGGTTTTTAATCCATTTTGAATTTATTTTTTATGTGGTATTATAAAATGTTCTAATTTCATTCTTTTACATATAGTTATCTAGTTTTCCGAGAACTTATTGAAGAGACTATCTTTTCTTCATTGTTTATTTTTGCCTCCTTTGTCTTAAATTATTAACCATAATTGGTTATTTCTGAACTCTCTGTTCTATTCTGTTGATATGTGTGTCTGTTTTTGTGCCAGTACTGTACTGTTTTGATAACCATAGCTTTGTTTAAAAGTCCAATTCCTCCAGTTCTGTTTTTCTTTCTCAGGATTATTTTGGCTATTTGGAGTCTTTTGTGTTTCCATACACATTTTTAAGTGATTTGTTCTAATTCTGTGAAAAATGCCTTGGGTATTTTGATAGGGACTGCATTGACTCTGTAGGTTGCCTTGGGTAGTATGGTCATTTTAACAATATTAATTCTTCCAGTTCAGGAACACAGTATATCTTTCCATCTATTTGTGTCATTTCTCAATTTCTTTTATCACTGTCTTATAGTTTTTGGAGTATAAGCCTTTGACTTTCTTAGGTAGGTTTATTCTGCATATTATATTCTTTTTGATGTAATGGTAAATGGAATTGTTTCCTTAATTTCCCTTTTTAATAGTTCATTGTTTTTTGATGTAATGTTGTAATGGTAAATGGAATTGTTTCCTTAATTTCCCTTTTTAATAGTTGATTGTATAGAAATACAACAGCTTTCTGCTAATTTCATATCCTCAGCTTTGCTGAATTCAGAGATGAATTCTTGTAAGTTTTTGGTAACATCTTTCGGGATTTTCTCTGTATAATGGCATGTCATCTGCAAACAGTGACAGTTTCATGTCTTCCTTTCTGATTCGGATTCTTTTATTTTGTTTTCTTATCTGATTGCAATGGCTAGGACTTGCGATACTGTATTGAATAAGCAGCGAAAGCGAGCACCCTTTTCTTATTCCTAATCTTAGAGGAAATACTTTCAGCTTTTCACTGATGCATAAGATGTTAGCTGCAGATTTGTCCATATATCCTTTATTATACTTAATGTTCCCTCGATGCCCACTTTCTTGAGGGTTTTATCATGTTATACTGAATTTTGTCAAAAGCTTTTTCTGCATCTATTGAGATGATCATATGGTTTTTATTTTCAATTTGTTAATTGGATATATTGCACTGTTTGATTTGCATGTATTGAGAAATCCTTGCAGCCCTGGAATTCCACTTAATTATGGTACAAAATCTTTTACTGTATTGTGTGATTCAGTTTGCTTATACTGTGTGAATGATTTTTGCCTGTATGTACATCAGTGGTATTGTCCATAATGTGTGTGTGTGTGTGTGTGTGTGGTATCTCCTTGTATGGTTTTGGTATCAGGGTGATGCTGTCCTTATAGAATGAGTTTGAAAGTGTCCATCCTCTGTAATTTTCAAATAGTTCAGGAGGGATACATGCTAATTCTTCTCTAAATGTTTTGTGAAATTCATCTGTGAAGCTATCTGGTCCTGGCCTTTTGTTGGGAGTTTTTAAATTACTGACTAAATTGCATTACTGCTGGTTGGTCTGTTCATAGTTTTTGTTTCTTCCTGGATCAGTCTTTGAAGATTGTACATTTCTAAGAATTTGTACATTTCTTCTAGTTTGTTTTATTGTAGTGTAGTTTTCATACTTGTCTCTTATGACCCTGTGCATTTCTTATGAAATCACTTGTAACTTCCCTTTTTCATTACTTATTTTATTGATCTGTTCCCTCCCCCTTTTTTTCTTATTGAGTCTTGCTAAAGGCTTATCAGTTTTCTTTACCTTTCCAGCTTTTGTTTCATTGATTTTTTTTACATTTTTTAGTCTCTGTTTTGTTTGTGTTCTATTCTTTACGATATCTTTCCTCATACTAATGTTTGTTTTTATTTTTCTTCTTTCTCTAGTTCCTTTAGGTGCAAGTGTAAGGTTGTTTATTTTGATGACATTTTATTAAAATTTTACAATTTTAGTAAAATTATTGGACTACCTGAAAAAAGTTTATTCCAATATTTTATTTTTTACTCACAAGTTATTAGCTAGTAATTTTCTCAATGTCTATTACGAGATACCTACAGAAATTACAAGACACAGTCTTTTTTTTTTTTTTTTTTCTATAGCTGTGTCATATGGAAGTTCCTGGGATAGGAGTTTAATTGGAGCTGCAGCTCCCAGTCTATGCCACAGCAACACTGGATACAAGCCACACCTGCAGTCTAGCTGCAGCTTGTGACAACTCTGGATTCCTTTTTTGGGGGGGTGTAGGGAGGGGTTTAGGGCCACACCTGTGGCATGTGGAAGTTCCCAGGCTAGGGGTAAAACTGGAGCTGTAGGCCATGGCCTATTCCACAGCCACAGCAACACCAGATCCCAGCTACATCCATGGCCTTCACTGTAGCTTGTGGTAACTCTAGATCTTTAACCCACCAGGAGAGACCAAGTATCAAACCTACATCCTCATGGACACTAGTTGTGTTCTTACCCCACTGACTACAGCGGGAACTCTGAAATTCTGTATTCTTAACCCACTCAGTGAGACCAGCGATCATACCCACGTCCTCATGGACACTGTTAGGTTCTTAACCTGCTGAGCCATGATGGGAACACCACAAGATACAAATCTTATTCAGATTTTTTCTAGCAAAATATTATATTTGAAATCTATGGAAAGTTTTAATTTCATAGGAATTGCCTGTAACCTCTGTCAGTTATCAGACTCTAACATTTAAAAAAATGTGGAAATACGTATTCCCACATAAAGAACAGACTCTTGATTTCTTTTTTATTATTCCTTTCCACATGAGTCCATTTGCCATTAAGATAATATTATCCTCAGTAAAAAATACAACCAAATTCTAAAAACAGACACAATGTTATTTTCAAAAGTTGTACAAAATAAAGTGAATAATTGCAAGTGCATATTTGAAATGCTCCAAAACTCTTCTCCTACTATATATATAATTTATTGTTATAAGTACATCCAAAATTAATTTTTTAAATAACATATTAAAAAAGTTGGTGTATACCAAAAGAGTTTAATACTCTTAACACAGGAAAGTTGACAAGTGTAACCATTAGTTAAACATTTGCAGATAGATCAGTGTGGCTAAAGTTCAGAAAACTTGTCAAGCGCTACGGGATGATGTGGTTCTCAGGCAGGAAGTAAATAATTTAGATCTTATTGACTAGAAAACCATTGGTGGTTTATAATTTTGTTTTTAAAATATCACTGTCAGTGTTCTATAGAAAATAGACTATAGGTTTGTTCTTTTGGGGGAGCGATGAAGCAACAAATAATAGGGTCAGTAACAAATAATACAGCATTACTGTTTCAGAGTGTGGAGAACATCTCATATGTTTTTCTAGGTAGTCTATTCTTATCTATCTGCCTTAGCTTTATTAAATAGGAACTAAAATGTTGTATACAGAAAATTGAAATTAAAGCTGAGAATACAAACAGTACTGACAGGTATAAGTTTCCGGTGATTGGATAATATATATTTTTACTGATGAGAATAAGAAGGGCAATGAGACAAATTATTTCATATAGATTTTATAAAAGCTAAAATTAAATAAATACAGATGTTACTTAATTGTGTTTATTTATTTTGATTGGCTTCTAGTCCTGAATTAAGGAGGATTGTTTGTTACTTATGGCTGTTTTATTTAAGTCATTCTGAAATTACCACTTCACTATAGCAAACGATCTTATACTTCCATAACACAGTAAGGAGCAAATTCAAACAGCCATTGAAGATTTAATATAAACAAGATATTCAGAGAACTCATGGGGATTCTTCTTTTAATTGGAAATTGAACGACAAACTCTAAGTGTTATTTCCCAAAATGCTCTTTTACCCTAGTCTACTGGTAAGAGATGAAATTTTCAGTTAGAAATAAATACCTGTTTCATTTAATATTGAAATATATTAAATTTCAACATGTTCTTTTTTTTCTTTTCTTTTTTCTTTTCTTTTTGTCTGATAGACAACCAACAATGAAGTGTTTAAGACAAAGCTAAAGAACCTGTTTTCTGGAGTTTCTGTTGTGGCTCAGCAGAAACTGACCAGTAGCCAGGTGGATGCAGTTTCAATCCCCGGCCTCGCTCAGTGTGTTAAAGATTCCGCATTGCCATGAGCTGTGGTATAGGTTGCAGACGTGGCTGGGATCCCTAGTTGGTGTGGCTGTGGCTTAGGCCAGGGGCTACAGCTCCGATTCACCCCTCCCCCCTTCTCCCATCCTGGGAACCTCAATATCTGCAGGTGCAGTTGAAAAGACAAAAAAAAAAAAAAAAAAGAGAATCTGTTTTCTCCAAGACTCAGACTAGTAGGAGCTTAACTTTGCTAGGTAATGCAACACTCTTTTTTTTTTTTTTTCTTCTTTGGCTGCCCCGCAGCATACGGAGTTCCTGGGCCAGGGATCAGATCCAATCTACAGTTTTTACCTATGCCACAGCTGCAGCATTGCCTGATCCTTAACCTGCTCTGCTGGGGTGAGGATAGAACCTGCATCCCAGTGCTCCCAAGCAGCCGTTGATCCCCGTTGCACCACAGCAGGAACTCCCACTCTTTCTTTAGCTATAATTAAACATGCTTTCTATAATTTACATCCATTTAGCTAGGTAGCAGAAAACATTATCTCATAATACTGTATTTTCTGTAATTATAATTTTCTGCTAGATTTTTCCCACTCCAAGTCAGGTCATGGGACCTTTCTAAGATCTTATCTCCTCAGTAGCTTCTACTTAAAATCATCATACAGCTTATCTTTGTCAAATCAATTTGTTCCTGCTAATGATGTAATACATTATGATATAATTAGTGGCTTCGAACAATATAAATTTATTCTCTTACAGTTCTTGAGATTAGAAATGTAAAGCCAGAATGTTAGCAGAGCTGAGTTCTTTTTAGAGGGTTAAGAGGAGAACGCATTTTGTTTTTTTCAGCTTCTTGAAGATCACCATCATTCCTTGGCTTATAGCTCATTACTTAAATCATTCTACCCTCTTATTTCCATTGTCATATCTACTACTCTTTTTTTATCATTTTTTCTAATTATGTCTCATTTATTTATTTTTAGTTACTTAATGGATTTTATTACATTTATAGGTATACAAAAATCATCACAACCAAATTTTATATCATTTCCATCAAACCCTCAGTGCATCCCCAACCAACTTCTCTCATTTGGAAACCGTAAGTTTTTCAAAAGCTGTGAGACAGTATATGTTCTGCAAAGAAATTCATTGTGTCCTTTTTTTTAGATTCCACGTGTAAGTGGTAGCATTTGATGTTGGTGTCTCATTGTCTGACTGACTTCACTTAGCATGATAATTTCTAGGTCCATCCATGTTGCTATAAATGCTGTTATTTCATTCCTTTTAATGGCTGAGCAATATTCCATTGTGCATATGTACCACATCTTCTTTATCCACTCCTCTGTGTGCCTGAAGGGTCTTTAGGCAGCCTGTTTATTGATAGGTGGGGCTGTGATCATTGTTTTGGATTATTGTTTGGCCTGGGGCTTCTCAGAGCTGATGGGAGGGGCCATATTTTCCCAAAATAGCCGCCTCCAGAGAAATGCAGGCTGTTGAATGTTCCCAAGAGCTTTGCCTCCAATGCCATTCTCCCACAACAATCCACAGTCATCCCTGTTTTCCCAGGAGATTCTCCAAGAACTGCTGTCAGGTTCGACCCAGATTCCTATGGAGCCTTTGCTTTGCCCTGAGACCCAGCACACGTGAAAATCTGTGTGCATCTTTCAAGAACGGGGTCTCTGCTTCCCCCAGTTTCATGGAGCTCATGCGCACAAGCCCAACTGGCCTTCAGTGCCAGATGCCCTGGGGTCTTTCTTCCAGTGCCAGATCCCCAGGCATGGGGATTTGATGTGGGCCTCAGAACTCTCAATCCAGTAGGTGAGTCTCTGTGATACAGTTACTTTCCAGTCTGTGGGGCTTCCCACCAGGGAGGTATGAGGTTGCTTCTATCAGGTAGTCACCCCTCCTACCACTTGATGTGGACTGTCTTTGTCTTCTGGAGTAGAGTATCTTTTTGAAAGTTTCCAGTCCATTTTGTTGAAGGTTGCTCAGCATTTGGCTGTAACTTTGTTGCTTTTACGAGAGAAGTTGAGCTCTAGTCCTTCTATTCCACCATCTTAATCCCATCTCCCAAATCTACTACTCTTATCTCCAATCTTCCAGCCTCTCTTTTATGAGGACCCTTGTGATTACATCTGGCCCATCCACATAATCCAAGATAATATCTCCATCTCAAGATCCTTAATCACACCTGCAAAGCTCCTTTTACAAGGTAAAATAGCATCACAGGCTCCAGGCATTGGGGTATGAATGTCTTTGGGGAGGATATTAATCAGCCTATTCTACCAAACAATCTGGGATTTTTTTTTTTCTCTCTCTTCTGGAATTTAGCCCAGGCATCACAGGGTAGTTGGCAATAGTGGGAATCTTTCTCAAAGATATATGCTCTTGCTTTATTTCCTTCTATATGCTAACTCCCAACTCCTGATTAGGTAAAAATCTTTCTGGGCATGAGCTGATCTTGCTCTTTCTTTTCTTTCAGACATAATACCTTAAATTTAACATTTTAGATGTACAGGGTAAGAACTGATTTCTCTGATTTCCTCCACCTCCTGTGTTTTGCCCCAGAGCCATTTCGTTTAGAAAATCCTATTAATTTATTCAGATATTATTATAATAGAAATGTTATTATGAAGTAATAATATGTATAGAAACATGTTCCTGTTGATATATAAGATTGTTTACCTTGTGTACCAGATTTGTATGTAGTAAGAGAAGGAAAAAATATCCTTGCTTAAGGAAGATATATACTATATTTCAGAGGTATCAGCTGCTGTTTCATTTAATATAGAATTATGTTTCCTTTTGTAGTTACATTCACCTTTCACATAATCAGGTTAAACTTAAAAAAACAAAAAAAAGGAGTTCCCAAACTGGCTCAGCAGAAATGAATCTGACTAGCATCTGTGAGGATGCAGGTTTGATCCCTGGCCTTGCTCAGTGGGTTAAGGATTCAGTGTTTCCATGAGCTATGGCTTAATGTAGGTTGCCCATCCAGCCTCTTCGTCTAAACTCAGGACGACCTGAAGGGCATCCTAGGCCCAGAGCCCCTCCTGTTGTACCATAAGCTTCCCTCATCCCAGTCTGGCTTGCTTCCTTTCCCTCTGTAGGAGTTGATCCTAAGATACTTTATTATAAACTTCAGTCATACTAATCTGTCTCATTAAGAGTTGCCAATCTGAAAAAGTTATATGCTTTATGATTCAACTATGTGACATTCTGGAAAAGACAAAACTATGGAGTCAGTGAAAAGATCAGTGGTTGCTAGGGATTGAGATGGTGGGAGGGCTGAATAGGCAAAGCATAGAGGATTTTTAGGGCAGTGAAACTCTCTGTATGATGTCTTAGTGATGGATATGTGCCATTATATATTTGTCCAAATCCATAGAAAGTGCAACACCAAAAGTGAACAGTAATATGAACTATGGACTTTGAATGATGATGATGGATCACTGTAGGATCATCTATTGTAATGGCACAGAGGATGCTGAAAATGAGGAAGGCTACGCCTGCGTGGTGGCTGAGAATATATGGAAAATTCCTGTACCCCAGCCCCAATTTTTCTTTGAGCTTAAAACTGCTAAAAAAATAAACTTAAAAAATAGCTACATAAAAATCATTCAAGTGTATAGTTTAATACAGTTTTAAAATCTGTATAGCTATATAACAACTACACAGTCATGATATATAATATTTCCATTACAACAAAAGTTTCTCCAAACTTCTTTGCATTCAACCTTCAGCCCTCAGTTTTAGAACATGGCAACCACTAACATATTTTCTGTATAGTTTTGTTTTTCATTCTTTGGGACTTTGTATAAATGAATCATACTGTATGTAATATGAGTCTGGCTTATTTCCCTTTTTTTTTTAGAGATTCATTGTAATTTTTTTGTATACATATTTTATGTATTTATTAGTTATTCCATTGAATATATTTATCACAATTTTTTTTAAATCCTTTCATTCAGAAATTGGCAGACATTTTGAAATGCTTCTAGATGGGACTATTTTGAACATTCACATATAGTACTTTGTGTGCATGTTTTTATTTCTGTGGGGTAACCACCTAGAAGTAGAATTGCTGGGTCTTGTGGTGAATTTATGTATAACCTTAGGAGAAACTGCTAAGTTAGTTTCCAAAGTGAATGTCCCACAAGCAAAGTATGAATACTTAAGTTCTCCAGATTCTCTCAGATACTTGCCATTTTCAAGATTTTTTTCTTCATCTTTTTAGGACTGTTTATTGGTATTTTATTGTAATTTAAAAATTTTTAATTGAAGTGTAGCTGATTTGTAACATTGTATTAGTTTCAGGTGTACATCATAGTGATAATAGTATTTTAAGGCATATTTTTCCTTGTGGTAGACGATGTTGAAAATTAACTTATGCTTATTTGGCACTCATGTTTCTTCTTCGGTAAAATGATTGTTTATTTCTCTGCTGGATTTTTATGTTTTCTTATTTTTGAGTTTTACTAACTTTTTATGTACTCTGGATTATTTTAGGGTTCTCCACAGAAACAGAACCCATAGGGTATCTATTAGATACAGATATAGATATCTGTATGAGATATCTGTGTGTGTGTATATATATATATATACATATATATATATATATAAGATTTATTATAGGGTTGGCACCATGGTTATAGAAGAGACCAAGAAAGTTCCATAAGCTGATTTGGAAGCTGGAGAATCAGGAAAGCCAGTGGTGTAAATCAGTCCAACTCAGATGGTCTGAAAATGAGGTAAGCTAATGATCTAACTTCTAGACCAAGGCTCAGAGGCCTGAGAACTAGGGTGCTGCTGGTTGAAGTCTGGAGTTGAAGGCCCATGAAGTAAGTGCTCTGATATCTGAGGGCAGGAGAAGATAGATGTCTCAGCTCAATGAGAGAGAGAGAATTCATTCTTCCTCCACCTTTTTGTTCTATTCCTGCCCTCAAGGAATTGAATGATGTTTGCTCCCACTAGGAAGGGCAGATCTTTACTCAGTTTACTTGATTCACATACTAATCCATTTTGGAAGCACCCACACAGACTGGCCCTTAGCCTAGTCAAGTTGACATAAAAACTAATCACCACATGGATGCACATCTATTATCATGTGTATTGTTTGCAAGTGTATTCTCCCAATGACTGAGTTTTCATTTTCTAAGAATTTAGCAAACCACAGAAGATTAGAATTTTGAATTTTTCCTGTAATTTGCGATTTGTTATCTAAGAAATCTTCCAACAAAACTTCACATAAATTCAAAAAAGGTGTTCTATATTGTCTTATAAGTGTTTTATATTTTTATTGCTATGGTTTAGTCTATAATCCATTTTGAGCTTAGTTTTATATCAGTTAATTTTTTTTGCATATGGATATTACATTTTTTTTCAACACTATTTGCTAAAGGAACTATATTTTCCACACTAGATCCCCTTGGTACCTTTTTCAAACCCATTTGGCTATATAAGGAGTCACTTTGTGGACTTGCTGTTCTGTTGCATTGTTCTTGTTTTTAATCTGTAAGCTGATACACACACTTTTGATTTCTGTGGCTTTATAATAATTCCTGAAATCAGAGATTGTACATCCTGTTTGTTTTTCTGTTGCGTATTCTCAGCCATTTTAATTTCCATATAAGTTTTAAAGTAAGTTGTCAGCTTTTACCGAAAAAATTAAAAGCCTGTGGGATTTTGTTTTTGCATTGAATGTATAGATTTATGTAAAGGGAATTGATCATAAACAATATTGAATCTTGACTCAGTTTCTGTTGATTGATTTAAATCCCCTTCATAGGTCATATTTTTCAGCCTCTTTGCATGCCTGGTAATTTTGTTGATTTTATTGCATATGTTGTAGATTTAACATTCTTGGGTGCTAAATAATTTTGTAATCTGTTAAACAGTGCTGAGTTTTGTTCCAGAATGCAGCAGAGTTATTTGCAGGTCTGTCTGACTTTTTTGAGACCTATTTAAGCTTTGTTATGGCTCTATCCAAGGACCCATGTATTATGAAATCTCTTCACTCTATGTTGGGTGATCACTAAATATTTCCCATCCTCTGTGATATCTTGGAATCCCAATTCAGTTTCAAGCAGCCTCAGAGTATTTCCTCCCATCTATGCACAGATCAATATACAGCTAAACATCATGTTCTCGCTCCCTCATGTTCCCTTCTCTTCACTCCTTTTCCTTCCTTTCCCTTTTCTGCCTTTCCTTCTCCTTCTCTTTGTTCTTCTTTGTCATTGTCCTTGTTCTTTGTGTTCTCCTATTCTTCCTACTCCTACTTCTCTTCTTTTCCCCTCTCTGTGTCTCTGTCTCTCTTCCTTCCTTTCATCCTTCCCTCTCTCTTTTTCTGCCCTCTCTGTGCAACTCCTCTTATCTAGTATTATGACCTATAAATTCTATCTGCTTTGGCCTTCCAATATATAATCTTGACCTCCTCAGTCCCATGCTCTGTGACCTAAAAACTGACTCCAGTGATTAATCAATAACAATCTAGGATTTACTTCATTTTATTTTATCTTTTCACTCAGGCAAACTTGTCTTTTGATGCCTGTATCCCAGTGTCTGAAAATTGTTACTTCATGTAAATCCTGTTTCTCATTGTGAACTGTAGGAGAGCAATTCTCATAGCAATTAAACCTTTATTTGAGGGAATTACTATTCATAAAGTTGGCTAGACTTGTAATTGACCTATTAGGCTCAACTTTAAAAACAGCTATGAATTACTATATTATTAAAGCTAATACAGGAGTTCCATTGTGGAGCAGTGAGTTAAGGATCCAGGGCTGTCACTGCACCCACCTGGGTTGCTGCTGTGGCATGGGTTTGATCCCTGGCCTGAGAAATTCCACGTGCCACAGGTGTGCCAAAAAAAAAAAAAATTGATATAAATGTTTCTCATTTTTATCAAAGATATTCATATACCAGGTAAGTAATACCGATTTGTCAAAAGTACAGTATCAAAATATATTGCCAGTTTCTCTCTCGTCCCCCTCCACCTCAAATTGGGAAAGGTAGCACTAATTTGAAGCTGATAACTGTAAATGCCCAAGTCTTATGACCACCCGGAAAAAAATGCACTTTAAAGAAGTTTACTCAGTGACATCATATTATGTGTAAATTTACTAATTTATAAGAGGGAAACATATTTTCCCACGCCATGGGAAAATAAGCTATCAGTTGCAACATTTCGTATTGGGTATAAGACTCAATTCAATTCAGTCCAGTACAACAAGCCTTTCTATTGCTCGTTTTGTGCTGATGTGTTCCAAGTTTTAAAGGATGTTCCCAGTTTCTAATTTTGAGTCACCATTTCAGACAGTATGTTAGTACTTTTGGTTTGAGTCTCCATTATGATAAGGACTAATGGGATATTTTTTCCATCCACACATTTTAATATAGACTGCTTTATATTTGTTTATGTTATATATGATTGTGTGAATTTCTGGTTGAATGTCTATAGATCCTCAGTATTTTTTTTTTTTTTTTGTCATTTTGCCTTTATGTAGAGCCGCACCTGCAGCATATGGAGGTTCCCAGGCTAGGGGTCTAACAGGAGCTGTAGCTGCCGGCCTTCGCCACAGCCACAGCAACACAGGATCCGAGCCGCGTCTGCGACCTACACCACAGCTCACGGCAATGCTGGATCCTTAACCCACTGAGCAAGGCCAGGGATCGAACCCGCAACCTCATGGTTCTTAGTCGGATCCGTTAACCACTGAGCCACGAAGGGAACTCCATATAGATCCTCAGTAGTTTTTGACTCACACAAAAGAAATCCAATTTGTGTGTTTCAACTGTCTTGTTTTTTTTATATACTGTATTTCTAAATGAAATAGATGTGTGTATTTTACAAGTTCTTAGCGTTTCCTACATCTTGCCCTGCCTCCAAATGATAAGTGGAAACCATGCTGCAAGAATTTTATTTTGAATATATTAGTTGAGATCCTAAAAATAAGAATTATTTAATTCAAAGATTTATAAACTTACTCAAGCAAGAAACACTTTTGTTTGTAGCACACCAAGTCATATCCTGCAGAAACATGTTCTGTAGCGCCTCAAACTGGGTATGCTGATTAAATGTAAGTCTAATAAAAACTTCTGGGTTTGGATTAGATGCAAATTTTAAATAGATTAGAAATAGAAATATCCTGTAATAAGTATCTATATTCTTTGAGACCTGTTTTCTTTTTAAATTTGAATTATGGAGAGCACATCAGTGTTTTTCAGAGGTTGCATAGTAAGGAGTTAGCTGGAAAAGGCAGCATGAAGGAATTATTTGAGGTAATAGAGTAATTCTGTTTCTAGTTTGCAATGATGGTATAACATAACTCTATAGGTATTTATCAGATTTTATAGAACTGTAAACCAATATGAGTAAATTTTATGGTTTATAAATTATAAATAGATAAATGGATGTCATATAGGTTTTTTTTTTTTTCATTTTCGTTTTTCTTTTTATGGCTACACCTGTGACATATTATGCTCCCAGGCTAGGATCAAGTCAATTGGAGCTGCATCTTCTGACCTACACCACGGCCACCACTCACTTTCTAGAAGAAGAAACACCAGATCCAAGCTGCATCTGTGACTGCCGCTTGTGGCAATGCCAGATCCTTAACCCACTGAGTGAGGCCAGGGATCAAACCCGCATCCTCATGGAGACTGTGTCAGGTCTTTAATTCCCTGGGGCACAGTGGCAACTCTGATGCAATTGTTTTAGTGAGAAAAATGTCTTTGAATTGCATCCACTTGGAGAAGTAAGACCATAAGTATTTTTATGTTTCATTCACATAACCCCCTAGCTCTATTCTCTATAAACAGGAAAGACATCATTTATAGTTTTAGAGATTTTTTGCATATAAAGTAGCCTGAAGATATTTGGAAAGAACAGCAATTATTTCTAATATGCATAATAGTACTTAGCTAAAGAAAATGTGAATTTCCATTTTTTTTTTTTAACCTCAAATATATAATCTCATATTTGGAAAACAAGTGGGGGGCAAACAAAGGCTAAATTTTTAGCATTTTATTTGTGTAATAGCATTAGAAGAAATGCTATTAGTTTAAATTAACGCACAGCAAGGCACTTCTGCATAATTCAGGCAAACAATTTAACAAATAAACTCCAGCCTTCTTATTAGTGTTTACTAAATTGCCGGGCAGCTTGAAGATGATGAGAAAACTGTTTTATAATGAAGGGTGATCATGAGAGGGCAGAGTTGAAAATGTAGGGAAACTCGCTTTCTAGAAAATAGATAGGAAGATACAGCCAAATGTCTAATATTCAGGACAAACTTTAATTGTTAATTATAAAATGAAATGCAGAAACATATTTAAGAGAAATTTAATTGTCTGCAAGAAAGGTCTTTATGAATTCTTTTATTTCCATTTGTGTTCTTTGTTAATGCTTCAAGTAAGCAAAATAATCAACCCCAGAAAGGTGACGTTTAGGTAATACAAACAGTGAATAATACATAAGCCAATTATAGAAACCTGCTGTTAGAGACATACTTGCAATGATCATGCACAAACTAATAATTTATGCAGCAGAAGACATATTGTTCACTCAAATGTCCTTAAACCTGCATGGGGAATTTTTTCTTATGAGCTTTTATAGTAAATTGTGTTGGCAAAAGATTGTCTGTGAATCTGTCCTCTTTCTTAAATTCTTAAAGTACCACAAAGCATTTCAATAGTAATGAGAACTAACATTTGTGTGATGTGTTTACATCTCTTTCTCCAATTCTCACCAAATCAAATTTGTGTAGCACAAATTCGAGAATGTTGGAAATATAAATAATCTAAGATCTAAATTTAGTGAAAGATACAATAGGTTTAAATACCCAGATTATCTAATATAAAAGCCTGTGTTCTCTTAATTATTGATGGACTTCTTAAATAAATATTTATTGAGTGCCACTCATACTGCAGGCATTTTATAATAGGGATTAAAACAGACGTAGTATCTGTCCCCATTTAGAATTCTTTAGAGAAGTAGAGAAAAACACTGCACAAATATTTATACAAATTGTTTTGTTATATTTGTGATTGCTTATATAAAGGAACAGTGAACAGCCCTTTGAGAATATATCACAGAGGGATGTAAACATAGTAGGTGACAGTGGGGGGAAGTTATCCAGACAAACTGACATGAATATACATGAGATCATAGTGTCTCAGAGAGTAGCATCATAAATTGAAAACTGATACAGGGAGCTACTACAGTATTTGAAATGACTTTTACAAAATGAAGTTTTTACTTTTAAAGAACACACAATACACTTTTTTTTGTATCAGCTGTCACCATGCTGATAATTATTTTAGAAGTGCTTTTTTTTACCAAAGCCTTTCTTCAGACTTTCTACCAATGTGATTTAAGTGCCAACGGATAAATTTTCATACTCTATTATACTGATTGAATTGATAAATATAAAATAAGGAGCTAGGTAATTCAGTCCAAAGTCATCTCATCTTTCAAGGTCCAGGTAGAATGTCATGCCTTGTTTAACACTTTTCACTAATGGCAGAGTTAATCTTTTCTATCTGATTGTCCTAATATGTCTTAGTCAGCTACTCCTGCAATGATGTTTTGAAACAAATCATCCCATGCTCTGTGGCTTTTAACAACTGGCATTTATTTCTTATTCATGAATCTATTGGGCTTGGCTGTGGATCTAGTTTAGTTGTGCTTTGCCACTCTACATCCTCCTTGAATCAGCAGAAATCTGAGACACACCTTTTACATGGCAGATTGTAGTACCACAAAGTAGTCTTGCAAAATGATTTAATACATCTTGTGCCTTTGGCTTACAACTAATATACTGTCGTTTCTTTCCATATCCCTTTGACCAAAATGAGTCATGACCAAGACCAACATCAGTAGTGCTAGAAATTATTGTGCCCATCCTTTATCACAGGAGGAAGGGATTGAGTAATCAAAAGCAATAACCAAAGCTAACGTATGACAGCATTTAATATGTATGTTTTGCATTTATTATATTTAAATATATCTTAGGTAATTGTTCATATGTGCCCCTCTTGATGTAACAAGTACATGGCAAAATTCACTTTTCTGACTTCATGGAATCTTCTGTAGAATATTTAAATGGAAGAATGATTGGATGAATAAAGAAATGCTGTACAGTAGGAAACTAACAGAGCACTATAAACCAAATATGGAGAAAATAAAAATAATTAAAATAAAAAATTAAAATTTGCTGACAACTCTATAAAACAAAGAAATGATTATTTTAATTCATAATTTTCTTTTTAAAGAATGAATTCATAATTTATAAACAACATAAATAAAATTTAAATTAAAATATGTAAAATTAAAAATGTAAACCTAACAACTCTATTGAAGATATCCTAGAAGCCTCCTTATTTTCCTCAGCTCAGAGTATTTTGTCCTGTCTCGTGGTTAGCCAGTATCCTCATTTTTGCAATGATTATACCATTGCTTTACTTTAGAGTTTTAGAACCTGTGTGTTCAACCTCTAACAACCTAGTTTACCTATGAACTTTTTAATGATAGGCAGTTAAACCATACTATATGAGGAGTCTTTTGTGGCACAATGAATCAAGGATCCAGTGTTGTCACTGCAGCTGCTTGGGTTGCTGGTGTGGTGTGGGTTGGATCTCTGGTCCAGGAACTTCCACATGCCTCAGGCACAGCCAAAAAAAAAAAAAAAAGAAAAGAAAAAGAAAAAAAAGGGAAAAAACTACGCTGTATGAATTCTTTAGTGACCTGCCCTTTTCCCTAAATATTCTGTCTGAGGTTTGTCCATGTTGACATATGTAGTTCTATTTCATCCATTTACATTGGAGTATACTATCTTTTATAAATAATATCAATTAATTTTTCATTATACTTTATCGGAGGTCTTATATAGGATAATTGCCAGTCTTTTATTAAGATGTTTAAGGCAAATATCTTCTCTAATTTATAACGTGTTTTATGATTTTAATGGTGTCATTTGATGAACAGAAGTTTTTAATGTCTTCAAATTTGTCAAAATTTTCCTTAACTGTTAGAGCACATCTGCTTGGGTAAACATATTTTCCATTAAAATCTGCCAAAGGTTTTTCTTTATATGTTGCATTTTCATTTAATCTGAAAATGATTCTGTGTGTAAACATGAGATAGGTTGTGTCCAGTACCATCTTTTTCTTACAGATTCCTACTTATTTTCACATCATTGAGAGATTAACCCACTGATTTGTTTAAATATTGTATTCATATTATGACCAGACATGTTTTTGGTTCTCTATTCTGTCCTAGTACTTCATTTACTTTTTCTATGAATTAATCATAGGTTTTATAATGTCTTCATATTTATTAGAGTTAGTGCTACTACCTTATTTTTATTTGAGAAGAATTTTAGAATTTCCTTGTCAGTGTCCACAAAATCACCTGATATGATTATTATTAAAATGATGTCAACACAACACATCATTATGGTGCAAATCAAACTCTCTATTGTTCTACCAGTCTTGAACATGGTCTATATCTTCATTTATTTATATCTTCTTAATTCTTTATTGATTTATAATTTTATAATTTATATTTTATAATTATGTAATTGTTGAATTCATAACATAACATTTGTGTACTTCTATAAATAGTATGTAGTGTACTTTCATTGTATAATGGATTTCTTAATATATAAAGATTGTTGATTTTCATTATGGAACATAACTTGATTAATCATTTTAATTTCATAATCCATTTCATCATCAATTTCTGCTTAATTTTCTTATTGTTTCTTTTATTCTATTTTCGTGTGTGTATCTGCTGTAGATTTTTGGTTTTCAGATACCATGAGGTTTTGATGTAGCAATCTATATATATATACAAGATTGTCTTAAGTTGCTGATCTCTTAATTTCAATATCTTATTTTTAATTTTACTTTTGAAATAATGTAATTTATATCCATGATTAATGAAGCAGTTGTCAATTTTGTTGTCTATAGTTAATATGCATTCAAATACATCAAAATATTTAAGCCATTTTCACTTGTGTGTTAGATCTTCCTACTCGAGTCATCTTCTTTCTGCCTAAAGTACACCTGCAGAACTTCTCTAGTAAGATTTGCAGATTGTATTCTCCATTTTTTGTTTTACCTAAAATTGTCTTGATTTTACACTTGTTCTTGAAGTATATACTCATTGAGTACAGGATTCCAGCTTGACATTTAACTTTGTTAGTACTTTGAAGATAGTACTTTCAGGATAAGGATGAAGAATTTACTCCTGGATGGACTCACGTTGAGAGTCCCAATTCATGGAAGTCTCACCTTTATGGGACTTCTTCAGGAAGCCATAAAAAACTCCCTAACTTGAGTAGTGTCTGAGTATTTTTTTCTGCAAACCAAAGCCCAAAACTCAATGTTAACAAGTTTGTAATCACCATTAGAGCAATAGTAACTTTGGTGCTCTGCTGACCTACATGATCCGTACTATCCTTTCCTCCTTGTGTTCCAGCTTTCACTTACTCTCAAGACGGCTATTTTACATCTAAGCCAAAATTGCATGAAATATTTTGTGTTATTTTTCAGAAGGAGACTGTCTTAAGCCAGGCATATTATTAGAAGCAAACTTGTCTAACACTTTACAGGTTGCAGTGAAAAATTCTTTCATTATTTAGTAAATATTTTATCTATTTTTGTTGTCAGTTTAAATATTTATTTCCATATTTGTTCTTAGACATTATTCTTGCGTCTCATTTGTCCCTTGAACTATAACATGAAATAATCTATCTGGAATCCCTTTCTTGCTTCATGGCTTACACAGTTTAATTTTTGCCTTCAAACTTATCCCCAGGCCTATGCCTACACCGGGAGGCTAATTAAGCACATCTTACACAGACCTTTAGCACTTAATTTCTCTTTATTTCTATTTAGACATGATTTTTTAAGTAATTATTATAACTAGACCTTTTCCTAGAATCTAAGATGCTTTCTCCATGCTTTTGCTGTAGGAACTTGATCCCTATGTTTGTTCCTCTCTTAGTTTTGCTAAATTAGGCAGTACTGTAATACTCCTTGGACTGTAACTGGTATCCTGCCACCTGGATCTTAGCCATAGTTTCCTGACTTCTAGGGCACTTCTACTAGTAGCCTGCTGTCTGCCCCTCACCTACCTGGCTCTCAGCCTGGAAGTAAGCCTTTCTGAGAGTCTCCTTGTCCTGTGAAAAGCAAGTTCTGCATGAAAAAGATTATTCAGAACACAGTTCCAGTGTTGTATACCCACATTATTTAGGAGAACCTGTGACATTCTCATATTAATTTAGAATTGAAGGAGTCTAAGAGAACTAGTGAGGAAAAGATAATTTAGAGTCAAAGGAGCATGTAAGAACTACAGTGAAGGGGAAATTCATGGCAAACTCATAGGGAATATTCCACTTAGTATTGGATTGATTTTTAACTTATTAATTTAGTTGTTTGCCTTTATATAGATCAGTTTCAAAATAGCTCAGGTTTCTTTAATTGGTTCTGAAATTTTCAAATCTTAAAGTTTTCAAAATTGTTAAAATATCATAAGAAAGAAATTATTTAATTATTCAAATGCTATCTAATTCATACTTTGGAACATTACATCATAAATATATATTTTTTAAAAGAAGGACATAGATCTCCTCAACAGATACAATTATCATCAATGATATCTTACCTTGAAAGACTGTTGAAAACTGCACTTGACTATTAATTGTACATAATTACTGCATAATTTAGGTTTCATCCTTGTTCAGGTTTTACACTTGAATCAATTTTGCCTAGCTATATTGTCCAGCAGTTAACCACGCAAATAGAAATGCTTGCCTATTTTTACATTAGTGTCTAGTGAGAGCAATTTTGAAGTCAAGAGTAAATAAATACAGCATTAGATTATCTCTACAATTCAGTGAGTGGCACAAGTGTTAAGATATTTTCCAGTGTAATTTTTCAGTGGTTTGAAGTCTTATTAAATTACTGTATTTTTGAATCCAGTTTTGTGGTTAAGTATAATTTTTGGGTAATTTTTTTTTTTTTTTGCTTTTTTAGGGCCGCACCCACAGCATATGGAGTTTCCCAGGCTAGGGGTCCAATCGGAGCTACAGCTGCCAGCCTACACCACAGTCACAGCAATGCAGGATCCAAGCTGCGTCTGTGACCTACACCGCAGCTCATGGCAACTCCAGAACCTTAACTCTTGAGCGAGACCAGGGATCCGACCTGCAACCTCATGGTTCCCTGTCAGATTCGTTACCGCTGTGTCACGATGGTTCTCCCCAAAACAGGCATTACTCTTGATTTCCCCTTTTATTTCTATCGTTTACATCAATTCCACAATGTTGGTGGGTCTAACTATAAAATATACCATGAATTATCTATATTCTTAAGTCTCTTCAGCCTCTAAACCGGGGTCAAATCTCACACTGAACTATTACATTTTCCTAATGGTTCTCCCTCCTCTATTTTTGTCCACTCTAACAACATATCATCCCCTTTTCTACACAGCAGCATCAAGGGTGATTTTATCTTGTTTTGTTTTTTACATAAATCACATCAGAAATTCATCTCCCTGCAAGTCCACTGTGGATTCCATTGTGCTTTATATAAAAATTAAAAAAAAAAATAGCTTCACGTGGTTTCTAATATCTTACTAAATCTTGCATGGCCACTTTCCTTTTTATATTATTTTACCACTTTTTCCTGGCTTATTATGTTGTAGCCCCAAGGACCATTTTGTTTTCCTTTTTATAGAAAGTTTTCTCACAACCTTTGTAATCACTGATTACTGTTCTCTCTTCCTAGGATACACTTCCTCTTCCTTGAAAATGTCTGATTCTTGTATGATTTTCGTCTTATTTCAGGTACCAGGCGTAGGTGAGGCTTTCCTTTCTAGTGTTATTCTCTTCTACACATTTATCTGTCACTGTCCACAAAATTATTATGAAATGATCTTCTTTATGCATTTTAACTTATTTATGCTCTGTATAATTTACTAATTTTTTTGAGTTTTATAAAATCAGGGATTTCGTTAATTTTTCTTTTCTGTCACCCACCACTAGTGAGAAACCTGGCACATACAGGTAGCATTACTGAATAAATTAATGAACAGAATGACATATATAAGATTTATTCAAAACAGAGCTGTGAAGTGTGAATATTTAATAACTTATAAAATTAAGAGTTAACCTTCCCCCAGATCAAAGGATCATTAAGAAGGAAATGAGGGAATTCCCTGGTGTGGCTTGAGTCACCACTATGGCACGAGTTCAATCCCTAGCCCTGAATATTTTATATGCATTGGGCACAGCAAAAAAAAAAAAGGGAAAAAATGAAGAAGTAAATGAGGATTTTTTTTGACTCCTAGTCAGTGCTCTTCTGGATGTAGTATGTTTGTGTCATAGTGACCAGCAAGAAATTATTTAATTAAAACAGGAATGAGATACATCTTGCAACTTCCAATTTAATTCCTTTCAACATAATACCATTCATTTCCAAAGTTCATATATTCTCATGAATGCTATCATTTCTGTTCTTAATTATTTTTCTAGTGATTGAAATATACATGGTTAGAATAGCTTACAGAAAGGAATTCCAATATCAGCCATGACAAAGTAGCTTATGTTGTACTAACCTCTTAAAGAAAGGACAAAATACGTATAGGAGACATTTGAAGGCAATGGAGAGAAACCACCACAGGCAGAATGGGGCAGGCTGCAATATCTGAGGGAAGAGAAGGTGAACTCCACGTTCACTTTGTCCCCCCCCACCCCCGGGGAAGATTGATTGTCAATGGAAGGAAACAGAGTTACAGCAGGAAATTGTACTCTTAATGTAGTGAGGAGAAAGACATTGGAGTTCAGAATGTCAAACAGTCTGAGATTTAAGGGGTAACATCAGGGGGAGAAGGGAATTCACCAACATGAGCTTCCAACTACATGTGTGAATTCCCCTTTAGGATTTTACTGATCCATAAAGTGCAAATGTGCAGCACTAAACTGGTAGAAACCTAGGAGAATGTGGAATTTAAGGGGTTAAAGTGCCCAGTAAAAATTTTAGCAGCTGCATGACCCTAGAGACATAGAGGTTGAGATCAAACCCCGCCAAGATGGAGGATTGTAAATATTTCATTGTGTCAGTTGACACACAAAAAGGGCCACATCTTAGAAGTAATTGCCAAGACCCAGAAGAAAGCATTAAGGTGGAATACTATATTCTTTGAAAAGCATAAAACCAACCTTTGGCAAGAAAAATGATCTGCTTCTGTTCTTTCTGCATGGCAGAAGAAAAATTAAGCCTCCATGGAAAAATATGGTTTTTTCCTGATCTTTGACCAAATTTTACTCAATATTCTGTATACAATTAAAAATTGTGTCGGAATTCCCTTGTGTTGCAGCAGGTTAAAGATCTAGTAATGTCACTGCAGCGGCTCAGGTCGCTGTTTTGATGTGGTTTTGGTTCCCTGGCCTAGAAACTTCTACATGCAAGGAGTGTGGCCAAAATTAAAATAATTTTTTTTATTTAAATAAAAAGAAAAATAAACCAATGGGAACTAATCAACCTTACAAGATTTTGCACAGCAAAGAAAACCATAAAAAAACTAAAAAGAACCCGCGGAGTGGGATAAAATAATTTCAAATGATGCAGCTGACAAAGGCTTAATCTCTAAATTATACAAACTTGGAGTTCCCTTCGTGGCTCAGTGGTTAACAAATCCGACTAGGAACCATGAGGTTGTGGGTTCGATCCCTGGTCTTGCTCAGTGGGTTAAGGATCCGGCATTGCCGTGAGCTGTGGTGTAGGTTGCAGACGTGGCTCGGATCCCGCGTTGCTGTGGCTGTGGCAAATGCCGGCAGCTACAGCTCCTGTTAGATCCCCTAGCCTGGGAACCTCCATATGCTGTGCGTGTGACTCTACATAAAGGCAAAAAGACAAAAATAAATAAATAAATAAAATAAAATATACAAACTTATACAACTCAATAGCAAAAGAACCAACAACCCAGTCAAAAAATGGGCAGAAAATCTGAGTAGACATTTCTCTAAAGAAGAGATACAGATGGCCAACAGGCATATGAAAAGATGTTCAGCATCACTAATCATTAGAGAAGTGCAAATCAAAATTACAGTGAGGTCCCACCTTATACCAGTCAGAATGGACATCATTAATAAGTCAACAAGAAATGCTGGAGAGGGTGTGGAGAAAAGGGTACCCTCCTTCACTGTTGGTGGGAATGTAAATTGGTACAACCACTATGGAAAACAGTAAGGAGGTACTTCAGAAAACTAAATATAGAACTACCATATGACCCAACAGTCCCACTCCTGGGCATATATCCAGGCAAAACTTTCATTCAAAAAGATACATGCATCCCCTAAGTTCACTGTAGCACTATTCACAACAGCCAAGACATAGAAACAACCTAAATGTCCATCAACAGATGAATGTTGAATCCACTGGTATATATGCACAGTGGAATACTACTCAGCCATAAAAAAGACAAAATAATGCTATTTGCAGCAATATGGATGGAACTAGAGATTCTAATACTAAGTGAAGTAAGAAAGAAAAAGACAAATACCATACGGTATCACTTATATCTGGAATCTAATATATGGCACAAATGAACCTATCTACAGAAAAGAAACAAATTCAAGGACTTGGAGAAACAACTTGTGGTTGCCAAGGGAGAGGGGGAGGGAGTGGGAAGAACTGGGAGTTTGGGATTAGTAATGCAAACTATTGCATTTGGAGTGGATAAGCAAAGAGATCCTGCTATCCTGCTGTATAGCACAGGGAACTATATTTGGTCACTTTTGATAGAACATGATGGAGGATAATGTGAGAAAAAGAATTTTATATATATATATGTGTGTGTGTGTGTGCGTGTGACCCAGCAATATGACTGGGTCACATTGCTGCTTTGCTGTACAACAGAAATTGACAGAACATTGCATATCAAATATAATATAAAAATAATCTTAAAAGATAAATGTAAAAAAAATGAATAAATAAAATAAAATTATGGAGCAAGCTAAGGAAATGATACACATGACTAATAAGGAAAGAAAAGCAAAATAGAAATAAATCCAAAGAGGGTTTAGGTATGGCAGTTTGATACTGGGACATTACAGTAGCTGTGGTTTGTATATTCAGGAAAACATGAGAACATGGAAAGCATGATTTATATATTCAGAAGAACAGGTGATCATGGAAAATTACAAAAGAGGAGTTATGGTTGAGCGGAAACGAACTTGACTAGTATCCATGAAGATGTGGGTTTTATCCTTGGTCTCCCTCAATGTATTAAGGATCCAGCATTGCTGCAAGCTGTGGTGCCACAGATGAGGCTTGGATCTGGCATTGTTGTGACTGTGGTGTGGGCAGGCAGCTGCAGCTCCATTTTGACCCCTACCCTGGGAACTTCCATGTGCCATGGGTGCAGCCCTAAAAAGAAACAAACAAAATAAAAGAAGAATGCATCAAATTGTCTGAAAATTTTTTAGATGTATATTGCAGTAAGCAGAAATGTCTTAAAACCAAATGAATGGTTTAATTAATGAAAAAAATCATATAAAGTTGAAATCATAAAGAAAAAGTTATAGGAGAAACCGGAATTAATAAAATTAAGCCAATAGGATATTCTAGAACTGAAAATAACAATTCACTACACCAATTTGATATATTTGGCATATATAGTTGCAAGAAAAGGGAGGAAATTAGTGAAAGGGAAAGTAAATCAGCTGGAAGTAGCCAGACTTGTGTGAAGTATTAAAATATAAAGACGGTGTAGAGATATATTTTGTTTTAGTGATTTTTCCACTTACTCCAGGAGTTTTGAACTTGTCTTTAGGATGGAGGGTTGACAAGAAATGTAAAAGTTTTAGACTTCCCTTTTCTCTAGGTCACACAGGAGAACTTCTGGGCAAGAATCAGAAAAAGCTACTGGCCTAAGTGACTGCAGACTTCTTTCAACTGAATTCTGACCTAGCCTCTTTGATATTCAACCCCTACTACTTCTCTAAGCAGCTTTACTCCTATTGGAGTTTTTTTTTTCTCATGTATAAAATGGGAAAGATAATCCTATTTCCCAAGTGATAGAACTAAATGAAATGTTTTACAACACTGTTTTATATTATAACCCCCTAGGTTAATTCCAGGCACATAATAAGAGTTCAATAAATCCATGTTTGTTTTGTTTTGGTTTCCTTTCTTGCCCCCAAGGTAAATTTCTAATCTAGGGGTAATTATTTTACCTTTGGTGAAATAAATGGTCCCATAAACTCGTTTTTTTTTAATTATTTTATATTACAGTAAAAAGCTTTCCTCTGCTTTATGTGGAGTACTTTCCAGTGGCCACCCACTTTGCCATCTTTTTGTACTTCCTGCATAATCTAATTAAGTTAATGAATAGTCATTCATCTGAGGCCAACTATCTTTAGAAATAGTATGAAAAATTCTCCAATGTTAGCTAAGGACATTCACTATTCACATTCAAAACTTATTAGTGTATTTGTTCTGCCTGTCTGAGCAGCAAACACAGAACCAACTCTGAAATTGTTCAAATGCAAGGGAAAATTAAACATTATTGGAAAAAGTGTCAGTATTTCTATCAAGTATTTTGCTCTGAGATAGAGCCAGTCAAATGCACGTACATAAAATCACTTGCATGAAATTCACAAATATTTATATCTAATGCAAGAAGGCATTGAGGAAAATAAATAAATACTTCCAGTAACTTATGTCCAGTCCACTGTATGTCTCACTATAAATATCTCAAGGGTTTTTTACTGCCATAATTTCTAGTTAATAAATTTATACTATTTGTATAATCTAAGCTACTTTATAAACTAATGCTCACCTTTGTCTTTAAAATTAATTTTCTACCTTTCTACTTACATACTAGCCTGTACCTTGAACCTCTTATTTTCAAATTGAATATTATCACCTCTGAAGTCTTCTCTGTTCATCCTCTCCCTACTTCTTCCTTAAGATTCTTAGTGTATCCATAACTTTGTTTTACCACTGTATTGTATTATGTTTTTATGTCAGAACAGACGGTTTCCTTTGAGGAGAGCCATATTCTAAGTCTTTGCATTTACCCAAACATACATATATAAAATGTATTGAGCAGAATCAAGTTTTTTCCACTAAGTCAGATTTTTGTTGCAATCATGCAGTTTTTCTTTGTCTCCCTTCATTTATGAATATTTTCCTTTTCATCATTCATTACAAGTTTACTTTTTACCTTATGAACATTTTCAAACATAAATAATACTTATGCCTCTCCATAAGAATTTATGCATACATAAGGCCAAGAAGAGAATAACAGAGCCAGGTGAAATATTAATATCTGTGGTTAGGCTCATTCTCTGGTTCAGTGAGTTGTTCCACCAAATTAACTTCAGTATTTTGCAATTCAAATGCAGACTTCATTAATCATATAAATTGCTCTAGGTTGTAAGCCAACAGGTTTGCTTGTGATTACTGGACATGGTAAATATTAAATTTGTCAGTTCCACAGTTCTGCTTTATTTTTCTTACTCTAGAAAATTTACCTTGCTCTTCTCTATTTGCTTTTCAGATTCTAGATGGTAAAGATTTATCTGAGAAGTTATATGGTTTGCTGTCCTAAACTGTACCCCATTAAAAAGTATGATTGGTGCAAATATTTATAACTATCATTGTGTTTATTTTTATTGGTTATAAATTGCATTTAATAAAGTACCCAAATCTCAAGCATACAGTTCAATAAAATATTACACATATAAAACCCCTGTAAACTGCTATCCAGATGGACATATAGATCTTTCCTGTCACTACATTATATCTGCCTTCTAATTACAGATATATTCAACTTGTTAACAATATCCCGTCTCTCCGTGTTTATTTAGACACTTCCAGTTGTTTAGTTTCATGTTTACTAATTTTCATCCTCTTTATCTAATATTATGTTAATTATATCCAAAGAATTCTTAATTTTACTTACTATATTATTTCATAGAATATTTATTGGCTCTTTTTTTTTTGGTAGTTGTTAATCATCAGTTAAAATTCTCTATAATTACAACTAATTTATCCATATTTTTATTCTTTAAAAATTTTTATTATAGTTCATTTGCAATGTTCCGTCAATTTCTGCTGTACAGCAAAGTGACCCAGTGATACATATATGTATATATATTCTTTTTCTCACATTATCCTCCATCATGTTCTATCACAAATGATTAGACATAGTTCCCTGTGCTATATAGCAGGATCTCATTGCTTATCCACTCCAAATGCAATAGTGTTTTTCTTTAATTTGGTCTGTTTTTAGTGCCCTTCCTCCTGGCAGCTATTTTTTTCTAGAATTGCATCATTTTGTCTTGTACATGGACAGCTCAGAAGACAGCTAAGTATCTGAAGTCAATTTTTACAGAGATTCTAGGGCTTCTTATCTGCATCTGCCTTTATTTTAGTGTCTTTCCTAAAATACCTCAGTCTTTTTTTCTCTCCCACTGAGACTGGCACTTATGCCTGGGCTCTACATCCCTTTGCTGCAGTTGGGAAAATTCTCTGAAGGGGAAGGCTGAGATGAATATGAGGCTCCTATCACATGCCCTTCCTTCTCTCGAGCATGGAAGCTTCCAGTTGGTTGGTGTCCAATGCCTGTAACATTTTGTTGTGTAATTTTTGCATAGCTTTAATACATTAGTTTTGGCCCATTTTTATTTAAGTGGAATCACTCATTACAAACATTTTGGCACTTTCCCTCCTTAGTATATTGTGTGTCAAGGGGGTTTGTTTATTCATACCACATTATGAATACACCACAGTTCTTTCCACAGTTGGTATTACAGGATTTTTTTCCCCTTATTTTATCTTTCTGGTATGATTTAATTTGCATTTTGGCTTTAATTTGTATTTTCCTAAATGTTAATGAGGTTGATATCTTTGATTTTGTTTCATTGATGTAGCTTACTCCCTTTATGAAGTGCTTATTCAAATATCTCATTCACTTTTCTATTATACTGTCTTTTTTTTTTGGTCTTCTTAGGACCATATCAGCAGCATATGGAAGTTCCCAGGCGAAGGGTCTAATCAGAGCTACAGCTGCTGGCTTACACCATACAGCTAGAGCTAAGCAAGATCTACACCACAGCTCATGGGAACAGCAGATCCTTAACACACTGGGGAAGTCCATGTCCTCATGGATACCAGTCAGGTTCACTACCACTGAGCCACAGTGGTAACTCCTATATTGTCTTTCTTTATTCTTATAGATTTACACAAGCTTTTTATATGTCCTGAATACTTTGTACCTTTGTGTTTTCCAAATATCTTTTCAAATTCTACAACTTAATACTGTCTTTTAATGAATAGAATTTAGTTTTCATGTAGACCATTTTATCAATGTTTTTAATGTGTGGTTAATCCTTTTTGTGTCCTATATAAAAAAAAGTTTCTTTACCTCAACAGGACCAAAGTTTTCTCTGATATAGTCATTTATATTTCTTATTGTTCTGCTGTATAGAATTATATTAACAGTCTATCTGCAATAAATTTTATATACTTGAAATAGGAGCAACATTTTATTTTTTATCATGTGCGAATGTAACTGAAGTAGTACATGTTCTAAATTACATCTTTACTCACTACAATGTAGTTCCATCTTTGTAATATAATGTGTCTTTTTCTTTTAAAGCTATTTGTTTTAGTCCATATTTATCTTCATTTGTATAATACCACACTGCTCTAATTACAAAAGATTTATAAAACATCTTGACAAATTTATAAGAAAAAACCCTCCTTAAATTGTTTTTTCTTTTTAAAAATTTTTTAGGGCTGCAGATGCAGCATATGGAAATTCCCAGGCTAGGGGTAGAATCAGAGCTATAGCTGCCAGCCTACACCACAGCCACAGCAATGTGGGATCTGAGTCGCATATGCAAACTACACCACAGCTCACCCACTGAGCAGGGATCGAACCTGTATCCTCATGGATATTAGTCAGATTCACTTCCACTGCACCACAATGGGAATTCTTAAAAATTTTTTTATTAAATTATATTTTATTTACAATGTTGTGTCAACTTAAGCTGTACAGAAAAGTTTCCCAGTCATACACACATATATATGTATATTCCCTTTCTTATATTATCTTCCGTCGCGATGTATCCCAAGAGATTGGATATAGTTCCCTGTGCTATATATATAGTAGGACCTTACTGCTTGTCTGTTCTAAATGTAATAGTCTGTATCTACTAACTTCAAACTCCCAGGCCATCCTAATCCCTCCCCCTCCCCCTTGGCAACCACAAGTCTGTTCTCCATGTCCCTGAGTCTGTTTCTGTTTTGTAGATAGGTACATTTGTACCCTCTTTTAGATTCCACATATATGTGATATCATACGGTATTTTTCTCTTTCTTTCTGACTGACGTCACTTAGTATGAGTATCTAGTTGCATCCATGTTCCTGGAAATGACATCATTTTATTCTTTTTTTGGCTGAGTAGCATTCCATTGTATATGCGTACCACATCTTCTTAATACATTCATTTATCAATGGATTGAGGTTGTTTCCATGCCTTGGGTATTGTGAATATTGCTGCTATGAACATGCAGGTGTATATATCTTTTTGAATGAAAGTTTTGTCTGGATATATGCCCAGGAGTAGGATTACTAGATCATATGATAGTTCTATATTTAGTTTTTGAAGGAGCTTCTATGCTGTTTTCCATAGTGGTTGTACCAATTTACATTCCCACCAACAGTATAAGAGGGTTCGTTTTTTTCTCCATACTCTCTTCAGCATTTGTTATGTGTAGACTTGATGGCCCTTCTGACCAGTGTCAAGTGGTACTTCATTGTTGTTTTGATTTGCGTTTCTCTAATAATTAGTAATGCTGAACATTTTTTTCTATGTGTCTCCTAACTTTCCATTGGTTTTCTCTAGAGAAATATCTGTTTAGGTCTTATGCTCATTTTCGATTGTTTTTTGTTGTTGTTGTTGTTGAGTTGTTAGTATATTTTGGAGATTAAGCCCTTGTCAATTGTATCATTTGCAACCATTTTGTTCCATTCTGTAAGTTGTCTTTTCATTTTTTTTTTTAATGGTTTCTTTGCTGTGCAAAAGCTTGTAAGCTTGATTAGGTCCCATTTGTTTATTTTTGTTTTTACTTCTGTTGCCTCAGGAGACTGACCTAAGAAAACATTTGTATAGTTTATGTCAGAGACTATTTTGCCTATGTTCTCTTCTAGAAATTTTATGATGTCTTGTCCTATGTTTAACTCCTTAAGTCATTTTGAGTTTATTTTTGTGTGTAGTGTGAGTGTTCCAGTTTCACTGACTTACATGCAGCTGTCCAGTTTTCCCAGCTCCACTTACCAAAGAGACTGTCTTTTTCCCATTTTATATTCTTGCCTTCTTTGTTGGAGATTAATTGACCATAGTGGTCTGAGTTTATTTCTGGGTTCTCTATTCTGTTCCATTGGTCTGTTGTCTGTTTTTGTACCAGTACCACACTGTCTTGATTACTGTAGCCTTATAATGTTGTTTGAAGTCTGGTAATACCTCCTGCTTGGTTTTTATTCCTCAGTATTGCTTTGACAATTATGGGTCTTTTTATGTTCTATATAAATTTTTGGATTATTTGTTCTAGTTCTGTGAATAATGTAATAGATAATTTGAAAGGTATCACATTAAATCCTTAGATTGCTTTGAGTAGTATGGCTATTTTAACAATATTAATTCCAATTCATAAGCATGGGATATCTTTCCATTTCTTTGAATCCTTTTTAATTTCCTTGATTAATGTTTTATAGTTCTCAGGATTTAAGTCTTTCACTTCCTTGGTCAGGTTTATTCCTAAGTATTTAATTATGGGGAGTGCAGTTTTAAAAGGTATTGTTTTTTAATATTCCTCTTCTAATATTTCATTCTTAATATATAGAAATGCAACCAATTTCTGAATGTTAATCATGTATCCTGCTACTTTGCTGAATTTGTTTTTTCAGTTCCAGTAGTTTTTGAGTGGAGTCCTTAGGGTTTTCTGTATATAGTATCACATCATCTGCATATAGTGACAATTTTACCTCTTCTCTTCCAATTTGGGTACCCTTCTTACCTCCCTCTCTTCTCTTCTCTTCTCTTTTTTCTTTTGTCTGATTGTTGTGGCTAGGACTTACCAATACTATATTAAATAAAAGTGTAAAAGTGGTGAAAGTGGGCATCCTTGTCTTGTTTCAGATTTTAGTGGGATGACTTCAGCTTTTCTCCATAGAGCATTATATTGGCTGTGTATTTGTTTGTTTGTTTTGTATCAAGTTTGTTAATGAGTTTTCTTTGATTTTTCATACAAATTTTAGGATTATCTGACCTTTTTTCATATGAAATTTTCTTGGTATTCCATATTTTATTGAATACATATTTATATTATACATATAAATATGTGAGCTATAAGTTTTACATCTAGTCTTTTTTTTTTTTTTTTTTGTCTCTTTAAGGCAGCACCTGTAGCATATGGAAGTGTCCAGACTGGGGATCAAATCAGAGCTGCACCTGCAGGCCTATGCCACAGCCACAGCCACAGCAATGCCAGATCCAAGCTGTTTTTGCTGCCTACACCACTGCTTGCGGTAAAGCCAGATCCTTAACCCACTGAGCGAGGCCAGAGATCAAACCCGTGTCTTCATAGATACTAGTCAGGTTGATTACCACAAGAACCACAACAGGAATTCCTAAATCTAGTCTTGATGTAAAAGGTACATACTTTGATTCGTACTTAAATTTGTGCAACATTTGTGAAAAATTTAGTTATTTATAATAGTTTTCTAGTGTATGACAATATTCTCCATGTTTTGGATCTATTTTAAATTCTCTCAAGATAGTTTATAATTTTTTAGACACATATTTTAAATACTTTATTTCTTGCACTTAATATTTTATTTCCAATATAAAGGACAGTTTTAAATTGTATGACTAAAACTCTTTTTTGCCACTTTTTTCATACTAAATTGGCAACTATACTTAATTTGTTAAATAATTCTAATAATGTACTTACCTATCCATTTTGAATTTCTCTGTGCATAGACATACCAGTAAATAATTACTTTGATTACTACACTTCTGAATTTTGGGCCATTTTGTTAATTTTATCATATTACAATTTCAGTAACAGAAATGAAGATATGCTAAACTGGAGACATAGCTTGATGGTGCAGTTTAATATCAATATTATTAGATGATTGGCTGTCATTCTAGTGTTTTCCTTTTAGGTGGTCTTATAAAAGTTTTGTTGGCCATATAAACAGGTGACAAGGGTACTCTTTTTTTCCTTCATCTGAAAGGACTTAGGGAAAATGTACCTTTATATATGTTCTTCAAACATTTAATTAATTCACCTGTGAAGCCATCTGTGCTTTGTGTTTCTGTAACTGGAAAATATAATTTCTTAATAATTATAAAACTATTCAGTTTTTTAAATTTTTTCAATTTTGATGAATTTTGATTGTGTAATTCCTATCCAATATCATCTTAATTTTCAAATTAATTTTCATAAAAATTTTTATGAAACATCTTAAGCTTTTGTTAATGCTAATAAGATATGTAATATTTTACTTTTTTTAATGACTGCTGTTTATTTTTTTCATTATTTTCACCAGAATTGTAAATGTCATTAGTATTTTCAAACATTTCTAGGTGTTAGATTTGCAAAGGGCAGAACGTGCAAGGTCTAGTTGGTAAAGCAAAAGAGATTTATTAAGGTGTCAGGGGGTACAGGCTGAGCTCAAGATGGTACCAGCCCTGACTGTGAGGAGGTGCTAGGCTTCTAAAGGATCTGTGATGGGAGTCTGTGGCTGGAGTTCATGGCAGAAATGTGTGGCAGGAACAATGAAGAAGGAGGAGGAGAAGGCCAAGGGAGGGGTAGGTAGGGAGGGGTAGGTGGTCCAGTCCTGTGACAGAGGGCAGTTAATCCTTGTAGGTGGTTAATCTGTGCTCCACATTCTGGGAAAAGGTGTAGATCTTGTGCTGGGCTGTACCCATGTCTGCAGCAGGTCTCCAAGGTGACCAGTCACATTTTGGGGGTGGGGGTCTCTCTCCATCCTCCTGGGAACCTATCACTAGGAGCTACTGATTTTCTGAATTTTGTTAATCTTATTCTCATATTTTTATTATTCCCATTCTTCTATTGTCTTTGGCTTTATTTCGGTTATTAGGCTCCTTGAAACAAATATATTTGGCACCTTTAGCTTGCAATTTTATATTTATTGCCATTTATATCTTTTGCACAATGTCATGTTCAAATCTTCAGATACATTTGTTTGCTTTTCTATCATTTGCATAGATTTGTGAATTCACCCACTAAGATTTCTGAATTTTTCTATGGAATTTATTTTCTATAAAAACTCAATTTTCCCATTCCTATGTAAGGAAAGAAAAATGAAATTCCCTGTGATTCTTCTTTACTACTCACACTGAATCCTTCACTTCTGACACTTCTGGTCACCAAGTATGTGGAGTTTTGTCTTCTCAGTCTCTCAAGGCTGCCCTGCTCTCCAACTTTAGATGCCAATTATCAGTCAACTTGTGCTCCTGACCTATTGGCTGTAGTTCTGAGCTTCCAATCACCCCTTCCTTGGATTCCATTAATTTGCTAAGGCACCTCACAGACATCAGAAAAGCAATTATGCTTACCAGTTTATGAAAGAATATGATAAAGAATACACATGAAGAGATACACAGGACCGGTTCTGTGAGGGTCCCAAGAAAAGTTCCTATCTCTGTGGAATGAGTATGCATCACCCTCCTTTTGTGATGTATTAGCCTACCTCAGAGCTCTCTGAATCCCATACTACTGGGATTTTATTGAGGCTTCTGTATGTAAGCATGATCTATTAATAATTCCATTTCCAGTCCCTCTCCCCTCTTTTGAAGATGAGGGATGGGACTGAAAATTCCAGTCTTCTAATAATGGCTTGGTTTTTCTCCTGACCAACTCCCATCCAGGAGCCATCACAGCCATTCAGAGTAACCTCAATAGAACCAAAGATATTCCTGGTGCTTTTATCACTTAGGAATTTACAAAGAGTTTCAAGAATTCTGTATCAGGAACTGATTTCATAGATAAATATTAGAACAATAGATGCTCCTAGTGTTCTTTCCGTTTAGGAAATTACGAGGGTTTTAGCAGCTCCATGTCTATAATCTCACAGTACTAAACTGCACTAGATTATTTTCTGCTCTCTTTGCTTTGTACCTGCTTATTTCTCTTCCTCAGCAAAATCTGAAAATTGATTTATATTTAAGACAGCTAATGTTAGTAGGAATATAAGTAATAGTAACAGCAGCAGTAGTAATTGTTATTTATGGAATTACCATATTATAGATGTTCTTAGATACTTTCCATACAGTGTTTTTGGTATTCATACTTCCCATTTTTTAAATAAGGTAAGTAGGGCTTATATATATATGCCACTTTCCCAAGTTTCTTGTCTGCTAAATGATAGTCGTAAAATTTGATACCAGATCTGTCTGCTTCAAAACATGTGCTCACTTCAAATTGTTTAATAATCCCTAGGAAAATATCTGTATATATTAATCTCATTTATGCTTGATTGACCTCAAATAAATCCTTTTGTGTTTTCATCCTGTTAAAATTTGTGAGATTATTCAAATTTGTTTTTTTAATATTTCCTTAAAATTAATAAATCAGACCTGCCCAAGTTCTTTTCCTTGTTCTCTACAACATTTGTAATTTTTTTTCTTCTTTTCATTACTGACCAAATGCAAGTCTGACCTTTTAAGCTATATTCTTACTTAGTGTTATGGTTCAAATAAGCTGTTTTCCCAAGGCGTTTGCATGCTGGACTGGGACCTTCTTTTCTCAGCCCATCTCCTAACTTAGCATCCTCCACTTAATGTACCCATACCCCTTCTCTCATCAAAACTCACTTCAGAATAAAATTAGATATTGATTATGATATAACAAAATATATAGCAATGATTGGGCTCTTCCACGTGGATTATGGTGCTCTCAGTGGTTGCTGAATGGAAGGCATGTTCCATGACTAGAAGTCCATGTATCAGTGAGCACATGGGGAAGATGTATGTTCTTATTTCCTCTAATATCATATATTTGCTTATTTACTCTGTTAGACTATTTCCACTGCTATGTACCTTTTGTCTATGAAAAATTTTCTTTGTAAGAAATGGAGATATCAAAATGGAGATGTTGATAAAACCTCTGTTGTAAAACAGCCTTAATTAAACGATTTCTGGGCAAGTGTTTTTTGATTATGTGATGTTATTACATAGCAACAATCTCATTAAACCTTAGATGCACCATTATAATTTGTTTAAATTACTATTCTTATGTAAAAGAAAGACAAAACTGTCATTTTCCAATTCCATCAAACTGTTTAGCCCAGGAAAGTCTACTAAATTCATTCAGTTCTTGTATACAATACACCAGTCTTTGTGTGGCATTTTAAAGATAATTCTGAAGTGTTAACGCTCTTACAGATACTGGAATTTATATCAGACATATTTTTTGAAATCAAGCAGTGTGTTCAAAGTTCCTTTGAACTTAATTATAAATGAATTTAATTTGAACTCTAATAGTCTTCAGTAAATGATTTATTATAACATCTAATGCACAGTCTTTTCAGTGGTATAATAATTTTCTAGTTCATTGCTGCCATTTGAAAATGACATAAAAGCTTGATTCACTTAAAATAACTTCTTGTTGCTAATGATTTATTGTTGTCTTCCTAGGTATTCCAAATAGCTAATAACATTTTCATACCACCACAGTTTTTAAAAAGATTTTATGGATTTCAGGTCACTGCATCAATTATTTCCATAAAAAGAAATCTTTTTAATTGATAATATTTTGTAAAACCAAGATAATGAACAAATATACAAATAGATGACAGATCAGATAAGATATATAGATATTTAAATTAAGCACTTATTATAAATCAGACTCTGTTCTAGGTACTTCAGGTATGTAAATGGACAAAACAAAGATCCTACATTTATAAAGCTTAATTCTAGGATGTTAAAAATCAAAGGAACTTAATAGTGCTCTTATCCTTAAAAGCTTCCAGGGTTAGTAACATACATTATTTAGCCATTTTAATATAGAGAGACAGAGATTTTCTTTCCTTTACAGCTGTCTTGATATGTGTTGTCAGTCTTAAAAATTTAATGAACTTTTCATTCTGCTTTTTAATAGAAACTTGATTTTTATATATTTTTAAGACAATTTTATATTTTACTCCATAAAAGAGTATTTTCTCATGTTGAATCTAATTTATAGAAGCTTCATAGAAATTCTTTCATTATCAAAGTTCTTTACATTTGTCTTACATTGTATCCATGACAAACAGGAATGTGTATCATATGCAAATACACACACACACACACACACACACACACACAACAGTTGAACAGGAATGCAAGTAACATTTCTAAACACCTTCATACTCTGATATTTTTAGTGTATAGTTTTTTTTGAACAATATTAGAAAATATTCACATTCCCAGCAATCGTGAGAAGTTATGACTAGAAAGTGATTATGATGCAACATTTGGCAGGTGATTACCTAAGACATTTCATATTTGACACAACTGATCTGTTGGACATGGTAAGTATTCATTTATCTTTGTTCTTTTAAGTTTGTTTCCTAAATTTTGTTTTAATTAGACTATCGGGAAATAATATACCTAATTCAGCTTCCTGCAGAAATTCCTTTACCAAATTCTTAGGTATTTAGCTTTTAATAGAAAGTTGATATGACAATTTTAAATTGAAAAAAAACATTATTTCTGAGTCTGTTGCATATCTTTTGAAGACATTAGCATTTAGATGAGTCAACATAATAAATTTCACTTTCAATTGTGACTAAAAAAAATTTGTCCATTCAGATAAACATATTTACTTTTATCAGAGAAAACTTATAATGAAACATGTTTCAATTTAAGCATTTGTTGCCAGGAAATGCAGCATTAACTCTTTGTTGAACAATAATGTTAGCAAAATAATAATAATTATATAATTGAATAATTATAAGTATTATGTAATTATATATTAGGTTAATATAACCTTATTATATTACTATAATAAAGTTGATAATATTAACAAACTTAAGAATTTAGGTGACAGTTTCATCTACAGACTATCTCGTGTACTATTTTATTTTGCTTAGTTTTAATTTTAAGAAGGGTTTTAATGAGGTAGAATTGACTTACTACATTTAAAATAATTCAAATTGATAAAATTTGATATATGTATATACTTGTGAAAACATCACCACAGTAAAGATAAAGAACATATCCATCACCCTCACAAAGTTTTCATCTGACCATTTGCCATGCCCCAGTTTTGGCCAGTCCTGGTACCACACCCCTACTTCATCTCCAAACACACTGATGTATTTCATCTCTACACAGATGAATGTGAATTTTATACAATTCAATATTAATATAATCATATACCATATAACCTTTTTTGTCTAGATTCTTTCATTCAAAATAATGATTTTAAGATTAATCCATGTAACATATATCAATAATTAATACTTTTTATTGATGAGTAAGATTGCATTGTATGGGTACACCATATTTTTTTTCCATCAACCTGTTGATGAATATTTGGATTGTTTATAGTATTACACTATTGCTAATAAACTACTATGAGCATTCATATAAAAGTCTTCATATAGACATATCCTTTTATTTCTCTTGGTTATGTAGCTATCAGTGATATGTGTGTATCCTATGGGAGGTTTTTGTTTAAACGTTAAGCAGCTGCCAGATAGGTTCTAAATATGATTGTACCATTTTACATTCTCGCAGAAAGTTAACCTTCTGGTTAACACCATATCCTCACTACTACTTGGTATGTTCAGTCTTTGGTGTTGACATTGCGGTTTTATTCTTTCATTTTGTTGATGGCTAATAATGCTGAATATCTTTTCATGCATACGTTTGCCAGTATCTTCTTTGGTGAAGAGCCTGTTCAAATATTTTGCACATTTATAAAATGTATTATTTGTAGTAGAATAATTCAATTTCGTGTCATTTATGTGGTGTGGGGACAGTACCTTTCTTGGGCATATTATTTGCAAATATATCAATAGACTCTATGATTTGTCTTTTCATTCTCTCAACAATGTCTTTCAAAGATCAGAAGTTTTTAATTATAATGAAATCTGTCTTTTCATTCTCTCAACAATATCTTTCAAAGATCAGAAGTTTTTAATTATAATGAAATCTGATTTATCAATTTATTCTTTTACTGATTATACATTATGTGTCATATTTAAACAATCTTTACTAATCTTGCACAGATGAGTGAGACTCCTCTCTGGTTCCTTGGTGTATAGTGATGGATCCCACAGCTCCTACAAGTCATTTTTTTTTTTTACCATAGATGGAGGCCAGATTGTCTTTGTAGAAGGGGGGATATGATGACGGATGTCTTATTTGATCTTCTTTATGTCACTAAGGTAAATACTTTTACAGGCAGAACAGCTGGTGTGACAAAGGAAGAGTCATTTTCTTCAAGGAGCTTATCTTTAAGATAGAAAGGACAGTGAATAAACAAAGTGTCAGTAGGTGGAAGATTTAATAAAGAAAAATAAAACAGTAAGAAGAAAGAAAGGGAGATAGTACTATTCTGTTATAAAGGAGATCAATGAAAGACAAACTTTTAAACTGTTACTGAAGCTAGACTTGAAAGATGAGAATAAGGGATTCAGGTGGTTATTAGGAGAAAAGACAGAGTATCCATTATAAATGCCCTAGGATGAGAACTTATCATTAAATTGAGTGACAAATAGCCAAAAGTTGACTGTTTTTTTGCCTACCAAAACACCTATTTCATATGATCCATATGTCAAAGAACTGTGAGGAGGCCAATTTTGTAAAGAATCGTAGGTGAGGAGTTCCCATTGTGGCGTAGCGGGTTAAAACCCCAGCTGTAATCCATGAAGATGTGAGTTTGAGCCCTGGTCTCACTCAGTGGGTTAAGGATCCTGCATTGTCACAAGCTGCAGCATAGGTTACAGACACTCCTTGAATCCTGCGTTGCTGTGGCTATGGTCAGCAACTGCAGCTCTGATTTGACCCCAAACTGAGAACTTGCATATGCAGCAGGTATGGCCCTAAAAAGACAAAAAAAAAAAAAAGTAGGTGAAATATTCTGAAAGATGGGCTCATGGGATAAATCAATTAGCACTTTGTAATTCCTGAGACATGTATTAGGGTTCACTCTGAAAGAACTGGAAAGCTATTAGAGAATTTGGAGGGGAGAATTAACATCACATTACTTAGATTTTAAAAGGGTCACTCAGACCACCCAGTTGAACCTAGGTTGGTAGAGGGGTAAAAATCAATGTAGAAAGACAGATTTGTAAATGATAACCATGAAAGTCCTTGGACTTTGACCCATAGTGGGTCCTATAGATGTGCTGACAAGTAGTTAAATTCTAGATTAAGAGGAATTGTTAACCATATTTTCAGACAGTTTAACATGAATTTGAGAGAAAGAAAATAGTCAAATATTCCTCCAACAGCTTCTGTTAAGCAAACTGAAGAATAGAATTGTTTGCTAATCTGGGGGAAGATGCAAGAGGGCAATTGTGCTCTTAGGAATGGAAATGTGAGTTAAGACAATTCAGTTTAGATAATTTTGAGAAATCTTTTAGGCATCTACATAGTTATCTCAAGAAGGCATCTGAATGTATAAGTAGAATTCAGGATGACATTTGGACTAGGTAAGTAAATTAGGAACTGAGCAGCGTATACATTGAACATACAACTAGATAAAATCGCATGGGAAATGAACATATAAACTACAACACCTGTTGTGCCTGTACCAGAGAATAAAAACAAAAACAAATAAATGAAAAAAACTCTACACTACCACCACCAACAACAATTTATTTTGGGCTTGAAAGAATGGAATTGAGTGCTCTAAGTACCAGAAACAAAAAGATAAAAAACAGGGTCAGAACTGTAATCCTGATTTAAAGCTGAAACAGTCAGTCAGAGTTCTAGATCCTGATACAAATGCTAAGAGTTAGGGACTGAGTATGTGATGTCCATATGTGAATGTTAAATGGGTTCCTTGGTGCTCAGAGTTGAGGCAGTTGGAACTGAACTTTTGTATAGAGCTTGGTTATTCTAAGAAAGCTCCATCTGTGAAAGAGGAACTAGGAAACTCTGTTCATGTTTCCTGCAATAGAGCAAGATTATATGCAATCTCTTGATTAGGGAAAAATAGCCCAGGAGCAGTAAAAACTCAGGACCCTTACCACATGAGAGTATTGGGGTTGAATTAATACTTCCTGCAAGTTACCCAGTTTCAAAGTTCAGACATTATTAAATTTGACCAGTATTGTTGACAAGTATAGTAGAGTCCAGATAGAAGAGAATGGGAAAAAAGTCTCAATTTTAGGACACTTGCATCCTAAATTTAGAATTCAGAGCATATGAATACTCTGCAGGGGAAAACTTTTAAACACTATATAAACAGAACTAGTTTCTCCTTCAGGAATAAAGGGAAAGTTGCTAGTGGTGCTGGAAGATGGAGGTAGTATCTCTGTCTGGGGCAGATAATAAGCACGATCATTACTCATTTGAAAAGATTCTTGTTTCCCCAATGCAATTCTTCTCTCCTTTAATGTAACCCTTTGTGTTTACAGGTGTCATCATCTTTACTTTTCCTATGGGAATTGGGGCTTGGAGATCCAGTGCAAAAATGTTGGTACTCTGGCTACTAAAGATAATGTGAATGCTAAACAGGTCTTTATCTCTGACTCTGGAGTCTTCAGTCTTATGCCAACATCCATGAAACTGTGGCAGACTCTGTACCTTGCAGAGAGGGCAAAATCTCACATCCCTTCCACTTCTTGACAATATTTTCTCTTATCACCAAATATATTCATGAGCTGTTCTTTCAGCTCTCATTGTCTTCTGTCATCTTGTGTTCTCTGAACCTAAATTTCTAGGCAGTTAACATCTCTTTGTTCTTTAAATTCCATGTTAGATATGCCTTCCTTGAGAAATGTTCCCTGTCACCATTTTAACTTTTTTTTTGTGTTCCCATACCTCATATCTTAATATTAGTTTTTCATTTTGTCCTTACAAAGATTTATTTCTTTTCACATGTGTACATTTTATCAAATTTGCTTATTCTTAGTATTCCTAAAACCAGATGCGTGGGGTCTAGCATGTGTATCAATAAATTGGTTTTTAATGAATGAGTTAATAGTATGTCCTGACCCATGTTAGAATGGCTCAAGGATCATTTCAACATTTTCTTCCTATTCATTCAAACCTTTTATCAAACCTATATTCCTATAAGACAGCATGGCACAATTTCCTTAGATTCCCTCAAATTTAGTCTTGTATCACTTATCAGTCTTAGATAATGGCTTAGATTTCAATGATACTTAGCTCCATACTAAGAATTTTTGCCCCTCTGCCGACACAGTTTACTGCCAGGGCACAATACTAGATTTAGGGGCTGGGGATATGGTTACTTTAATTCCCAAGGATTGAACAAAAAAAAATTTGTCCATAATACAGATAAAACTTTTTTTCAGATTTTAACAGTATTCAACAAAACTAATAAAAACTTAAGGAAATAGTAATTCCCATCGTGGCTCAGTGGTTAACAAACCTGACTAGTATCCTTGAAGATGTGGGTTCAATTCCTGGCCTTGCTCAGTGGGTTAAGGATCCAGCGTTGCTGTGAGCCGTGGTTTAAGTCACAGATATGGCTCAGTTCTGGTGTCGCTATGGCTGTGGTGTAGGCTGGCAGCTGCAGCTTCAATTCGACCCTACCTGGGGACCTTCCATATGCCACAGGTATGACCCTAAGAAGACAAAAGACAAAAAAAAAAAAAAATTAAAGAAATAAAACAAAAATGCTAACTATGGCTTTCCATTGAGCCCATTGCCCTGATCCTTCTCTGTGGACTTTCTTCTGTGAGGCCCTCCTTTTAACATGACTGTTTTCTTCATATCTAGCTCCTAGCCTGCATTCTTATAAGGGCAGCCATTTTTTTCTACTAAGTTTCAGTTGTTCAGTTTTCAACAATTCAAACTAGAACACTAATCAGAGACATATTTCAGCTTTGTCAAGACCAATTCAATTCCACTAAGATTCTTTCATATTTTTTTTGGCATACCCTGTCCTTTGTTGCAGTAACTGTATGCATGCATGCATACACACTCATACACACACGCACTTCACCAAGAATAAGCAAGATATATGAAACACTGTGTATATGTCCCTGCATATATATATATATGTATATATGATATATGCAGGGACATGTACATATGAGTTCATACACACCACACACACACACACACACACACACACACACATGTTTATATATAGAGAAAAACATTCCTCCAAAAAATGTATTGTTAGCAGAGTTTCAGTTTTGCTGTATATACTTAGGTTTTGAAATAATCATGTACGGGTTCCCATTGCGGCACAGTGGAAACGAACCCAACTTGTATCCATGAGGATGGGGGTCCAATACCTGGCCTTTCTCAATGGGTCAGGGATCTGGTGTTGCTGTGAACTGTGGTGTAGGTCATAGTTGTGGTTCAGATCCTGCATTGCTGTGGCTGCTGTGTAGACCAGCAGCTAGAGCTCCCATTCAACCTGTAGCCTGGGAACTTCCATATGCTGTGGGTACAGCCCTAACAAGAAAAAAAAAAAAGCAAAACAAAAAAAAGAAGAAAAAAGAAATAATCGTGTAATCATGTAGGAATTTGTCTTGCTAAAGGCAGCACTCTATATCATTTCTTACACTGTGGTTTACTTATTTAACTCAATTCATGGTCCCTTGGGCATTGAGTTGTGATCTCTGCATCCTAGCTTTGTAACATCTTTTCTTTCCCTCCAAATTCTGCAATTCCCATCAAAGATTTAAAGATCATAAAGACAGATTGCTCAGCTGGAAGTGCCATTGTTAGGGCCTACGTGGGGGCTCATTGTGCTGACCTCACAAATAAAATATGAGGGCACAGTGACCAATGTGACCTACCACCTTGCTCAAGCGACATCCTGATTTCACTGCTGGTGCCTGCTTTCCCAAGACTATGAAACCACCCTACTGTGGAACACCACACACCTCCGGCTTTCTCAAGATTATGAGACCGTCCTACTGTGGGACACCTCAGACTTTCTCATGACTACATGATCGTCAGAGTCCAGCTGCAGGCTAAAGATAAACTAACCACCTCCCGCTTCAAGGAATACAATTTCCCATCCACAGGGTATAAGAAGGACCTGCCAGAAGGGCAGGGGTCTGGATCTTCTCAGTCACGCTCTCTTTTCCCCTTAATAAATTTCCTTCTCTTTGCCTGAACATTCGGCTCGCTCTCTTTTTCTCCACAGTCCTGGGTCACTGTGCCCTCATATTTTAGTTGAGGTCAGCAAAATGAGCCATTTTAACAGTGAGCCCTCATTGAGCCCCTAACACCCACATCATTTTTTCACACATGCTGTCTCTACAAAAAGAAGCTGCACCAGTCATAGAGTCTAGGTATATTGGTTCATCTCTGCTCTTCATTCCTGCCTCTCATCTCTTCATGCAGGGGTCATGATCTTTCTCCTCCGAAGTTGATAATTGAGCTCTCTTCCAGGTACCATGCTCCCTTCATCTAAGCCTGGTATGCAAACTTCAGTATTTAAATAATTCTTTACAATTATATTTTCTTTAAATCTTAAAAAAGTGAGTAGTTAAGCCCTTCGGTCTGAGAAGTCAGAACAGCTGGCTGGAAACCTCTGTAGCTGTGGAATAGCTGTGAGAATTTGGGGGCAAGTTACCTTACTTGTTTTTTCCTTGATTTCATCAGCTGTACAGTGGTGACAATGAGGGTAAACTATCTCAAAGTGTTTTTATGAAGAGTGTATGAGGTAATGCATGTGAAGGATTATAATCTCCTGGCATAGAGTTAAAATTCAGTACAGTGACCTATTTTTAAATTGTTTATATGGTGTCATATGAAATTTTTACCTATCACAGATAAGTACTACATAGACATCTCTGATGACTGTGATGATGACTGTGATGTACAGTGATCTCTAACTATATTTACAGATTAGAGGGAGACACGTGTATATAAGGGTTTTAAAATACTAGCAAGAGCAGATTTGGATACTTTTTGAGATTTTTTTAATGAATCATTGATAGGATGCAGCTGTGGTTTGAAAGTTTTTGTACAATATACAGTAATTAAAATACTAATAGAATTCCATCTTTCTGGCAGAATTCACAGAGAAGTAATTTGGAGTAAAATTCATAAACAAGAAAATGTACGAAAGTATAGGTCATGGGAAAACAGCACTAAATCCATTAAAAAAGCAGAGTAGTCAGTTTCCTTCCCCTTTAACAACCTATATTCTTACGTATCATACACTGATTAAAATTTGAAAATATTTCTCAGATGAAAATGGAGTATATCTCAGAAGGAATCAATTCTAGATACCTGAGTCTGTCAGAGAGTCTGAGAGTCCCTTAGGATAACCTTGTACCTTTACAGTAGTCTGTGGAGACAAGAAAAAAGTAAAATAGTGTCTCAGAGTCATTATTGTAAGTGGCTTTCTTCCATTCAGTCAAGATGTATTAAATTCAGAAACACTACAGAATTCAGAAATATGCACCCAGAGGCTTAAAACTGTTTGAAATATGTGTTTTAGAAATTACACTTGTAGGAATCAGCTCTGAGTAAAGACACAAACAAATGAATGAGAATGTGTTGAAGATTTTAGTCCAGGATGATCATTACAGTAATGATAGAAACTAGAAATTGATTTTTGACAGTGAATTATTATGCAGTTATCATAAGCAGTGATTATGAAGACTACTCAGTGGCACTGGAGAGGACAATTTATTGCACCAAGTATTAGCAATAGTTCTCTTGGAACCAGAGATATGGGTCATATTCTTCTTTGTTAGTGTATATTTTTCCAAAATGTTATGTGTAGTTATATTTTAAGAAAATTTCTTAAAATTTATAAATCGAATTTTTATAGACAGACAAAAGCAGCATATTACAAGTGCTTAAGTATTGTTGAGTCAGAGAGGAAGAGTATAGACATTCTCTTGGACCACTCAGTGAATATACAGAAATTCTGGTAGTTGAACCAAAATTTTAAGAAGACATAACATCAAAGAATGATCACTAAAGTTGGAAAAGAAACGATGGTAGTCTACAGAGGATTTTCAGGGCAGTGAAACTCTGCTGTATGATACTGTGATGGTTTTAAATGTCATTATAAATTTATCCAAACTCATAGTATGTACAACAGAGTGAACCCTAATGTAAAGTACGATTTGGGGTGAGATTGATGTTTCAGTATTACACATGTACCACTTTGGTGGGAAATGTTGATAGCAGTGAAGGCTATGCATGGGGGGGGGCAGATATATATGGGAAATCTTTGTACATTCCTCTCCATTTTGCCATAAATATAAAACTGTTCTACAAATGTATTATCTACTGTTGTGGCTCAGTAGAAGTGAGTCTGACTGTTATCCATGGGGATGCAGGTTCAATCCTTGGCCTTGCTTAGTTGGTTAGGGATCTGGCATTGCTGTGAGCTGTGGTATAGGTCTCAGAACGCAGCTCAGATCTGGCCTTGCTGTGGTGTAGGCCAGTGATTACAGCTCCAATCGACCCCTAGCCTGAGAACATCCATATGCCGAGGGTTCGATCCTAATAAAAAAAGTATTTTTTATAAAAAAAGATAATGATGATATATAAACACAGGATGTCAAGGAGGATATCACAAATAGATCGATTTAGAACATAAGGCTATTGATATATATCTATGTATTTCAGCAATCTTAGAAGTTTATGTCTGCTTTATTTAAAAAAAGATTTTTGTTATGTCATATACATTCTGAGCTGAGTTAAATTAATACTTTGTTGCTACTATAATGTCACATGTAAAACACTTTGATTACTAGGTGATCATATAGTTATCTCTGTTAGCCAATAGCACTAAATGTATTCCAAATTTAACATGACAAGCACAAAACTGTATGATATGCAGATATGAGCCTTGTGATGAAACCTATCAAATACAGGTCATGGACAACACACCTTATATTGAGGACAAATGCTATAGGCAAAACAGACATGGGTATAGTAACATTCCCTAAGAAAATATACTTGTTATGCTTTATATGATTTCTGCTTCAATGCATATAATGATTATTTTATCAACAATAATGTACCTGCTGATATTACACCAAAACCAAGTTCATGACAACTTATGACAAACAAAAACTGAAATATAAGTGACCATTTGGAGTATTTCACATAATGAATTAAAATACAGTATAATAAAGCATATGTCCCAGATTTCAGAGTCAAAATATGAATAACTTATGCAAATAAAAGTAAGTAGGCTTGTTTGTTTTTTGAGTGTTCCTGTGCTAGTGAAAGTTCAGTATCCCTGGTGCTCTAACTATAACCAGCAAAAATGTCAAAAAATCTAAATCTACAAGTCTAATTTTCTTATGCAGTATTCATTTTCCTACTTAAACTCATATAATTCTAGCTTGAAAATAGCAATTTTATTAAAATTATTATTGTCACATTTTTGTGAAACATTTGTATAATCTGACAATGTAATTGGCACTTCACAGACCATATGGTGTCAGGGACTGGGAGCCAACTAACTAAATAGTAATTAATATTGAAAACTTAAGAAATAAAATTTAAATGTTTTTAATATAGAGTAAGGGCCATGTTAACAATAACTAACTAAATGGTAAAAAAGGATATTCTGAAAGTCAAGAGTAGAATTGTAATTCAGACCCTATCAATTTAGGCAAAGTATATGTTAGGCAAAAATATTAAAAGCATTTATTTATTTTTAGAAAATTTTCTTAGATTTTTCTTTTAACAAAATGTGTTCTTTGAGTTCCACTCAAATTTTGCAATTTCAAATTCATTCCTGAGCTTCCAACCATAGAAATCTTCACAAAAGCACTGGAGATTTCTTGAAGTCATCAGAAGGAATACATACCAATCCTTGAAAGATGTTTGAGGGGCTGCTTATGGTTTTATGCCACTGCTTATTCAACTCTATGCCGAGAGAACCATTAATTATAGAATATCTCATCATATTGTACAGTTAAATATTGTCAAATGCAGCATGATTAATGTAGGGCCACATACTATCAATAAAATAATCATTTTTTCCTGCTATATTAAAGTGTAATTGACAAATAAAATTGTTTATATTTAGGAGTTCCTGCTGTGGCATAATGGGTTAATGATCTGACTTGTCTCTGTAGAGGCAGTGGGTTAAGGATCTGGCATTACTGCAGCTGTGGTGTAGGTCACAACTCCACCTCAGATTCAATCCCTGGCCCAGGAACTTACATATGCCACAAGGGCTGAAAAAGAAAAAAAAGTATGTATTTAAAGTTTAAAAAGTGCTTTGATATACATATACATTATTAAATGTTTACCACAATTTAGTTAATAGATCTGTCATTCACATTGTGTGTGTGTGTGTGTGTGTGTGGTGAAAATGCTTACGATCTACACTTAGCAAATTTCAAGTACACAATACAGTATTTCTAACTATAGTCATCATGATGCATATTAGATCCCCCAAACTTACTTATCTAATAACTGAAAGTTTATACTCTGAGTAACATGGCCCGTTTTTCTCACCCAACCACCATTCTACTCTGTTTTATTGAGTTAAACTTTATTTGTTCTTTTAGATTCTAGAAGTGAGTGAGATGCAGAATTGGTCTTTCTGTCTGGCTTATTTCACTCAACATATTGTCCCACAGGTTGTTGTCACAAATAGCGGAATGTCCTTATTTCTTATGGCTGAGAATTATTCTACTTTGTGTGTGTGTGTGTGTGTGTGTGAGTGAGTGTATATAACATTTTCTTTATCCATTAATCTGTAGTTGGGCACTTAGATTGTTTTTATATCTCAGTTTATGTAAGTAGTGCTGTGGTGAATATGGGAATGCAGATATTTCTTCAAGATACAGATTTTATTTCCTTCAGATATATATCCAGAAATGGGATTGTTGGATCATATGGCATTTCTATGTATAATTTCTTGAAGAAACTCTGGATTGTTTTCTATTTTGGCTGCACCAATTTACATTCCCACCAACAGTGCCTAAGGCTTTTCCGTTTTCTCCACACCCTTGCCAAATAATTTTTTTATTATCAAATATAGTTGATTTGCAGTACTATAAATTTCAGGATGTAACATAATTATTCAATATTTTTATAGATCATACTCATTATATCACATCTTTTTTGATAATAGCCATCCTAGCAGATTTCATGTGATACCTCATTGTGGTTTAGATTTACATTTCTCTGACGACTCGTGAGTTTCTTTCCATTTGTTGACTATTTGTATATCTTTGGAAAAATGTCTATTCAGGCACTTTGCCCATTTTTAATTGGATTATTTGGTTTCTGCTATTGAATTGTATAAGTTCACGTATATGGATATATATATATATATATTTTAGATATTAATCCCTTATTAGAAATATGCTTTTATAAGTATTTTCTGCTATACCATAGGTTGCCATTTCATATTGTGGATTATTTCCTTTGCAGTGTAAAAGTTTTTAGTTTGATATAGTCCAACTTATTTATTTATACTTTTGTTTCCTGTTCTTTTGGTATTAAAGACAAGAAATCATTGCTAAGAAACAATAACAAGGAGCTTTCACTCTATGTTTTCCTCTAGGAATTTTACAATTTGGGGTCTTACACTTAAGTTTTTAATCCACTTTAAGTTAATTTTTATGAGTAGTGTATGATAGAGGCTCAGTTTTGTCCTTGTGCATGTGAATATCCAGTTTTCCTAGCACCATTTATTGGAGAGACTGTCTTTTCCCCATTGATGCCCTTATCAAAGATTAGTTGGTTGTTCTATGCGTGGAATTACTTTTAGGCTCTGTATTCTCTTCTGTTGCTGTATATGTCTGTTTATATGTCAGTACCATTCAGCAGCTTTGTAATATATTTTGAAATTAGGAAGTGTGATATCTCCAGCTTCATTTTCCTTTCTCAAGATTGTTTTGACAATTTGGGGTCCTCTGTAGTCCATATAAATTTTAGCATTGTTTTTTCTATTTCTGTAAAAGATGCTCTGGGATTTTGATAGAAGTTACTTTGGGATTTTGTTTGCTTGTTTCTTGTTTTGCTGTGCTTATGGCATGCAGAAGTTACAGGGCCAGGGATTAAACTGTGCAATGACAATTCCAGATCCTTAATTGCTAGTCCACCAGAGAACTTCTGAGAGTGGTTATTTTGAACTGTAGATCATATCAGATAGCATGAAAATTTAGCAATATAAAGTCTTCCAAACCACAAACATGGGGTGTCTTTCCATTTATTTATATCTTCCTTCATTTTTTCATCAATGAGTTTTATCTCCTTTGTTAAATTTATTCCTAATTATTTTATAGTGTTTGATGCTATTATAAGTGGAATTGTTTTCTTAGTTTCTTTCCAGTTGTTTGTTGTTAGTATATAGAAATGCAACAGACTTTTACATGTTGACTTTGCATACTACAACTTTACTGAGTTTGTTCATTAGTTCTAACAGTTTTTTGGGAGAGTCTGAAAGGTTTTCTGTATGTAAGATTATGTTATCTTCAAAGGAAGACAAATTAATGCTTCCTTTCCAATTTAGATGCTTTTTATTTCTTTTTCTTACCTAATTGGTCTAGCTATGACTTTCAGTACTGTGTTGAATAGAATGGGAAAGACTAAGCAACCTTATCATGCTTCTGATCTTAGATGAGTATAGAAGTTTTTTTGGAGCTGAGAAGCCATAACTAAATAACCAGTATATCATATAATTTAAATGACTTACGCAAAAAGAAAATAGATTAAAGCCAAGAATTTAGCATTTTATCCAAAGGTACTGGATGATCTTCACTTTCCTATATATTAATGAAAGAAGAATAGCAGTTCCCTTCATCGCTCAGCAGTTAACGAACCCGACTAGGATCCACAAAGATGAGGGTTCTATCCCTGACCTTGCTCAGTGGGTTAAGGATCTGGTGTTGCCATGACCTGTGGTGTAGGTCGCAGAAGTGGCTTGGATCCCACGTTGCTGTGGCGTAGGCTGGCAGCTGTAGCTCCGATTTGACCCCTAGCCTGTAAACTCCCATATTCCATGTGTACAACGCTAAAAAGAAAAAAAAAAAAAAGAGAGAGAGAGAGAGAGAGAAAGGAGGACAGATACTGGGATTTGGGGCAGCATACATAATATCAAGTAATACCAGATTGTGGAATGGAATCACCTCAGCTACTAAAATCTGACTATACCTAGTTATAAGGAAATCTTCTAGACTATAAGCAAATAATCCAAAGTTAAAATTTTGAAATGATTTGAGCTCTACAGGATATCTTGAGCATAATTTAAATGGATAATTAACAAAACATTTTCCTGAGAGGCCATTTCTACTACGTCTATTCACCATACAAATCCTGAGGGGTGCAGTCTGAATTGCATGTCAGTTGATTAGTAAGATAAACTGCCTCACCAAGCTTACAAGTAGCTTATTGCTTTGATCAGTCTAATATGCGGAATCATAAGCCTAAAAATTTACAAGCTTAAAAAAATTCTGAAGAACAGATTTGGTCCTCTCTGCTACTTTCAGGAAAGATATATTTTGTATCTCCACTTTAACCAATAGCACATCTGATTCTTGGAGGGTTATGTAATTTGTCTAAAGTAGGGCATTATAATATTTTTAATTTTATAGAGGATAAAAATTAAATAATTTAAATTGCCCTTTGTTATCAGTTTTAGTTTCCTATTTAATCATATAAGGTATGTAAGTTAGCAATTTATGTTTATATCCAAGAAATATACTAGCATACTTACTTATGCAACAGTATGCTAGAACCATCTTGTACTGACTTACAAGATATGATTGCTCATATTAAAATTTTTTCAATTTTTTTTTTTTTGTCTTTTTGCCTTTTTATCTAGAGCCGCATCCACGGCATATGGAGGTTTCCAGGCTAGGGGTCTAACAGGAGCTGTAGCTGCCGGCCTTCGCCACAACCACAGCAATGCAGGATCCGAGCCGCGTCTGCAACCCACACCACAGCTCAGGGCAACGCCGGATCCTTAACCCACTGAGCAAGGCCAGGGATTGAACCCGCAACCTCATAGTTCTTAGTCGGATTCATTAACCACTGAGCCACGAAGGGAACTCCCAAAAATTTTTCAATTTTTTAACTCAGCTGTTATTAATGGTTAAATTATATAAACTTGCAATTAAAATTACATTAAAGACAAAGGTATTAAATACTCAAAACTTATTACTTCCTATTTCTCTGCATTTTACAGTTATCTATGTTTTTTGAGGTACTTAATCCTATTATAGCTACATGATAGAATTATTATAAATTATGTGCTTCTGAATATCTCTTCCCAACTCTGTGTTCAGCAGTGTCAAGTTGATAGATTAAACTTAGCTATGGTGAGAGAATTTATACATCAGAAATTGGCAAACACATGATATTATATATTGAAAACCCTAAGTACTCTACACAAATACTGCTTGAACTGATCAATGAATTCAGCAAAGTAGCAGGATACAAGATTACCATTTTGAAATTGGTTGCATTTCTGTATACTAAAAATGAAGTATTAGAAAAGGAATATAAAAATACAATACCTTTTAAAATCCCATACCAAATTTAAATGCCTAGTAATAAACCTAAGTAAGGAGGTTTATATGATGATAATGATAAAACGTTAATCAAGGAAATTAAAGAGGATTTAAAGAAATGGAAAGATATTCCATGCTCCCGGAATGGAAAAATTAGTATAGTTAAAATGGCTACACAACCCAAAGCAGTCTTCAGATTCAATGCAATCCGTATCAAATTATCCATGACATTTTTCACAGAACTAGAATAAGCAATCCAAAAGTTCGTATGGAACTGTAAAAGACCCAGAATTGCCAAAGCAATCCTGAGAACAAAAACCAAGCAGGAGGCGTGACTCTCCCAGAATTCAGGCAATATTACAAAGCTACAGTAATCAAGGCAGTGTGGAACTGGTACGAAAACAGACGTACAGATCAATGGAACAGAATAGAGAACCCAGAAATAAATCTAGGTGCCTATGGTCAGTTAATCTTCAGAGAAGGAGGGAAGAATATAAAATGGGAAAAAGATAAGAAGAAATTGGAAAACACTATAAATCATGACTTGATTATTTTATTGACTGTCTAGAGTCAGTTTTCTCTAAGTAGTGCTGGGAAAACTGGACAGCTGCTTATAAATCAATGAAACTAGAACACACCCTCACACCATGCACAAAAATAAATTCAAAATTGCCTAAAGACTTAAACTTAAGACAAGATACCATAAAACGCCTAGAAGAGAACATAGGCAAAACATTCTCTGACACTGTACAAATGTTTTCTTAGGTCAGTCTCCCAAGGCAACAGAAACAAAAATAAGCCAGTGGGACTGACAAGCTTTTTCACAGCAAAGGAAACTATAAAAAGAGCAAAAAGATAACCTACAAAATGGGAGAAAATAGTTTCTAAAGATGTAACTGACAAGGGCTTAATCTCTAAAACATAAAAGCAACTTAGACAACTCAACAATAAAAGAAACCAACAACCCAATTGAAAAATAGCAGAAGACCTGAATAGACATTTCTCCAGAGAAGATATACAGATGGTCATTAGGTGTATGAAAAAATGCTCAACATCACTAATTATTAGAGAAATGCAAATCAAAACTACTATAAGGTACCAACTCGTACTGGTCAGAATGGCCATCATTAACAAGTAACAAATAACAAATGCTGGAGAGGGTGTAGAAAAAAGGGTACCCTCCTTCACTGTTGGTGGGAATATAAATTGGTACAACCACTATGGAAAACAGTATGGAGGTACCTCAGAAAACTAAATATAGAACTACTGTGTGACCCAGCAATCCCACACTTGGATATATATCTGGACAAAACTTGAAACAAAATGATACAGGCACCCCTGTGTTCATTGCAGTAATATTCACAATAGCTAAGACATGGAAACAACCTAAATGTCTATCAACAGATGAATGGATTAAGAAGATGTGATACACACACCCACAGGCACTGACACCTCCCCCTCCACACACACACTGGAATACTACTCAGCCACAAAAATGACAAAATAATGCCATTTTAGCAATATGGATGGAACTGGAGATTCTCATACTAAGTGAAGTAAGTCAGAAAGAGAAAGACAAATACCATATGATATCACTTATATCTGGAAACTAATATACAGCACACATGACACTTTCTACAGAAAATAAACAAACTCATGAACTTGAAGGACAGACTTGTGGTTGCTGATGGGGAGGTGAAGGGAGAGGGGGAGGGAGTGGGATGGGCTGGAGATTTTTTAGTTAGTGGATGGATGTTATTGCATTTGGAGTTGACAAACAATGAGATCCTGGCGTATAGCACAGGAAACTATATCTAGTCACTGTGATGAAAAATGATGGAGGATAATGTGAGAAAAAGAATGTATATATATATATGTGTGTGTGTGTGTGTGTGTGTGTGTATGAATGACTTGGCTACTTTGCTATACAGCAGAAATTGACATAGCAATGTATATCAACTATAATAGAAAAAAATAACCTAAAAAAAATTGGTAAACACTGTATATCATGACTTGATTATTTTATTGACTGTCTAGAGCAGAGGCTGACAAAAAGCATCCTTCTGGTCAAACACAGTCCAGATCCTCTTCTCACACATTTCTTTTTAACATATCAGCACCTGTTTATTTATATACTATCTACTGTTGCTTTGCAAATACAAAGATAGAGTTGGCAATTGTAACTCTATGGTCTGCAAATCCTAAAATATTTATTCTCTAGTGCTTTACAGAAAACAGTTTACTACATTTTCGTACAGAGTTAACAAAGTAATGGAGAAAACATTAGCAATGTAGGTTAAAGATAAGAGTGTGTTTTGCCTCTAGCAGTTTTATGGTCTGTAGCATAAAAAATGCTGTGTTCTTCCAGTATTATGTGATTTGACCAAAAAAGTTGTTCACATCATTGATGGATGAGCAAATTTTCTACATAAGTAGAATGCTGAAAAAGGTTTTAGTTTAATTAATATGATATTTATGATTATGAAAAAAGATAAATAGTAAATCGTATCAGACTTAAGGGCAATAAATCTACTGAGAAAAAGTGTTGATTGCATTGCAATAGTATTGTTAAATCATGATTGAGTTGCAAATGTAAGGAAGGTGGATGGGGATACAAAGTAAAACACAAAAATAACGAAAGAATTGTGTGAGTTCATGGCTATATGAAGTTTACAATAATAGTGTTGTATCTTTTATTCTTATTTGTAAGTTCAGTTCTACATATTCCTTATATCAGTAAAATTTATAATAAATTCGTGTAGGTTCATATACACCTGTGTTTTCCTCAAAGGGGAAACATTTACTAGCAGATCAGTGTGAGAGAAATATTTTTAAACTTTTTTAAAAGTTTGCTATAAAAAGTCATATATTTAAAGATATATTACTCATTACTTAAAAATTTATACACAATCTTCATGGGGGTGATAACATGTTTAAATCAAAAAGTTAAGTGCGTCTCCTTTGGACTATCTATCATTTGAGAAATAAAACAACTCAGAAAGAACTGCAAGGGATGGGTTTATACTTAAAACCAGAGAACATTGATCTGAACAGAGACTGAAATATTTCTGTCCATTAGCTTGTGTTATTAAAGATAATATTTTAAGATTTGATTCAATAAAGAGACATCATATTTAAAATTTTTAAAAGACAGAGCAATTATAAGAATAATTTGCCACAAAAGAGTTTGGATCCATTCCAACAACAGAAGACTCCAAGCCTTCTGGAAATCAAGCAAGACTTAGGGAAAATGAATTATCCAAAATGGATAACAAATCTTGCCTGTTCATTAAAATTATGGGATCCCTAGCTTCTCTGCTCAAATTCCTTTAGTAGCTTCTTCTGTTTAGAAAAATGTCCCCCTTCCTTGGTATGACCTCTGAAACCCTGCTGACTTTGCCAGTCCTAGCTGTGTACAGTCTCTGCCCTCTCTCCCAGCACTTCTTTAGTAATACCAACTTCCTTGCTTCTAGGAAGTATCAGATATGATGACCTAAGAGCTTCTACACCTCCCTTTTCCCTTTGTGTAGCATAATTTTGTCCTAGATATTCTTCATGTTGTTATCCTTCATGTTCTCTGTTCAGATGTTATCTCTAAGTTTTGTTTTGTTTTTGCTTTTTTTTTCCAGGTTGTGCTCCCTCAGTGCTGTTATTTTCCTCTTCTCTGTCCTATTTTTCTTTTCTTTTTTTTTTTGTCTTTTCTTGCCTTTTATGTAGAGCCGCACCCACGGCATATGGAGGTTCCCAGGCTAGGGGTCTAACAGGAGCTGTAGCCGCCGGCCTTCACCACAGCCACAGCAACGCGGGATCTGAGCCGCGTCTGCAACCTACACCACAGCTCACGGCAACGCCAGATCCTTAACCCACTGAGCAAGGCCAGGGATCAAACCCGCAACCTCATGGTTCTTAGTTGGATTCGTTAACCACTGAGCCATGAAGGGAACTCCTGTCCTATTTTTCTTCTCCTTTTTTTTTTTTTTGCCCTGAGACATATGGAAGTTCCCACACTATTGAATCTGAGCTGCAGCTGTGACAGTGCCAGCTACATTAACCCACTGCATGGGGCGCAGGGGAACCTGAGTCTCTGAAGTGACTTGAATACCCGTAGGCAGGTTCTTAACCCACTGCACCACAGTGGAAACTCCTCTGTCCTATATATCTGACTTAGATTTATTTGCATTCCATATCACAAACAGACATTATTGTGTTTGCTCTTATGTATTTTTTTTTCCTCTCCCAGTAGAGTAATTCCCACAGGAGCAGAGATTTTTATGTTTTATACTTCACAGTATTCCACATGCTAATGAGTGTCTGGAAAGTAATGCTGCTCAACAAATTGTTGAAACAAATTGTTGAAAAGGAAAGAAGAAGGTTAAGAAATTAGGAAGGGAGGAAGGAAAATTTTCTTTCCTGTAATGTTATCTGCCAAATGCTTTTTAACCAAAAAAATATGCTATTTTGGAAAGAATCTAGACATATTCTGACTTACCCTTTTAATTATCATTTTCACATCTTCTTTGTCTCTCATGCTAGGCATCGTGATTATTTGTACTCATGAAGCAATTCAGAATTTTTATATGCTCTATTTTTTGATGGGAAAATTAACTTCTTGCCTAAGTTGAAACTAAAAAAAATCATTTATCTGCTAATACCTTTTATATTGGGTAAAAATAAGAACTCTAAGATAATTTACACAAGAAACTACTCTTTGAATACAGCCAACTATATTGTCCTATTAATTTTTTAATGCTTACTGTGATGAAGGCTTCAGTAATATTGAATATAAAACACTATGTTGATCATTACTATTAAAGGAACAATTTAGTGGCTTTAAATATTGAGGTTTACCTCCCTAAAAGCAAAGGTGTATATGCATGGTAATCATTCAATCCACACTGCTCCAGGGATTCTAATTCCCTGACAACATCTCTATTTCAATTTATTGTATAATGTCAGAAGAGGCCCATATCTGTGATAAATTTCAAATTAAAATAATTTAGGTAGGTTTTCGTTCTTTTACGTTAGATTAGAAAATATAAAGGTGTGAGAATTGATTGATTTATCCCCAGGTAGGCTTAATGTTACCTCTTTCTAACACAACATAACAAATTTATATTGAGTGCCCAATATTAGGTGTTTTATTAGACACTGGTGTAGTATAATAGGAATAATGTACAAAAATAATAGCCTCCATTTATTGAGTATTTACTACATGACAGTTACTCTTCTAAGCACTTTGTTGTGTTAATTGATTTAATCTTCAGAAAGGAAAGAAAACTAGCTTATCTTTGCCTATTGTATCTTTTAAATTTTTATTTACCTATCTCGGAATTAAATGTAATTCACTATCCAAATTATTCTCCTGATCTTGGATGTCAGAAAACACACACACATACACACACACGTACACACATACATTTACCACTCTCAAAATTATGTATTATTGTCATTATGCAGAAATCACTCTCTTAATGATTTTAAGGTTATTAAGATCTGAGGTCACACAACAAGCAAATGGCAGAGAAAATTGTTAAAGCCAGTAATCTGGCTAAAGGGTGAATTGCTTAAGAGAATATTTTTAATGTACAAAGATAATGAGAAGCTAGAATGAGAAGGCAGAAGGATAAGAGACTTTAGTGTTATACACAATTTGGTTTGAATCTCAGTCAGGTGTTTTCAAGCTGTAAACCACCCAGCAAGTCAATTAAGCATGATAAGACTCACTGTACTCATATATAAAAGAGTGATAATTGAGGGTTGGAGTGAGAATTATAAATCACATCTGATGATCCAATATCTGATAACACAATAACTAATTTTCTGGTACATATTACATTTTTTTATTTTTCCTTAGAAGATGTTTGTATTTATAATACAAGTATTTTCTTTTTGACTTTTCTTTGGCTATTTTTAAAAAGATGAAAATAAAGCTGTTTAGTAACCAATTACGACTGAGAATACAGAGACAGTATATTACCTACCAACATTAATAAAGTTAAAAGTATGAAGAATTCTTAGAAAATACATTTAATTATAAGCAATGTTTGTAATTTTTGAGGAAACTTTTTGTTTTTCTCTTTTTAGGGTTTGTTTCCCACTGTGCATAATACTGAGATAGCTTACCTTAGAACTTGTTTAGAAACATTCAGATTGATTAAAAGTCATAAGCAGTTACTTCAACTGTTTATTCCTGCCGACATACAGTTGTTTCTCACAGAAACTGGGAATTTAATAGTTTAAGCAAGAGAGAGAGGGAGGGGGGGAGGAAGAAGAAAAAGAAGAAGAAGAAGAAAAATGGGGAGAAGTTTGGAGAGGCGGAAAGAGAAGAGAAGGCAGAGAAGAGAAAGAAGAGGGTGAGAGGGAGAGAGAAATACTGACTAAGCTCAATCTCAGTATTTAAAGTAAGAAAGCATAGGAAGATGATGTCTAAATTCTCAATCCTGGTTAAGTCTACAGACATATTTTATTATAATTATCTGCAGTGGTGGAAATTTAGAACATGTTTTGTGTCAACTTATCATTCCAAATAATTTCCTTCATATTTGAAGATATTACTAATGACATATTCTAGATGAATTTCTCAATTTGTGCACTTGGTGTGTTGTAGTATGCATTTTTCACTTCACTGCATTCAGATTGTTTGCCTCTATTTATACACCATAACAGAATGAAACCAAGCAAGATATAAGAAGTATCTACTAAATCTATCATTGTATAAAACAGTTTTATATTGTTAAAAAAAACACTTTCTCATATACCTGTTGAACAGTAAAGCATTCTTTATTCATGAGTTGGCCAGAGGTATAGGGGCTACTGCAGTGGGGTTTTGCGTAGGAGTTGTTGGGTACCACTCCAAATACAACAACAAAAAATTGGAATTTATAGCCATGGAGCAGGGTAGGGAGGGTTAGTGAATGGAAAATTACTAAAAGAAAGCATATGGTAAGGAGATTTTGGCCAAATCAACCTAACAATTCTTGCTTAAGTCAGACCAGGGTGATCAGATATCACCTGGTAGATGGTGGTGGGTGAGAAATTTGGACAGATAGTGAGGGTTATTCGATATTACAGGTGGAGGATTCTGACTAAACGAGCTTAGCAAAATTCTTGCTAAAATTGGGCTTGTAAGGACATGTAGGATGGGGCTTTGTTGAAAAATGGCTCAGAGGATCCTGAGTAGAGTTTGGTTAAGGAAAGATCTTTGACAGAGTAAGAATTCTAAGAATTGTAGTTTGTGTTTTCTAGGAAAACAACAACAAACATTTTAATGAAAGTAGTAAAATACTTTAAAATATGCTATATAACAAATTCCCTTTAAATGTACGATATTAAACATAATTCAATCTTTGCTTATTTATTCAGGGTTATATATATATATTTTTTTTCTTTTTTTTTTTTTTGCCTTTTGTCATTTTATGGCTGCACCTGCGGCATGTGGAGGTTCCCAGGCTAGGGGTCTAATCGGAGCTTTAGCCACTGGCCTGCGCCGCAGCCACAGCAACGCAGGATCCGAGCCGCGTCTGCAACCTACACCATAGCTCAGGGCAACGCCGGATCGTTAACCCACTGAGCAAGGGCAGGGATCGAACCTGCAACCTCATGGTTCCTAGTTGGATTCGTTAACTACTGCGCCACGATGGGAACTCCAGGGTTATATTTTTGAGTTTTCATTATTGCAATCTACAAAACTGGAAAATTTTCCAAAAATTTAGGATTAGCAGAGGCTAATGATCTTGTCTTTTACCTAAAGGGCCCAGGTTAAATTTTATTTACGTATTTTCTCCAAAAATTTGAACAATTCAGCCCAGAATAGAAAATGACTATGGAGTTCCCATTGTGGCTCAGCAGTAACAAACCTGACTAGTGTCCATGAGGACATGGGTTCAATTCCTGGCCTCACTCAGGAAGTTAGGGTTCCGGCATTGCTATTAGCTCTGGTGTAGGTTGCAGAAGTGGCTTGGATCTCATGTTGTGGTGGCTGTGGTGTAGGTTGGTAACTGCAGCTCCAGTTTGACTCCTAGCCTGGGAACTTCCATGGATGAGGTCCTAAAAAGACCAAAAAAAAATGCTTTTTTCTTATAGAATGCCCGCTAGTCAAAAGGGAGCTGGAATAGTAGTATTATTTTCTAACAAAATATATACTAAATAAGAAATATTATCAGTTATAAAGAGGGAAATAATGTAATGAGAAAAAGTTCAATTATCCAAGGAGAGAGCTAACCTAAATTGTACAATTAACCACCTTGACCTAATTGACATTCATAGCACTCTCAGTCCATCATTAGCAGAATACATGTTTTTCTTAAGTACAAATGGAATATTCACCATGATATATTTTGGCACATAAAACAAATCCTAAGAAATTAAAAAGAATAGATGTAACATAAAGTATGTTCTAAGACTGCAGTGGAATTAAAATAGTAATCAATGATAGAAAGATAGTAAGATAGAAATCTCCAAGTTTCTGGAAATTTAACAGCATACTTCTAAATAATCCATCGGTTCAAGGGGAAGTAAAAAGGAGATTTTAAAAATTATTTTGAACTAAATCAAAATGAAAACAGAACATGTTAAAATGTGTAGGGTGCTACCAAAGCAGTTATTTGGGGAAATTTTTAATGTTAAATATATACATTAGGGAAAAAAGTCTAAAATTAATAATCTAAGTTACCATGTTACAACAATGGAGAGAGATGTTACAAAGCTATAATTTAACATGCCATTCTTAATAATCTAGGTACTAAAATAACTTTGCTATTCTTGTAAATCCCAGTTCTAAAACTATGCCAGACTTACCCCCACCCCCAAAAAAATATCTGTTCCTTATTTTTGCTTGAAGACAAGTTCTGATATAATGTATTTGAAGAAAATCATTGTTCCACTAACTGCCATTAACTTTGAGGGGTTGTTAAATAACTTTCTTATTAATTTTCTTGCTATATCCTTGTATTTCCAATGGACATTTCAACTCCTGTCTAAAGGACAAAATAATACATCATTTTTATTTTAAGATTATTCTTAATATTTCTCTGTCTTCCTCAGTAGCTTCTTCATATCTAACAATAACTGGGTGAAAAAACAGTAGTAGTGGTTTCTTATCTAAATTCAGTTGCCACAGTGTTACCTCTCCTTACCAGCATCGTGAAAGCTTCTTGAAATACAATAATATTTTTCTGAGGATGAACAGAAAAAGCTTCTTAGCATAAAAGGCTCAGAACACTTTGCACATTTATATATATTTAATTCCAATGAAGGTATCACTTGATTTCAGATTTTTAAGTTATGATAAAGGCAAGTGGAATGTTTCAAAACAAGTTTAGTATTACGGCATGTGATTTATGATAAACTCTCAAGAAGCAAGTCAGTTTCTCTACTGCTGATAGAGGAAAATCAAGTTTGAGATTAAAAATATGGAACTTTCCTTTTCTTCTCTTCTCAGACTCATGTGTATTATTTTTCCCTTCCATTTTTCGAGTTGTCTCTTCTAGTCTGTTTAGAGAAGCAGCTGGCCAATATTTTACGTCAATAGCCCCATGAAGTAGCTATGGGGTTTCTGGAAAAAAGATAAATTCTAAAAAGTATTTTTAAGTGTGTTTGCCAGGTGGCAGCTGAAATGTTTACAAATCAAAATTTTAGGCAAAAATGAATTAGGATTTGAGGTTGGACAGTGTTCCAAGAACTAATGATGACAGTTATAGAAGAATTTAGACATTTTCATTAATTTAGTACGTTGTTTGTAGCTGTCACGCTATAAAAAGTTTACATGCTGGGAAATCATGATATTCATGCTAGAACATGCAAATTTTCTAAGATTAAGGCAAAACTCTGGATTGTGTCTAATTCATTACTCTACCATCTGTTTAATGTGGATTTATCACTAGTTACTGGTTTGAAGTAAGTAATCTTTAAAATCTCTATTCAGTCTGAACAGTGATCTGTAAAATTTCATCAGTGAGCCTCTGTAGGACTCATATGACTCAGCCAGCATCATACTTAATACAAACTCAAAGCAAAAACAAAACAAAACAAAAAGATTTATATCCAGCTGTGGACAAATTATAGCTCATTGCTTTAACTTATCCTTCCACGAATCCAAGCATTGCAGAGAGAACAGCTGCATGGGCGGTGCTACACTTTTCTTATTAACCAAGCTCAGTTGAAAACTTCTGGAGAGGAAGTTTTTTATCTTAAAGGGGTGCTTGATTATGGCACTCAGGTTAATTTATGTAAATTGTAAATCCTGGTTATAGAACTAGATCCCTAGTTCTATATAGTACTAGTTCTATTTTAGGAGTCTGATAATGAGACCTAAATTATTGTTCATACTCTCAGAGAATATCATCCATAATGGTCCAAACTGTTATGAAGTTCTGGGATGCTATAATGAAATTATTTTTATTGCTTCTCTTTTATATTTTACTTCTACATAGTATTGTATCCTTCCTATACATATTATACTTAGGTGCCCATGTTATTTCTGGGGATGTGAACTAATATTTGTTTCTAAGTTAAACAGTTTTGAAAACCAAAGCAAAAATATTGACAGTAACAGACTAATGAGTATATCTGATGGTAGACCTTTGTTAAGACATATAGAGCTGTGAAAATCAAAGACAGTCAAAAGTGGTAGTAAAAGGCATAGAAGGGCTTATTTTTTAGAAGACATATCATTAGACATAACTTAATAGTAGAAGGGGAAAACTAGAGGATGCACTAGAAGTGTATTAAATAACAAAAGAAACAGGTATCCCACTTAAGCAAATGCTAGTACAATAAAAAGAGGCCATCACTTGTAACATAAGGAGTGAAGGTGAGCACAAATCAATTTCATGACCTCTGTTTTACAGGATTTAAAATTTAATTAGATTCTGGGAAAATATTGGTATATTAAAATATCATATATATAGCTTGCACAGTTAGGAAAGTCAGGACTACTCTTCTTAGGAGGACTTAACCTTTTAAATTTGTTACCTCTTAAGAGACCTTTCTGATAATTGCAAATTCCCTATTCCTTCTTATTTATCAGTTTGTCAAAGTGCCCAGGTGAATTCAGATTACAGTATATATGTTAAAAGCATATTTCTATTTCTATGTTAGGATTATTTTATTGAATGCAGAGATAGCTTTAGTAAATCAGGGAATTTCTTAGAAATTGCTGCTTTTTCTTGAAGGACATGTTCTACTAAGGAAAGAGTATCAGTTCTGCTGGACTTTGATAAGACCTGGAATAAGAGATTTGAAAGTTCTCAGCACATTTTCTTCTCTGGTCTCTGATTTTCTGTGCGATTTAGACATACCTATACATTGAAAAGAACTATGGTTTCTGAACTTCATCACTGACCTAGAGAAAAAAATAAATTCAGGAAAGAGGTCTTCATGGCTGGTGTCCAGTTTCTGGGCCAAGAAAATATGGATAGAGGTAGGGTCATTTTACATAGCATAGTGTTTTTATTTAGTAATCATTCACATGGAGGAGAGAGCGCATTCTCTGAAAACTTTATTTTTTTGGTGTTTTTTGGACTGCACCCATAGCATATGGAGGTTCCCAGGCTAGGGGTTGAATCAGAGCTACAGCTACCAACCTACGCCACAGCCACAGCAACACCGGATTCGAGCTGCGTCTGCAACCTACACCACAACTCACTGCAACACCAGATCCTTAACCCACTGAGCGAGGCCGGGGATTGAACCCACAACCTCACGGTTCCTAGTCAGATTGGTTTCTGCTGCGCCACAACGGGAACTCCTCTGAAAACTTTAAATGCCATAAAGACAGACCTTAAACAATGATGACAGAATATATTTTGCAATCTGATAGGAAAACATAAGATTGAAATTATCATCATCATCGATGATGATGCTCAGAAATGGATGCTCTTCTAAATTCTAAACCTGGGGATTCTCCTATTTCTAGCACCATTTCCATATTGTCAACGGTATATATCACAAGTGAAAATTATCCTAACACACTTAAAAATTATTAAGAAATCTAAGTATAACCAAAAGGATAAAGGGCATAGATTACCAGCAAGCTAACTATAGAAAATAAATGTGAATAAGGGTAAATGCCCCAAATCATTCCTGATTGAAGATATGCCAATTAAAATAAAGTGATATATCACTTTTAATTTTTAAAAAGAAAAATTGTGTGATGCTCTTTGTTGGTTAGGGTCTTGGGAAAGCTGCACTATAATATTTTGGAGACTATAATTTGTTCTCCTTTTTGGAGAACACTCTTGTAAACCAAAATGTGCTGCTAAAGTATATCCTTCAGACAAAATAGCAGAAGTGTCATGATTTTTTAACAAGTTATATTATTTGTAATAGAAAAAACTGGAAGAAAAAAATCATGGATTTGTAAAATATGAAATTATATGGCAGACTATTATACAATGAAAAAGAGTACTTACTTTTGCTAATGTAATTAAAACACAGGGAAAGAGATTAACTCCTTAACTGCAAAGGTATTTCCATTACTTTGTGATAACACCCAAGATCTTACTTTTTTCCCAGAAACTATACCAGTCTAAAATCCCTTCAAGCTCCCATTATCTAAACATCACCCTACTACTTTCTATAATACCCCAATGACAAATAATTAATGTCATTTGAACTTCAGTTCCCTTGGCTGCAACTCTTTTTAGTACCCATCACTTTATTTTTGTTTTTATCTTCTTTATCAACTGTATATTTCAGGGCACATAATTATAAATAGGCCCTTGAAAATATCCTTCCCTCTCTCTCATCTCTCTTCTCTCATCTTTCTAATATTATTCACAGGATGAAACTCTGATCCCAGATTAAATTTTCTATACATTGTCCATGGATTCACATTAGGGATTGACCTTGCTGAACTAAATCTCACAACTAGAGCCCAGTGATTTTATTTTAAATTCATTAGCTCAGCAACATCTTGGTTGCCTGATAAGCTGACTTCTCTATATCTGACTGTGTTATATCTTCTCCTTTTTCCTGAAGCTTCCAGTTATGTATATTTTGCCAATAACCTCTCGTCATATTTCATTAACAAAATGAAAGCTATGATGGATTTATCCAACATCACATGCAAAAAAAAAAAAAAACCCTACTTTTTTCTTTACTTAGTTTCTATGCCTCTCCTTTTGTTATAATGGAATATTTTCATGTTCTTATAAATTATAAGCCAGATATACCCATTTTTATTCTCTCCAAGACCTCCTCCCTCAGTTATCCTTTCTGTCCTCACACCCAGCCAGTCTCTTATATACCAAAATCCTTATATGTCATAATGCTCTATTAAATCTCATCCTGGAAACAACAGAAAATTTTTGTCCCACATAGATCCTATTACTCATTCATTTGGCTCCCACTCCAGACAAATTTTCAAATAAGCTTTTTATATCAGATATCTCTACTTCACATACCACCATTGTTCCAAAAACAACAAACTGGACTTTTTCCCCTACTTATTAAATTTCCTTTTTTTTTTCTTTTTTTCTTTTTTTTTTGTCTTTTTAGGGCCACACCCATGACATATGGAGGTTGCTAGGCTAGGAGTCCAGTTGGAGCTGTAGCTGCCAGCCTACACCACAGCCATAGCAACATGGGATCCGAGCTGCGTCTGTGACCTACACCACAACTCTCAGCAGTGTCGGATCCTTAACCCACTGAGTGAGGCCAGGGATCGAACTGGTGTCCTCATAGATATTAGTCAGGTTCGTTAAGCTCTGAGCCATGACAGGAACTCCTGTCATTAAAATTCTTTATTCCAGGTAACCAACAACTTCCACAGTGCTGAATATGTATATTTATTTTGAATTTACTATTTATTGGGATTTTCTGTAGCTTTTGATATTAGCGACTACTCTGTTTTGTTGAAAGCCTTCCTCATTTGGAACCATACCCTTCTGATACTTATTCTCTCACAATGCCTCTTCATACTTTACTTTCGTTATTAGATCTTCTATTCTTAATTCTGTATATGGAAGCTTTATAAGGATTTCTACTAGAAGCAGTTCCTTTGGTTTTGTCTAAAATCTTTTCGTATGAGTTTACTTCAAATGCCATAGCTTGAAATAGTGTTTAATAACTGGTATTCTCAAATGTATCTTGACCTGCTCTATTTCCGACCTGGCCCAGTTCACCCCTTCTTAGGCAACCTGGTGGCCCCCTGCTCTTGGGGGCCACCTGGAAGCTGAATTTAGTGAGGACACCTGACTGGCATTGCACATTATAGCCCAGAGCTCCTGGGCTAAACCAATCCTGTAGCCTCAGCCTCCCAAGTAGCTGGGGCTACAGGTGTGTGCCACTGTGCCCAGCCTCTCAAATATATCTCTTGTTTCAGTTGCATACGTTTTCATCCTTGATATGTATTTCTACTTGGAACTATGGAGAAAATCTCAGAAGCAATGTTTCCCAAACAATGCCCCTGATTCCCATAGTTGAAAATGGCACCACTAGTCTTCCTGACTCAGCTCCTAAGTACATTATTTCCATTTCTTCCATCCCACCTCTACTTCTTTATAAGCTTCTGTTTCTTCTATCCCCAGCATATATTTTGATTCTGATCTTCACTATTGACGTCCACTGATATTAATTTGGCCCAGGTTACCATTATCTATTATTCCTCCAAGTTAATCTTCCTTCTTCTTTAAAATTGTTTTATGTTTTTTCAATAGATTCTTCACAGAACAGTAGGAATGATCTGTTAAAACAAAAGCAACAAAATAAAAACACAGTGTAGAGCTTCACCATTAAATGTGTGTCAGTGGCTTATCACTGGTAAAATCCAAACTCTTTATCATGTATCATAAGACATTGCTTGCATGTTGCAGTTCTGCCTTACTCCCCAACCTCATGTTCTACCATGCCTCTCTTTACTGCTATCCTGACACTGCGAGATTCTCTTCTTTGAACAAGCCAGTACCTTTTTGAATTTAGGGCCTTTGCAGACTGTTTTCTCTCATGTTATTATTCTTCCTCCAGTTCTTCACAAAGTTGTTCTATCTTCTTGTAATCTGTATCGCTCAATATGTTTTCACCTTCACATAATATCAACTTTATTCCAGTTGGCCCATAAAATAAGAAAATCCATTGGCCCTTGTACTGGAAGTATAAATGGAATGCAGACTTCAGGTTATTTTATTACAATGTCATCAGCTCTGTTGCTCTGTAATTCTCTGAGGGTTACTTCTGTGGGCTGACTCTGATCTCAGTGTCTACAAATGGCTATAGCATTTCTAAGCTTCATAGCTACATGCTATAGTATCATATATAAGAAAAAACTTCTTCTCTGCTGCTTCTTTATTAAGTTCTAGGTATTTTTAATATCCCCATAAAAGCAACTTTGTTCTCCAAAATTGGAATTCACAATCTTTCTTCAATCAATGTCCATAGAACAGGAAATATCAGCAGCTATTTTAATTAGTCCTGTATCATCTACCTCATTCCTAGGTACTGTTAGCATCCCTCCATACATATAAGTTGTGGTTACACAAATATATATCCAAGTAGTTTCTAAGTGAAAGAGAGATGGTAACTACCATATCCTCTGCAAGGACTCAGTTCAATTATTCTATCTTCAAAGATACCATCTGTGATCATCCTAGCTAAAACAGCTTCCTCCAACTCACTCACTGCTCCAGAAGGTGCATGAAGGCAAAGACTTTATGTTACTACTTTTGTTTATTTCGTTAACTGCTTAAGTGCCTGATACATATTAGATGCTATGTAAGTTTCCTGTTGCTGCTCTAACAAATTATCACAAATTTCACGACTTAAAGTGACACACATTTAGGAGTTCCCGTGATGGCTCAGGGGAAACAAATCTGACTAGGAACCATGAGGTTGTGTGTTCAATCCCTGGCCTCTCTCAGTGGCTTAAGGATCCGGTGTTGCCATGAGCTGTGGTGTAGGTTGCAGACGTGGCTCGTATCTGGCATTACTGTGGCTCTGGTGTAGGCAGGCAGCAACAACTCCGATTAGACCCCAGCCTGGGAACTTTGATATGCCATGGGTGTGGCCCTAAAAAGACAAAAAAAAAAAAATGACACAAATTTATTATCTTATAGGTCTGGACAGCAAAATCCAAATGTATCTCATTGGACTAAAGGTATTAGTATGGCTATCTTCCATCAAAATTTATATAGAGGGAGGAGTTCCCGTCGTGGTGCAGTAGTTAATGAATCCGACTAGGAACCATGAGGTTGTGGGTTTGATCCCTGGCCTTGCTCAGTGGGTTAAGGATCCGGCGTTGTCGTGAGCTGTGGTGTAGGTCACAGATGCAGCTCGGATCCTGCATTGCTGTGGCTGCAGTGTAGGCCAGTGGATACAGTTCCGATTAGACTCCTAGCCTGGGAACCTCCACATGCCGTGGGTGCGGCCCTAAAAAATGACAAAAAATAAAGGGGGGGCAAAAAAATTTATATAGAGGGAGATTTGTTTGTGTGTTTGCTTTAAAGTAACTATGATGACAAAATCAGTACAAGTTGAAGAAAGGAGAATCATACTAAGTTTTAATAAATGCTGTGCTCAGAGAGAGGAAGATAGAACAATTTAGCAGAAATATGTGGCTCTTAAATCACAAAGAAAACTGATATGAGATGCTTTCTATCTGTCTCCAGATCCAGTTTACTTCAGACTTATGAGCATCTATCCTGCTGAAGGTTGCCATTTTCCCTCCCATATGAACAGATTGCACCATTTTTAGTCAATAGTTAATTTGTTTCAATTCTATACCTCATGGTCTTTGCCACATATTTTCTTTCTTGGGCATATGTTAAACTGTTCTAAATGGTCCATCTTCCTATCAAAATGTGCATGCTATTCCTGATCAAATCTCTTCCATTTTGGAGGAAAACTAACCAGGAGAAAGGCAGTATATTTAAAGTGCTAAAAGAAAAAACATCCTGCCAACCAAAAATACTTTACCCAGCAAAGCTGTCCTTAAGAAAAGAAGGAGACAGAAAGGGTTTCTTAGATGTAAAGACTGGGAGAGTTCATCACAACTAGACCTGCCTTACAAGAAATGCTTAGAGGGAGTTCTTGAAATTGAAAATGTAGAATGTAATTAGCAACATATGAGAGAATAAAACTCACTGGTAAAAGTAAGTATGTGCTCAAGTTTAGAATACTCTGATACTGGAGTTCCCTGGCGGCTCAGCAGATTAAGGATCTGGCATTGTCACTGCAGTTACTCTGGCTACCACTGTGCCACAGGTTTGATTCCTGGCCTGAGAACTTCCACATGTCATTGGAGTGGCCAAAAAAAAACTATCAGAATTCTCTGATACTGAATTATGGTATGTAAATCAATTTTAACTCTAATATAAAAGTTATTTAAAATAAAGTTATAAAGTTACTAAAAATGGAGTTCCTGTCATGGCTCAGTGGTTAGCAAACATGACTAGCATCCATGAGGATGTGGGTTTGATCCCTGGCCTTGCTCAGTGGTTTAAGGATCTGGGTTGCTGTGAGCTGTGGTGACTTAGAGCATAAAGGGATAAGGCAGAAAGTGGAGATGTAAATGGTTTTGTATTCAGCCTTCTTTCTCTGATGCTCATGCTGATGAGCATCTTATTTATTTATTTATTTTTTCTATAGGTTAAGTATACCCTGATGGTTCAGTTTATGAGCATTACCAAGGTGAAATTTATCCACCACTGAGCTGAAGACTTGCAGTGAAGCTGTAGTTCAGGGATAATTTAGGACATCATGTAGGCCAGATTTAATTTCTCATATACATTAGAGGGAAGTGAGTTTAGAAAAGGGGAAGTTGACATCTGGATTACAGTGATGTAACTACTTACTTGCAGATGGAAGATGATTTAATTATTCTAGGAATTCTTATCCGTATAGATACAGTGCCATTAAAATGAAAAAAAAAAAAAAACAAACCTTACTGTGTCATTTAGAATGCTTCTAAACAGAACTTTATTTAAATGAGGACCCACAGTATGTTATATTCCATGTGATATGAACTTTAAATTATGCAATGTTAGGGCTGTAAGTAGCAGCTTTTACTGAGTGCAATGGACAGGCACAAAGGTAAAAGAGAATGGAGAGCAAGAGTAGTATGAAGAGGGGAGTATACTTTAAATTTTGAGATTCAGAAAACAACCAAAGACGAGAAGACTCTTGAGTCATGTTCTTCTACTTTAAATTTTGAGATTCAGAAAACAAAGACGAGAAGACTTTTGAGTCATGTTCTTCTACATGCAATAATCCATCTGTCAGATGATTTTTTTTTAGTTATTTAAAGGTCGGCATGTTTATGAACCCTACCACTTCCCCACATGCCCCATCTGCAGTAATGCCGGGCAACTTGCCAAGGGCGTTCACAGGCAGAGGGCATTCAAAGAAAGTATTTGTATTCCGGAGTAGTACACAGAAAATCATGTAATTTCAAGTTCTGACTAATGTACAGATATAAGTAGCAACCCTTAAGATGAGATAAAAACAACTCTACTGTTGCTGAGTTGTAAGCAAGTAAATCAGAAAAATTCTGCATCTTCAGACTGATAGGAAATGAAAGGAAAAAACTCAGTGCAACTAGGTTATCAAGTGCAACAGCAGAAGATACCCCATTACAATGAAATGTAAGAGAGTAAGACAGTGTCTAAGATAATAAGAGACTTAAAAGTGATAATAAAATGTTCTTAAAAGAATAAAGTAATTTTTCTAATGCTATACAGGAATATCATTGCATCTTCATTAAGAGGTACCTAAGGCTTTCCTGTTGTGGCTCAGCGAGTTAACGACCCAGCATCATCTCTGTGAGAATGTGGGTTTGATCCCTAGCCTCACTCAGTGGGTTAAGGAACCCGCGTTGCCACAAGCTGCAGTGTAGATCACAGGTGTGGCTCAGGTTTGGTGTTGCTGTGGCTGTGGGGTTGGCTTTAGCTGCAACTCCAATTTGACTCTTGGCCTGGGGACTTCATATGATGCAGGTGTGGCCATAAAAAGAAAGAAAAACTAAATAATTTTTCTAAAAAAAGATACCAGGTATTAGCATCCAGCTCACATGAGGACGCAGAGAGAGTGCAGTCACCTGCACCAGGAAGAGAGTGCTTAGCAGAAACTGAATGGGCTGAAACCTTGATCTTGGGCTTGTAGCCACCAGAGCTGTAGGAAATAAATTTCTATTGTTTAAGCCACCCAGTGTGTGGTAGTTTGTTTTGGAAATCCAAGCTGTAATCAGACTTGCACTTTTGCATGATTTAGAATGTGAAATCTGGTACTCGGCCTCATAGGTATGGAAGTCCACACCCTCCTCCTGTATAGAAAGGCTGCATGGAGAAACCCTGGAGTGTGAGACACCATATGAAGAGAGAGGGCATGTGAGGACCTGAAGAAAACTGAAAATCCAATTCGTCTCTCCCCCATTCATTTGCAGCCATATGAATGATGTAACATGGACCAAAGGACCCATCACATTTTCTCAAAAGAAGTGTAACACATGAAATCGTTGTTTTATTTTATTTTATTTTATTTGGTTTTTAGGGCCACACCCATGGCTTATGGAACTTCCCAGGCTAGGGGTTGAATCAGAATTGCAACTGCTGACCTATACCACAGCCACAGCAATGTGGGATCTGACCGCATGTATGGCCTACAGCACAGCTCATGGCAGTGCCAGATCCCTGACCCACTGAGCAAGGCCAGAGCTCGAAGCCACATCCTCATGGATACTAATCGAATTTGTTGCTATCGTGCCACAGTGGGAACTCGACAATCACTGTTGTTTTAAACCACTACATTCTGTGATGGTTTGTTTTGTATCAGTTGTTAACTCAAACAGGCAAGTGGCTTGAAAAAGATGTTTGGGAATGTGCATAGTTCAGTCATGGTTAAAAAAAATAAGGTGTAAGGTAAGAAACAGATGTAGTTCATTAGGGATATTACCAAGAAAATTTATAATGGAATTACAGTATTTAGTATAATAATATGTTCTTTATTATTCAACTAATACATACAGTTTTTGTCTGAATTGTACATTTCTTTCTTAAATCACTGTGTTAGAACACAATAATAAACCAGGTATACATAGTCTCTGGCTTTCAAGCTAGCTTGAAGGAAATTTGATCACAAAAAAAACTGTGACTCCAGACCTTTCTGTCTTCCCCCTATGGAGGAAGCTAGAAAGAGTATCTCTCCCACCCTAATGGGAAAAAGGCGGATAATTTATATTATCATAATGTTTATATAACCCAACAGAGACATAGGGTTACAAGGCAACCAAGTATTATGAAGTCTTAAGCAAAAACAGGCACCTCAGATGGGGACAGATGTGAGCACTGTGTAAGGGTAGCAACATGAAGACAGTCAGCTCCCATAAAGCAGGAAGAAAGAATTCAGTTACAAAGTTTAAGAAATTACTAAAGTCCAAGTGTGTGTTTGTTAGTATAAAATCCAAGGAGACACACACACATACACGCCCTTCTCTGTGGACCACTGCAGCACTCCCTGAGAAAGCCCATGCTGTTTCCTCTTATTACATTATCTTATTTACCCTAAGTAAGTGAGTAGTGTCCTAAATTTAATCCTAAATTTATAAAGCTGAAGTTGTATAAAATGATGAATGATGACCCCCACCTATTAGGGGTCTCTTTTTTTTTTTTTCCAGTAGTGTTTGATATATAGAGTAAGAACTGAACATATAAGCATATATGCCTCATCCTTTCTGATGTTGAGAAGATGACTTTCTGCAAGTAGTCCAGACTAGAGCACCAGCCTAGATACTTTGGTTTAAGTTGGAGGACTACAGGATCAATTTCAACTTCACGAAATCTTGTAGGGTTCTGTTCAGGTGTAAATGAGCTTAGACAACAGAACAGTAGTTTGGTGGTACAACACTGGGGACATATGATGGTTGTGGCAGAACTTTGATTCTTTGCTGTTTGTGACTTTTGCATATCTAATTCATGAGCTGGGATATTCTTACACAGAACAGTTTATGGCTGACCAAACTAGGCATAGTCTTGCTTCAACATCCCATGAATGGTTGATGTTTTAATGTTGGATTTTATGCTCATTAACAAACACAAGTTTACATTTTACAAACTTCAGACCTCCATTGCCAGGCCATGAACCCTGGAAAACGGCACCTTTTCAATAATTTTAATAATTTGCACAATTCTTACTTTCTCCAAGAAAAGTGTTATATGATTTAATGAATACCTGACATACAATGGCTAAGTAGTAAAATACTTTGAGTACATACAATACTTTTGCCTTTAAAAGTTTTGATTATAATCCATGACTAATATAAGCTGTACTGTTTTAGTTAATGTTTTCTATTTTCTGTACTTGAATTGTGATTAAATATTATGAAACAGGTCTCTGTAAATGTATAACTTAACCAAAATCTAATACCAGCCTATTCATATCACCTTTTCATAGAAGTTTCATGAGTCCTCAGAGTTAAGATACACACAAGCCTACACCACCAGGCTTGGTAAACTATAAATAGTTATCAACTAGTAACAGAAAAACAAAAAGGAGTATTATATAAAGCCATAATAAAAATTCTTTGTGGAATTGCCCCTGTAGTTTATTAATGAAATTGTAACACAAAATTCTAAGATAATTTTTGTTCATAACTTGAATCTGAAATGCATAAATTTAAAATATCAAGCAAATATTAGATATTTATCTTATAATTTCTTGACTTTAAGAATTTTATCTTGATATTTACAAAAGACTTTTAGTTAATTATTTTATTTAGATTTTCAGGTCCATAATAAATTTATTCATGAAGGGTATCTCACTTTTGTTGAGGCAATGATGTGGGTCACCATTGTTTCCTTTATCTTGTGTTTTGAAAGAGGATTAATGGCATGTGATTTGACTTCGAATTCTTTGAATATTATATGGCAAATGAACCATAAATCTCTTTATTGCAGGAATCATATCAAAAGGATTATCCATATTTATTTTGAATTTCTAGTTCAGAGTCTCAAATTTGAGCCAAAATTATAATATGAGCAGCTGGTAAATACTTCCGTATCTCTTGTAATTACCAATATAATGGAAAATTTGAGAAATAACAGAATAAATTACCCAAAATTTTATACATATTCTCTCAAAGCACAAATTTTTTTTTTTGCATTATAGCTGGTTTACAGATTTCTGTCAGATTTTCCAACTGCACCATGTGGTGACCCGATTACATGTACATATATGCATTTGTCACATGTAATTAGATATAGTTCCCCGTGCATTAGAGTTGGAGCTCCTTGCTATTCCATCATTAAAGCATTAGTTATCCCCACTCCCTCCCACCCCTCCCCCACTCCTCCCCCGCCCGCTTGGCAACCACAAGTCTGTTCCCCAAGTTCGTGATTTTCTTTTCTGTTGAGATGTTCATTTGTGCAGTGTTTTATTCTCCAGTTATAAGAGATTTCATATGACATCTGTCTTTCTCC
>PVHT020000230.1:9848595-9911577 GCA_004024745.2 Catagonus wagneri
TAATTCGTTCCTCTGCATTATTCAAACTGCTCTTTATTGCCTTTAGCTCAGTTTGCATCTCTGCAAATGAGTTTTCTAGCTTTTCTTGGCTCCTCCTTATGATTTCTAGCTCCTTTCTAAAGGACTCTGCATTGCTGTTTGCATCTTCTCTTAATTTCTGGATATTCAGCCTTAATTCTTCAAGTATTTTCATTACCTCTCTTCTGAACTCCATTTCTGACAGACACAGAGGTCAGTTTCATTGCTGGCTGCTTTAAAAGACTTGTCCTGTTCTTTTAACTGGGAATGGTTTTTGAGCTTCTTCATCTTGTTTGTGGTTTTCTTTTTCTGTGGGTTTGGGGAGGCCACGCTGTAGACTTGGAAGGCTACTTCTAGGGAGGAGCTCCCCTTTGTATTTTTTGGTGGGGTTTCTATTTATTTTTGGTGTAGGAGTTTGACTATTTGCTGTCTATTTCTTTGTAATGAGCAGGCTGTTATCTCAGTGGTACTCTGAGTGTTCTCTGTGAGAGTGTAGGAATGGCTAAAGTCTACAGTGGAAGCCTAGTCTCTACGCTCTCAATTGCAGGAAGGTGGCGCTGTCCACTCCTACTTGCCCAGCCCTGGGAAGTGATCACGAGCTCTAGGCAGATCTACCAGGTGTCTTAAGCATTTGGTAATAGCAGCAGCAGGAAGTATGATTTCCCCTGGGAGTGAGAGCTGCGGAAAACTAGTGTTCGATTGCAAAGTCCTCTTTGAGGTGACTGGAACCACAAGCGGTACCCGTCAGAGGCTGGCTCAGCAGGCTGGCATTTGTTCCGCCCTTCCGCTGATGCTTTCTCGTCTGTTGGGGTGGGCGGCAGCGGCTGGCGCTGGCCCCGCTCCTCTGCAAAAGCTAGCTCCGTGTGGTCGCGTACTGCTCCGCCCGCCAGAGCTACCAACTCTGTGGGCTGACGCAGTCGCCTAGGTCTGTGGACCGGCCCAGGGCCCCGCCACCCCCACTGATGCTGGCTGGCGCAGGCGCCTAGGTCCACAACCTGGCGCCGCGCTCCGCCCACGGGCTTCAAGACACGGCTCCGCTCCCGCCGCCGCGGCTGTAGCCTCCACTGGCTCCTACCCACTTCCGCTCTCTTTGGCGGGTCACCCTCGCCCCGCCCAGCACGCTAGTTCAAGTCGCTTCCTATGGCGGCCAGCCCCTCCTCCTCTCCTCTTCCCTAACAATGGAGGCTTGGCTCGCCTGCGGGACCAGGCTTCCTCAGTTCCCTCAGTCCTGGTTTCGCTTTCCACAAGTCATAGAATATCGCTGTTCCTTGTCCTATTCCCGCAATCTCCACGGCCACCGACCTCTGCCCTCTCGCAGGGACTAACCTTAGGAACCTGTGTCTTAGCTCCCAGGCACCACCCGGCGCCTCAGGCTGTGGTGTCTGCGCTGGTGTTCAGGTCTCTAACTCCGATTTTCCTATCTCAATCCAGCTGCAGCGTTTTTCTCAGGCTTTGATGTCCCTCTAGTTCCGATGGTCTTGATCCGCTGATCGTTGTTTAGGTTTCTTCCCAGGAAACTTTTCTTTTTCACAGCTCACTCCCTGGAGTGCTGGTTACGGTCCTAATTGCTTTTCTCACTCACCTTTTTTTTTTTTTTTTTTTCTTCACTTGTTCTACCCAGTTATTTCAAGGGTTTCTTGCAGTTTTTGGAGGTTTAAATTAATCAGCATTCAGATGATGATTTGTCCAACTTGTTTTATATTTAGATGCGTTTTTTGGTGTATTTGTGGGAGAGGGTGAGCGCGACCTCTTACTCCTCCGCCATCTTGCCGCAGTCCCTTCCACAATTTTTTTTGAAATAATAAGTTAACACACTTGAACTTTTTAGTGAACAAGTCACTAAATTACTGTTGTCACCTGGAAAAGTTCAACTTTAAAATAAGAAAACCTAGATTTGAATCATGGCTCAGCAATTTGTTACTCATATGTTCAGGATGAAATTAACTTTATAAATCTCAATTTCCTTATGTACAATAGGGTGTTTTAAAGATGAAATAAGACAAGTAAAGCACTTTGCACAATCCCAAACCATGATAGAGCTGAATTATCATTAGCTTGTTTTGTTATTTTGGAGAGAAATTTTTTTCCACATTTCACCATCTCTAGGAAAAGGTATTTCCATCTACAGTTTTAGCCACTGGACTTATAGTTAACTACTGCCAGGTGTGTTACCTGAATAGTGGAAGACAAATATTGATTAAAAATCCTCAATTAGGTGTTACTAATCTATCAAAAACCCTAAATTTTGCATATTAACTTTCTTGTTCTTCTCTGTAAACTTAAACTTTCCCTCAGGTAGAGGGTTAGGAATAAGCAAGCTTATTCTCACGTCTTACTTTTATCTTTAAGTAAACATACATATTTTTATTACTAAAAAAGGTCATGTTACATTTCCTATTTGATCTCTCTGTTGTTTTCTGTCTCAATTATTTTAGAACCATATTTAAATAGAAAGATATTGATTGCTGGTCCTGTTTGAATTCAGTAATTATTACCCTGTCTCATGGAATGATTTTGAGGGAAAAAGGATAATCCATGTAAAAGAGCTTAGAAAGAGGCATGGTGCATGTTAAATGTTAGTTGTTATAATTCTTAATGTTTTTCAAAAAACTAAGCCTTCTCAAGAATTATTTGAAGTACAAAGAAGATCAAAAGAGCTTATTGCTTGTATATCATTTTAACTAATACATTACGTAAGTATAATGATTTTCCAATTCAGGGCATGAGTTAGACTGCATCCTGAGATATTTTGTTCTTGAAAAAGATCATAGATGTATAAACATCACAAGCTTTCAAAATCATCTCAATTAGTCACACTATACTAGAAAAATATCTCAGTGGAACAAAAATTTCACAATGGGATTAGTGGAATAAAAAATTCAAAATAGGATTAGCAATACATACAATTTCAATAATAAAATAAAAGTAATGATTATACTTTTAGTGCTTGAATGAATGAGATTCTAACAAGTAAAATATTTTACTGTCATTTGAAGAAAATAAACATATTTAAATAACCCTTTTGACCCCTACCTTGTCTACTAAGAATTCTAGTACCTTGGGTTATTATATTACATTGTAGCAGGGTAAGAGCATAAGCATTTAGGTATTAAATAAGCAGAAAAAAGAAGTTTATATTTGCAACAATTTTACAACATTTTTTGGCATAAAGCAATATCTCATTTATAACTTTTGATGACTGTAAACCATGATTGAAAAATGAGCATCATAAAAATTATGGTAAATCTTGATTGTATCCTAGATTAATAGAATGTATTCAAACATATTAGCAAAATCAGTCGTATTGGAGCTGAGATTGTCACAAAATATGTAATACTGTGTGGAACATTATACCTAAGAAACAATTTCACATCAGTGAACTAGCATTTTCATCATACAAATCCTTCAGGTAGTATGAAATATTTCTATTAATATATAGCAGAAGAATAGACATTTGGAGAAGTAAAGAAATCCCCTTAAAGTGATGAGGGGATGACAATAAGAGTTTAATTCTGTTCTGTTGGTGTTAGATTCAGATATCCCAGCGAGTTTCTCTTTTTAGCACATAGAGTAAAATATGTATATATTTTTGGTATTTTTGTCCTTTTAGGGCTGCACCTGCTGCATATGGAAATTTCCAGGCTAGGGGTCCAATTGGAGCTGTAGCTGCCAGGCTACGCCACAGCCACAGCAATGCAGGATGCAGGATCCAAGCCGCTTCTGCTACCTACACTACAGCTCACAGCAAAGCCAGATCCTTAAATCACTGAGCAAGGCCAGGGATCGAACCCACATCCTCATGGATACTAGTCGGGTTTGCTAACCGCTAGCCATGATGGGAACTCCTAAAAGCCATTTTTTTGTACAAAGCACTGTGGTAAAAAGACCAAGATTTCTCACATAAGAAGCTATGTGCACTGAGGCAGCTCCCAGCGCAGCCTTCCCAAATGGTGAGGATTTTAATAACCAGCCTTAATAATGAAGTAGTATAATATTTGATCAACCATTAGAAAGCTTTGATAGAGTTTTACATGTTTCTATTTCCTGGTGAAGTCAATGATATTAATATTATTAATTATACATTGTTCTCTAATTTTAGTTCATTATTATATGGTATATAGATATCATCTTAAGGCACCATAAGAACTTTTAAAATTTTTGTATAGTATACCTTAATTAACAAATAAAACTAATTATATTTAAAAGTAAACACTTTTGCACCAGCCATTCAATTTTTTGAATGCTAAAATGTGCATTTTAGATCACCACTATTCACTTTTACTTGAATTGAAATGTTTGATAAGAATTTTAAAGCTTATTGGAGTTCCCGTCATGGCTCAGTGGTTAATGAATCCTACTAGGAAACATGAGGTTGCGGGTTCAATCCCTGGCCTTCCTCAGTGGGTTAAGTATCCGGTGTTGCCATGAGCTGTGGTGAAGGTTGCAGACATGGCTCGGATCCTGCGTTGCTGTGTTTGTCTGTGGCAAAGGCCAGCAGCTACAGCTCCTGTTAGACCCCTAGCCTGGGAACCTCCATATGCCACAGGTGCGGCCCTAGATAAGGCAAAAAGACAAAAAAAAAGAATTTTGAAGCGTATCAGTTGGCATTTTGTAATAGATTGGAAGCTTTAAAATATTTCTTTCTTTTTTTGTCTTTTTGCCTTTTTTATCTAGAGCCGTAACCGCGGCGTATGGAGGTTCCCAGGCTAGGGGTCTAACAGGAGCTGTAGCTGCCGGCCTTCGCCACAGCCACAGCAATGCGGGATCCGAGCCGCGTCTGCAACCTTCACAACAGCTCACGGCAACGCCGGATCCTTAAAGCCACTGAGCAAGGCCAGGGATCAAACCCGCAACCTCATGGTTCTTAGTTGGATTCGTTAACCACTGAGCCACGAAGTGAACTCAAAAAAATATTTATTGAATTGTTCTTGATCTTTCATGACGTAACACTAAGAACACTGAATATAATGTAATCAAACATGTAATTTTATGTGGCATCGTATATTTAAAAACAAAAACATAGGCTATAGTTCCCTCTTCAGCTGCATTATTGCCCTGAGACAGACTTTTGTAAATCATTTTGCATTAAAGCTCATAAATCATATATTTGACTCTCTGAACTGCCATAGGAAATAGTGCAAAAAAAGTTATTTCAGACCAAATGTTAATAAGATGTGGATTATTGCTATAATACTGTGGATTGCTAACTGATAGTAGAAATACTTGTGCTAAAGGAAAGATTTTCACAATAAATTAATGTTTTCTGATGATATTTGAACAGGTACTATTTTTATTTTAATACATACTGAAAGAAAAATTTACGTAAAATTTTACTATCATTTCATTAAACTACTACTAAATTAATAGGAGCATAAAAATATATTTTACCTTTTATAAACCCATTCAAATCTATCATGCTTAAAAATAATCTTATTTAAGTGATATTATAGGAGCTATTATTCTAATTACACATTCAAAAAGGAGAATAGGTCTTTAAAATTAAGGAAGCCAAATATAAAAACTGTAAGATAGTACTAGCCAGAGTGTCTCTTTAAGTATATTTTATATACTTTTTTATTGATTAAACTATACTAGTGGAAATGTATGGATCCAAGTCCATGATTGTTCTTGGAACTAAAGCCTTCCTTAAAACTACATCTAATTAAAATTTTTTAAAGACTTGATTGATTCAGTTTTATGTTACTTGTTTAAACTAGTCACAGAATAGTGGACAGAGTGAGTAATTCTAAGACGTAATGTGAGGTGTGCCTTCACAGATAAATCAAAATGATTTGGAATTCTAAAGAATGTTCAGATGCAGCTTAATTTGTACTTCTGTATGAACATTTCCTCTTAGAGAAGATCAAAGCAAATCTGCATTCTATATGAGAAAAGAGTTAATGTTCTGTTTGCCTAGCAAGCCAGATTTGGTCTGTAATCTTTGGTTAATATCATCAATATATGTTTCAGTATGTTTTACATACCACATGTCTATTTTTCTAAATATATCCAAGAAAAGCTATTAAATCATAACATTTAGCAAATATTCTCATTCTCATTTCTATAACAAGATTGTATCATTCCTTTCTGTACTGTAACGGCATTACATCCTGTTGTGAATCATATTATAAAGAGTTGAAAGAATGTTATGAATCTCCGAAGAAAAATTAAGACAACTATTATCTGCATTCTTATGCTTTATTATCCTAGATATACAGTCTTTCCAAAAAAAGTCCTTAATCTTTTAAATCAAAATATTTTTTAAAAAAGCCAAGAATTCAGCTATTGGAGGAATCATAAATATAAACTCAATCTAAATACTCAGAGAATAAAGAGATTTCCCAAAGCTATCATACTTTACGGAAATATTACTTTTACCAAATAAAACAGAGGGAACAGTTGTCTACTGACAGTTTTGTTCACATGGCTCTAGTCAGCAGGAATGTTATGAGTCCCTGTTGCCCATGTGAATCATCCAAACATGTTTTCATTGAGAAGAGAGCGATTAGAGAACTATTTTTATAAAATAAGTCATGTCCTTTTGGGATGGCATCATGAGCTAGAAATTTTTGCAATATAGCTTATGTTTATTTTTCTTCTACCTTCACTTTAAGCCAGAGATGAATTTGGTCTATTCTGTCACTTAATGAATGCAAATTCTGTAGGTGTGCCTACTAAACATGCAATAATATTTCAGATGGAATTTTATTACAGGGTGTACCTATCAAAGAACTGCAATCAAAGGCCTAGGTGTTCTGTTTACTTTTCCTTCCAAATCTCTTCTCATCCATCCTCTGTGTTGACTTCATTCTCATGTTGATAATAGGGTGGCATTAGCAAAACAAGACCTCATCAGACCCAGACAAAAAAGTAAGACTGTGTCTTTTGGGGGAATCTGATAATCGAGAGACCCTCTCATCAAATTTCCCCATTTCTTAAATGATCCCTGACAAGGTAAATAGGATTTCACTTTAGAACTGATATAATAGTGGCAGGGTCTTCAGATTCCCCTGGATACAAAGCTGCAAGGAGGGGAGTGATAGACATGAACAGCTAAGGTTCTGTAAAGAAGAGAAGGAAAGAATGCTGGAATGCAACTAACAGTTTCCATCATACCGTCTATACTAAAGAGACTAAAAATATGTATATATACTAATTACTGTAATGCATAGTGATATGTATACAAATATAAGTTACCATACTGTTCATTAAAACAAATTCCAGGAATTCCCTGGTGGCTCAGGAGTTTAAGGAGCTGGCATTGTCCCTGCTGTAGCTTGGGTCACTACTCTGATGTGGGTTCAATCAATCCCTGGCCTAGGACCTTCTGCAGGCATGGCCAAAAAAGAAAAATCAAAGCAGTCATTTACTATCAGTGATTGATGATCTAAATATCTATACCTAAAAAGTCTTCATATGGGTCAAGGGAATAGGCCTGTAGACAAAGTATCTTCTGGCACTTTGAATTTTTTCCAGTGTATTCGCCATATAAAATTAACACATTATCCAAGTAATTATTCATGTCAATCATTCACTAAGCAGTGATTGAGCATTTTTTAAAAATATGTATGAGCTAAAAGGAATGAAAACCAAGGTAAATATTTATTGACATTGAGGCTAAATGGTAACAATTAGTAACAGGTGTCACTAAGCCAATAGGAGTTTTGGAATTTAGATTTGATATAAAATGCAATGAGAATAGTAAAATAACTTTTGTAAGAGTACTGAACATTGGTAAAGAAGTCTATCTAGTTAAACAGTATACGAACATGGATACACTTAGAAGCAATTATTTAGTATAATGCACTAAAAAAGTACAGAACCTTTAAGGAATGGACACTTGTTTTTCCCTTGTCACTAACTCGTGGCATTTTTTTCTTCCTTTTTCTTAAGCATGCTTTCTCCATGTATTAAGGGAGGTTAACTCTATGGTTTAGGATTTTGTAACCCTTACTGCCAGTACTTGCTTCTGGAAGAAAAAAGGTTAAGCATCTCTCCAGCATCCATACCAATCTCTAAAAATAATATTTATTGGCTAAGCTATATTCTCACATCAATAGCAAGGGAGTTGAAGTAAGTTGACATGTGGCAGGGGAGACTGTTTCCCAAAGGAAGGGGTGCAAAGTTAATGAAAGTAGGTCTCTATTAAATGATATTTAGCGAGAAAAGAAAAATCTTTATTCATAGCTTAAGTACAAATGGTAAAGAAATAAAACAGCCTTGAATCTTAAGGTTTATATTGTCATGAGAACTGGAAAAATAGAAGTTTCACTGATAAATGCTGGAAGATATATTATTCTCTTACAGCCCCAAAGCCCTTAAGTAGTTGACAGTTAGTCAAAAATAGGATTTGAATGAATGCAATCGTATAAATGAATGAAAAAAAAAGTTGATTTGAGCAGATCATTGAAATGTGTGTCAAGCCTTGTATTGAAAATGCAAGGAATAAGATGACCCAGTCTTTATCTTCAATGATTTGAACACTATTGGAGAAGATTATACACATAATTATTGTTAAAAACTCACAGGTGATGATTACTATTTGAAATATGCCAACAAAGAATTCCAGAGATAAAGGCAAGATGATTGTTTTCTTCCTCAGCAAAAACTTTCTTTGATGTCTGTTTCCACAAAATGCTCAGTTGGGACTTCAGGACAAGATGCTTTGGGGGAGATTTTTTCAAATGTCACCCACCAAAGTAGGGTTTTTTTTCCATTTTAAAAATCTTACTGAAGTTTAGTTGATTTATTACAACAGTGTGTTAATTTCTCCTGTACAACGAAGTAATTCATGTATGCATATACTCATACCTATTCTTTTTCAGATTCTTTTCCCATATAGGTTATCATAGAATATTGGGTAGAATTCCCTGTGCTATACTGTAGAAGCCTGTTGACCATTTCATATACAAAAATGTGCATTGCCAGTCCTAAACCTCTAATCCATTCCTCCCTGTCACCTTTCGCTTTAGTAACCGTGTTTGTTTTTGAAGTCTGTGGGTCTATTTCTATTTTGTACATAAGTTATTGTGTATCTTTTTTTAGATTCCACATATCACTTCTTCATGTAATATATGATATTTCATATCACTTATAAATGAATATCACTTACATAAGGGATATAATGTTTATTTTTATCTAACTTGCTACACTTAGTTTGATAATCTCTATGTCCATATGTTTTGCGCAAATGATATTATTTTCTTCTTTTTTATATATAATAATGTTCCATTGTATATATGTACTGCATCTTCTTTAGCCATCCTCCGTCAGTGCATCCATGTCTTGGCTATTATAAATAGTGCTGTAATGAACATTGGGGTGCATGTCCCTTTTTGAATTATTGTTATCCCTGAATATATTCCCAGGAGTGGGGTAACTGGATCATATAGTAGTTCTATATTTAGTTTTTTAAGGAACTTCCTTACTGTTCTCCATAGTGGTTGCACCAGCTTACATTCCCACCAACAGTGTAGGAGGGTTACTTTTTCTCCACACCCATTCCAGCATTTATTGTTTGTAGACTTGTTGATATGACCATTCTGACTGGTGTGAAGTAATACCATAATGAAGTTTTGATTTAAAGTTCTCTAATGATTAGTGATGTTGAGCATCTTTTCATGTGCTTTTTGGCCATCTTTCTGTCCTCTTTGGAGAAATGTCTATTTAAATCTTCTGCCCATTTTTTGGATTGGGTTGGGTTTTTTTTTTTTTTTTTTTCTTTTGACATTGAGCTACAGGAGTTGTTTTATATTTTGGAGATTAATCCCGTGTCAGTTGTTTCATTTGCAAAAATTTTCTCCCAGTCTTTGGGTTTTTTTCATTTGTTTATGATTTCCTTTGCTTATGTGCAAGCTTTTAAGTTTAATTAGGTCCCATTTGTTTATTTTCATTTTTATTTCGATTACTCTAGGAAGTGGAACAAAAAAGATAATACTGCAATTTATGTCAAAGAGTGTTCTGATTATGTTTTCCTCTAAGAGTTTTATAGTATCTTGTCTTACATTTAGGCCTTTAATCCATTTTGAGTTTATTTGTGTGTATGGTGTTATCTCTAACATTATCTATAATTAATGTTCTAATTTCATTCTTTTACATGTAGCTGCCCAATTTTCCCAACACCACTTACTGAAGAGACTGTCTTTTCCCCTTTGTATATTCTTTACTCTTTTGTTATAGATTATTTGGCTATAGGTGCATAGGTTTATTTCAGGGCTTTGCATCCTGTTTCCTCCATCTATAGTTCTGCTTTTGCACCAATACCACACTGTTTTAATTTCTGTAGCTTTGTAGTATGGTTTGAAGCTAAGGAGCCGAATTCTTCCAGATCTTTCTCAGGATTGCTTTGATGATTTGGGGTCTTTTGTGTTTCCATACAAATTGTGTACTTTTTTTCTGGTTCTGTGAAAAATAAGGCATGATGGTTAATGTCAGATAGTTTGAAAACGCTGAATCAGAGATAACATTTTAAATGAAATTATATATGCCTGTGGCTTTGATGATGGATAGGATATTCACTGAGTGCTGGCTGACAGTATGCAAGAAGAGAATATATTCCATATATGACTTTATATGCTTAAAGAAATCAATAAGCAATGACATTCTGAATAGCAAACATTACAAATTTTCAAATAAATGATGTCATTGTAAAGTAAAAACAAAGCTCTGTTGTGAGTTTATAATATAAACAGTTCTTTACAATAGCTACACATTTAAGAAAATTACATTATTGTTGAAAGCTCTCTCTGTAGTTACATTTAATATATTTATATAACATAGTATATCACATTAATTTATATATTTAAAATGGATGATGTGAGATATTTTAATGAAAAAAATATCCCTTAAGATATTTCACTGAGGGAGTTCCAGCAGAAACAAATCTAAATAGTATCCATGAAGATGTGGGTTTGATGCCTACCCTTGCTTGGTGGTTTGGGGATCTGGCATTGCTGTAAGTTGTGGTGTAGGTCACAGATGTTGCTCGAATCCCATGTTGCTGTGGCTATGGTGTAGGCCATTGGCACAGCTCTGATTTGACTTCTAGCCTGGAAACTTCCATATGTCACAGCATGGCCATAAAAAAAGCAAAAAAAAAAACCAAAAAAGACATTTCCTTGAAAAAAGTAACAAAGAGATATTTTTTGATCTTTTGAGACAGAAATTACAATATTGTGATGTCAAATTGTCTTCCTTTTTACTTGGAAAGTGGCTTATTGGGATTTAAGAGATTAGAGTAAACTGATTTTACATAGTATTTTGAATATTGGCTTAAATAGAATGTTTTATTAATAATCAGTGTGTTAAACTTTATGAATATTATAATATATAATGACATATAATTATATAATAATACATATAATGTAATATATATAATAATGCTATAATATATATTACTATAACACTTTGATGTGATACATCAATTTATTCAGCTATTTTTTTTTGAAATTTTCAGATAAACTCTTTGAAAAGAAATCTCAGAATAATTTTCATAGTTGTGTTCAAATACACGCAGGGAAAATTTATCAGGAACCAGCTCGGCTTCCTGGGCAATGCTCCACAGTGGCTTAGAGGAAACTCTCCTGGTGTTAATTGGCAGTTTGTTTTTCACAGGACCCCTATGGCTAATTGATGTCCCTGGAGCTGTAAGGAAGGGAGAAATGAGAGAGAAATGATCCAGTTCCCTGTTCTGATTCCTTAATTATAGAAAACTGCTGAAACAAACAAACAAAAAATATATATAATCCAAACTTCATTGTCCTTTATTCCCACTCAGTTTTACATTCATTTGAATAATGTGGATTCTGCTCATAGATATTTATACTCAAAGAAAACTGTTTCTGAAAATATATTTTTCTCTTTCAGAAATATGGGATTGACATCCTGCCTTAACAGCCCAGGGTAATCGTTATCCTATTTTGAAAGAGAGACTGTGTTACACTAAGGAGACGAATATATACTTATACATTGTCAAGGTTATAGCTATAATTTTAGTAGAAACACAGTTTTAATATAAATTCTCACATGTATTTAATCCACCACATATGTCTTTTGACTCATAATATTAACTTGATTTTGTTAAGACATTCTTCTTAACTTCATTTTGTCTTGACCTACAGAGTTACTCTAAAATATCTTCCATAAAAAAATATTTGAATCATGTTTTCATTAATATTTTAGTGTTTCTTTTTCTGTAATGGGGTGATTTTGTTTCTGCTTTAAGTGAAACAGAACCCAGGCCAAATACAATATGATTAATTCAAAGTATGGGAATGTGTGGAATAATTTTTCTTGCTGTTTCTAGTCCATTCCCTACTCTTCTCCATTCTGTAGAGAGCTTAGGATAACTGGCCCTCCCCCTCCCCCTGGGCAATCTTGTCCACTAGCTTCTCCTTTGTTTTAAGCAATACTGAGAACAAGCAATATGTCAGGAAAGGGCAGATTGAAATTGGGCTTTGTATTCCTTTGGCTCCTTCTCTCTGTAATGTCATGAACTGTGGTTTTTTTTTTGGGGGGGCGTGTTTTTTTTTTTTTTTAATACCACCTAAATCCAGCACTTCTATCACTTGGTTCTGTCTTTTTTCTGGCCCACTAGGTGATCCCTCCTCTTACCCTTTTAGTTGTAAGTGGGCCAATTCATGCTACCACCATGTCCTGCCCTGTCTGTCTTGAGTTTCCTAATACCTTTGTTAAAAGGTGCCATTATTAAATTATTTTCAAATTAACTTGTGTGCACCATCTCTTTCTTTCAAGACCATGAATGTTTCAGGCAGCATTTTTTTTCCTGCCACTGGTGTTCTTATTTTGATAAACTGTAGCAATATCATTAAATATCTATTAGAACTTAGTAGAGTATAACACACATTACAGTTAATGTGTGTACTTGCCTTCCATTCTATTAGATTGTAAGTATTTTGATAGCAAAGACCTTGTCTAATTCATTTTACCCTCTATAGAACACCTGTCACAGAGATTTACATTGTAGGAACTCAAGGAATATTTTCTAAAGGTTGAATTTATTTATGGGTAAATTAATTCTGGGTGAATTTATTTGTTATTTATTTCATCTTTGCATGCATGGGAAATAAAACTCTCTTAAATATATCTTTATTTTTCTCTTCAAAGTGAGTTTTATTGAGTGTATAAACAATTCATTAGTAAATAAAGTAATTCATTTCTTTCTAGCTGAGTAATGTATTACAAGAGTTGTAGGTAGAAGTAATAGCATATAAAGAGCTTAGATTTTGTGGTTCCTTTACAAATTTTTAATGAAGGGTAAATTGATCCTTAAAACATCATATATGAAATGAAAATACAAATATTTATGGAGAAATATGCATAGTACACATAGATTATGTAAACACACAAATGTATATATGCTTCTCTATATGTATAGGAATAATTTTGCATAATGCCTTCCAAATATCAAAAGCTTGAGAAAGAATAGTTATTAGATGATCCTTCACTTGACCTCTTATTTGTGCTATTCTTCTTATTCACCCTGGATGCATTTAATGTCCTGAATAAATATAGTTTCTCCCTATATGTCTGATTCATTTTTTGAACTTTTGTTATAGCCTATAACTGTGACTAACAGTGCATTGATTCTCCAAAATTGTGTTGTTTTATTCTATTTTATTCCACTTATTGAGGTATGATTGAAATGTTGCTGTTCATATTTAATATATAAAACTTGTTGAGTTTGGAAACTAACTTCTCTTTGAATTTCAAGAAATCCACAATCTGCAATTAGGTATGACTAAATACTTCATTCATTATTTCATGTGCATCTTGTATTTACTTGTCTATTTAGGCTGTATATAAAATTGTAGATTCCTATTAATTTAAGTCAGGTGACAACACACAAAAAAGACTAACATCATGCATCTTCTAAACATAGTGACACAGCTATTCTCATGAAATTTTTCCTTAGGCATTTTATTCATTTTATTTCTCACACTATTTTGTATTTCATATAATCGACCTCCAGTTTACCATATTGCATGTTTATAACAAACATCAAACTTATCAATCTCCTGAGCTCCAGAATATCCCCACATTAAAAAAAGGCAACTGTGCAATATATTAAGTTTAACATTTTCAAAACACATTATTTCCAATTCTGGAATTTTCTGTGGCAATGGTTTTGCATCATCTATCAATTTCTCTAGTTAACCTAAAGTTTTCTTTTTAATTTATCACAGAATTTAACTATTTGTAAATCTGAAATGCCTCCTAAAATAAACCACTGCTCTCCATTTTTCCATAGCACTATTCCTCATTTTAGTTCTTCTTTGTACAACTGAAATAATCTCTTCACTGCTTCTACTGTCCCCTCATTACTAATACATCTCAATTCTGAACTCCTAATGCTATTGTATTAGCCTCCCCCCAAAAATCAAAACAAAATACAAATCTGAAATCTGATCATATTCCACTTCATATAAAAAAGCTCAGTCCCAAGTTCCTGTTGTGGTTCACTGGGTTAAGAACACAGCACAGCGTCCATAAGGATTCAGGTTCAATTCCTGGCCTTGCTAAGTGGAATAAGGATCCAGCATTGCTGCAAACTGTGGTGTAGGTCACAGATCCAACTCAAATCCGGTGCTGCTGTTGTGGTGGCTGTGGTGTAGGCCAGTACCTGCAACTCGATTCGATCCTAGCTTGGGAACTTCCATGTGCCACAGGTGCAGATGTAAAAATAAAAATAAAAAATTTCAGTTACCTATTTGCTACTGCATGAAATTCCAACCCTGTAACTTGATATTTTAAGTCCTTTAGATTCAGGTATTTTCAACCTCATCCCCTTTGCTTTTCCATCTCTTATATCATGTTCTGAACTCACTAGCCTTCTTGATCATCTTACCCTGCTTTATACACTCTCATACATTAGAGGTCTTGCTTGAGATTTTCCTTATATTCAGAATGCCCTTTCATCTTTACTAATACACTAAAATTATATTCATCTATTAATAACCAGATTAAATCTTACCTGACATGTGGAGCTTTCCTTCTGTGTACTTAGAAAAAAATTAAAAAATCATGTTGTTTTTATAGTATATATAGTACATCTGGCTTAATAAATCAGTGTAACTCTAGTGGAGGTCCATTTTTTTTCCATTGCAAAATACATGACGCTTTAGTATTTTATTTAGTTTTTCATGGTTATAGTCATTCTTGTGTGTGTATCAGGGTTGAACACTGGGAACTTGTGGTTGGAAAGAACCCTATAAGATTTTTGCCTTTTCTTTTTTTCAACTTTAACTTCTTAAAGCAGGTTTCCTATTTTGTTAAGTAAACCTGAATTGATAGTTGCCAAATTTTTGTTGAGTGCAAATTAAATAAGTGATTTATTACCTTAAATCAGTAGTTCTTGATGGGGGTAGATTTCTCTATAAGGGACATTTGGCAGTGTCTGGAGCCATTTTTGTCTGTCAGTCTGGGTGGAGAGATGCTGTAATCTAATGGGTAGAGGCCAGGAGTACCGCTAAACATTGTATATACACAAGACTATCCCACAAGAAAGAATTATCTGGCCCAAAGTATCAATCGTGCCGAATTCAAGAAACTCGACCTTAAATGTCTTGCCTAATATAGTTTGCTGTCATTGAAATTCAATATCTATGTATGGAATTGAATTAAAAATTGGTACTACAGTCAATCTTTATAACAGGACCTGGCAATATCAAGAAATAATATATTATTTCAAAGATAAGAAAATACAATAAAAATAAACAATGACCATTCTATAATTAATATTTTTGGTGTATAACCTCCCCTCATTGAGTTTTTATTTTCTTTCTTTCTTTCTTTTTTTTTTTTTGCTTCTCAGGGCCCCGCCATGGCATATGGAGGTTTCCAGTCTAGGGGTCTGATCAGAGTGACAGCTGCCATCTACACCATAGCCACAGCAATGCCAGATCCTTAACCCACTGAGTGAGGCCAGGGATTGAACCTGCAACATCATGGTTCCTAGTCAGATTCGTTTCCGCTGCCCCACGATAAGAACAACTCCCCTCATTAAGTTTTAATTCACTTTTCCAGATCACATCTTCATACATATCCATAGAAACACATATACTTATTGGACAAATTACTATTTTAGGCTATAATTTTATAACAGCTTTCAAAATGTTGGCATGATTTAAATATAGTTTTGTTGATCACAAATTATAGTGATTTTCTAAATGATAATGGTATCTTCTTAAATGTTATCAATCAATTCATCAACTTGTTAATTTGTAATTTATCTAATATAGCCAATTAAATAATGAAATTGAATAATCCATCATCTAACTGTTCTTAATCTTGCTTGCTCAAGTATGGCACCATAGAATGAAAGAAATTAATATTAAAATGGCATTGCATAGCACAATATTTATTTTATCTTCAAGGCTTTAATATAAAAGGGGTTTTTTTTGTTTTGAAATAAAAAATTTTCTTACTCTGTCAGATAAAATTTAATTGAAATCTGCAAATAAACTCTTGTCATGACTCCCTTTTGCACTCACAAGCAGTGAAACTCCTAAATTACTGAGTTAGTTCAACTTGTTTTAAATCTCAGTGAGTTATATGATTCAAAATCTTCCTTTGCATACCATCTACCACAGTGATTTAGAATATTACCTCTTAGGAGTTACTATATACGTTCATAGATCATAACTGAAGAAAAAATTAAATCAACACTTCACTGAATTAAAACAACTATATATTTTTAAAAGTTGCCTTAAGTTAGATAAAAAGTAAAACTTACACCATTTTTATCGGTTGGACTTAGATGTAAGGAGGGCCTCAGCTTTACTTTTACCATGATCTTGAACATGTATGAGGCAGCACCATCAGGGTCCTAATTGCCTGAGATATAGGAGAGTAAGGAAAGAAGTAAACTCACTTTAAAGAAAATAAATCAATAAGAAAAATGAGCTTTGTGCACATACTGGTAGCTGTCACTCAAAAGTTGACCTATGGTGCAGGCTTGAAGGAGTCTAGACTGGAAGGATTGGAAAAGTATAATTCTTCACTTAAGTCTCTGTAAGACAATGAGAACTCAAGGTAACACTGCTTTGTAGGTTGACAGGGAGTTAGACTGAATGGTGATTTTCATTTACCCAATCCCACAGCAGTGTCTTTAACCTCTAGGCCCACCAGGGAACTCTGGGGATTATCTTAATGGAGTTACCTTGAGGCATGTAAGGGCATGGAAAGAATAAAGCGGCCTGAATATAAAAGTGTGATAAACACTATTTAGAATTTGAAATTGTCCAGTTCACAAGTATAGGAGCCCAGATCTAGATAGGAAGAGTGATATTTAGCTTGGAAACTTAAATACTCAATTGAAGAGAAAACATAGGATGAGTTAAGAGTACAACCAACCAGCAGTATTTGATTAATGTTGAATATTAACAATTTTAATTATATTTTAATTTTATTAATAAAAAGTTTTTGTTTTGCACTAGGAATCTATTGCCTAATTCTGAAATGACATATTTTGAAGGTCCTTTAGATAAAAGTGAAAATTCATTGTATATACATCTATATTTAGCTGGATATACATATATATAATTTCATATATGCACATATATGCTCTATATATGCATGTGTGTGTATGAGCATTCACATATACATGAAATTTGATTTTCTTTATATTTTTTCTATCACTGGGTTAGTTTTATTTGTCGCGATCCATGCACACAGGTCAGAAAAAGAATTTTCAGGATAGTGAGGTATAGAGAAACAAGAGTTTATTGAGATAAGACTTCCTGATGATCAGGGAGAGCGGACCCTGTGCACATGGTTCTGTCCTGTTTTTATAGTCCAGAAGCAAAGGAGAGAGAGGAGAGTTCTTACCATACCCCTGTTGACCTGATGATTGCTTGGGGAAAGATGGGCTCTTCTGATAAACTTGCTGGTTGGTTGGGGGTGTATAAGGCCCCTATAGGGGCAGGATGGGCCTCATACCCTTCTTAGTTGGGGACAGGAGGTCAGGTTGCTGAGAGGAGGGGCTTGTTCTCAGGAACCTTATAACAATTACAATGAGACAGGTGGAATGATATGGGTCTGATAACTATTTTATTATAATAGTTTACCTCATATCTGTATAGTATTTTAGAATTCACAAGATATAGTTACATATCTCATGAGACTATATACTTAAAAAAAAACCGATTTGGGTTCTTTGTCATCAGAAAAAATAACATATTCAACTCAGACATTTCACATAGTTTTAATAAGTATTACCTGATATCTGGGTTTGCCTCTTGGGGAGTGTCAAGCCAGTAGATGCAACCAAGTCAAAGACTGAAGAAAGAAGGATTTATTACTTGCAGCAAGTAAGGAGAACACTGGGATCTTTTCCAAAGTAGTGTCTTTTGAACAGCAAAACTGGGGAAGTTTTAAGCTAAGAGTACATGCATATTTACGAGGGGACTTGAGCAGAGGAGAATTCAGTATAGAATTGGTGCAAAGGTTGACAGAATCCAAGTTTTAGTTGATAGAAATCAGAAGGGTCAACATCAACTTTCCATCCTCTCTGGGATACGGGGTGCTTAGATCCTGAAGAACTAAGTTATTATTAGGCCTATCCCTTGAGGAACTAGGATCCAGCCCCAAGGCTATACTGTTGTTTCTTGACTGCTCCTCCCTAGTTTCTGCATCCCTTCACTTCCTTCAAGATCACTAATTATTCAAAGACACGTATTGCGGCTAGGCTTGGATCGCAAAATGGCTTAGGCCAGAATAGGTTGTCTCATGTCAAGAAAGCCATTCCTGATTCTTTCTCCGAGGACCTCCTTATGCCAGAAAGATCCTACTGGGCTCTGGATTCTTTCACCCAGTTGAAGAATGAACTCCGAGAACACACAAGGAGCAAGCAAGCAAAGTCTTTATTACAGGAAAGCAAATAGCTCCTGGGACAGCTGGGAGGGGAAAGAAGAGCACCTACGCCCTATTGTCCTATAGGGGTTTTTATCCCTTAAAGATGAGGGGGTACCAGCTTGAGGTCCAGAAAGATGTGATTTTCTCCCTTTGGCCTTGCCCAGTTACCTATATCAGTCCTTGTCCAGTAGGGGTTTTAGGGGTGGAAATTTTCCATAAGTCTCATGGATTTTTTGTCCTTTTCTCCCCATAAATCAAGTCACTGGGGTTTAGGGATTAATGTCCATCTGGGCATAGGTACACTCCCTACAGTAAATAGGCCTGTGGGGATGTTACTCCCTGGAGCCCTTAAGCCACAAATGTTAATCAGTGGCCATATCAAAGAATTCATCGAAGGCCATGCTCCTACACTGACTACCTGAGTTATTTTTCTGCCTCACTTCTGACCTATCTGCTTATAAAAAGACTATTCTAGGAGTGTGGGGGGATGAAGGAAATAACAGAGGGTGTCAAATCACCCAACAAGAAGAAGCAGTTCTGGTAATTGGGCCCTGAAAGAAGCTAGGGAGTGGGTGGTATGTGTATAGACCACTGAGAAATGAAAGTCTGGGGAAGATCTTCCTTGGTAGGCACTGTAGTCATGGAGGAATTTAGTCACTTTTAGGAAGGTATCTCAAAGAGGGGAAAGAGCAGGGTGTAAATCCCTAGGCATTGTTCCATTGTTCATTAGCAGTAAATCTCTGAATTTTAGCTGGGTCCATCTGAAATAAAAATAAAATTTCTCCATCTCCTTTATGATTAGTTAGTCCTTTAGCTAAGTTCTGATCGATGTGACAAAAGTGGAAGTGGTGTAATTTCTTAGATGTGACTTTAAAGGAGTGGGAATATTTCCTGCTGGATGGAGTATAAATATCTGGTTGCAACCTGCACCTTTCTCTTCATGGCAGCATTATGCTGAAGTTGGCTGTGCCAGTGTCTTCCCTCTGCTCCTCCAGATTGATTCTCCATCTATATGATACCTTCACAGTTTCCTTGGTCCCTGTCTCACTGTAACAAAGCATTGGAAATAGCAGATGTTTTACAAATTTATTAAAGTGAAAATACATTTTCAGAGAGGGAGAGAGGACTCACGTGCACACAGGTTAAAAAGAGGGCCCGAGTCACTCTGCAATAGTCTTTATACCCGACAGTGTGACCTGAGTGGAGGTCCAGTTTGATCTTCTGATTGGCCCTAGGCAGGATACCTTACTTGCAGGGGGAACAGGTTATATGGTGGCCAGGTGAGGAATGGGTAACATTCCTTCTCTATCCATCTCTGTCTGTTTCTGGGTTTTTCCTTTTACTTCAATGGTCTAGTTTCCTCTCGTCAGAACTACACTATAATTATAATCTGTAAATAAGCCATAGTATGAGGCTAGATACTTTTTTCTTTGAAATTTTATTGATTCTTCTTGGACTATTATATTTCTATATAAACTTTATAATCATTTTGTTTTTCTACAATAAAAACTCGCTTTTTTTTTTTTTTTTTTTAGAGCCACACCTATGATATATGGAAGTTCCCAGGTTAAGGGTCAAATTGGAACTGCATCTGTGACTTATGCCACAGCTTGCAACAACACTAGATCCTTAACATACTGAGTGAGGCCAGGGATCAAACTCGCATCTTCATGGGTATTAGTCAGGTTCTTAACCTGCTGAGTCACAACAGGAACTCCAAAACTTGCTAAAATTTTGAATGAAATAACATTGTATCTATAGAATAGTTTTGGAGAATTTTTGATGTTATAGTATAAAATTTGTCAAAACTAGGATCTCACATAATCCTGCATTTAAGTTCTTTAATTTGTGTAGATAATATTTATACTTTATTTGGTAGTGTTCTTACACACCATTTATTAAAATTTTTTTTCTGCACCTGCAGTGCATGGAAGGTTTCGGGCCAGTGATTGAACCTGAGCCACATCAGTAACCAGAACCACAGCAGTGACAATGCCAGATCATTAACCCACTGAGCCACCAGGGAACTCCTATAAATTTTTAATGTTATTTTAAAAGACATTATTTTAGTATTTTACTTATTGTCCATTGCTTGTATGTAAAAATACAATTGACTTTTCCAAATGGACCTCACAGATTCATTCATTGAATCTCAGTTTATCTGTACTCTCACGTGGAATAGCAATGAAAAGAAGCAGAGGGTATCTCAACAGCTTACATGTAAAAATACATATATGCCTGTATGAATCTTATCATGTACCTAGTACTATGATAATGTTTTCTCATGTGGAAATAGTAGTAGAATACTTGTTTTTGAGACCCAGAATCTTTGTTGGCTTGCTCTGCCTGCCCATATGAACTTCTGCAAGTTATCTGACTCTTGTATTGATTCTTATTACCTCTTCTACTTCTATTTGGATAGATACACTTTTTCAATGTAGCCTGAACATTTAAAAATATAGTATATCAATTCTTTTTTATCTTTATGGATTAAAACTTCATTCCAAAACTTCACATAGTTATTCCATTCTCTGTATTAGGCATTTTTCTGATCATTGGACTAGGGGAATGAGCAAATATTGATCATGTTCTTGTGGAACTTAATATCAGAAAAAATTGAGAATTAATTCTCAAATTCTCATTGGATCATTATAACTGACTCAACCTACTTAATGCATTTTCAGACTTTCAGCCAATGCTGTAATTAGGGTTCTGACACTCTCTGTGTTGCCTTATCCCATGGCTGCCAGAACTCCCATTTGGACAGTTAGGCAATGGGCATCCTCCTCTACACCTCTTTATATAAGGCTTGAGATATTGAACTACTTAAATAACCAGTTTCTATATTTATTTTCTCTAATAAACTGTGAAATGAGCTGGTTCCTTGTTCATTTTTCACACATTCAAACATAAAATGAGAATGTATTCTTATGACAGCATTTGTTCATTTTTCTATATGGGAGAATGAACTGTTTCATTACTTATCATTAGTAGTCTATTTATATAATAGGATGGTGAAAAAATAATGTCAAAAACAATTGGTCTTGTAGGATAATTTCAGGTTTACAGAATGCAATTAATCAAATTTGTGATGACACTGTGGTAATAGTCCTGCTTGGTGAAAAGTCCTGAAGAACCTTAAAAGTGTCAGAGGTGTGGTTTTGTATTTCTTTCTAAAGAAGATTGCCTATTCAGCAAAAATGAAGTTGAATTTCTAGTTATTTAGTTGAAATAAAATTTAACTCCTAAAAATAATTATTGAACAACTTGTAATCTTACCTACAAAACATGCTAAGTTCTTTGAAATGGTAATCAAAAATATCTTCTACACTCTAATTTGAGATAATTATGATGTTTAACAAAATATAATTTTAGAAAAGGATTTCCTCTAAATGTATTTATTTTTACTGTCTAAAATATTTTATATTTACTGTTATTGGGAAACTGAGGATTTGGTTTTCAAATCAAATTTTATGAAATGGCAAGCCTGAAGTTTTAGTAGGAACATGAATTATATGTAATACCTGAGAATTGCCCCTTTGGGTTAATACTTTCTTATTGATGGAACCATCAAAAGAAGTTAGGTTCTTTGATTACCCAGTACTACTCCTTAACATATCATCACCTTCTTCAAGGTCATCATGCTTTTTAAACATGCTGTACTCTCTATCTGGAAAATTTTATTAAAGTCCCCTCCTTTGGTTCACCCACAAAAAAGAATAGCAGAAAAACAAACATACAAAACACACAGAAAACCCCCAACATACTAGACCTACAAGAGGAAGTTCTAATATTCCAGAAGAAATCTTAATCCTTTATATTGGATAAATTTTCCTTTGCATTAGAAAAAAATATTTTATTGGGGAATGGAAGTTGTTCAGCCTAACAGCTTTGTAATAAATGAGCAAAAGTAAAGGCCTGATAGTCTAGAGATGGTGCTCAGTAGCTTGAATTTATTCTTGGAGAACATTATTAAAAGATTAAAAGAATAGCAGTAATTGTTAGTTTTACAGTGTTACTGAGGTACATCTGACATTCAATAAACATGACATTGAAACTTTTTAATGTAAAGGAAACTATTTATGAGTATACAGACACCTTGAAACCATTACCACGATCAAGATAAACATATTTATTCCTAAAAGTTCCATTTTACCCATTAGTAATCCCTTTCTCCTTATACCCAAGTGATAAATTTTGCATGTTTTATAACTACATATTAGTATAACCTTTCCAGAATTTTATATAAAGAGGATCAAAATAGTACTTATTGTTTCTTTGGGTTCTTTCACTTAGCTTAATAATTTTGAGATTGTGACATTGTTGTATCTATCAATATGTTGTTACTTTTTATTTCTTATTAGTATCCCATTGTATGCTTATACTCATATAAAGTGGTTGTCTATATACCTGTTGATGAAATTTTGGGCTCTTTCCAGTTTGGAGGTATTACAAAAAGCTGCTATAATCTGGAGAAATTCAAAAATATGAATAGTTGTATATCAATCTTTGTGTTGACATATGCTTTCATTCACCAAAAAGCCAGAACCTGTCTAAGCTTACATGGATTTAATAATATTGCCAGACTGACAAATTGATAGGACTAACATATGTATTAGAGAAACCCACTATCATTTTGGGGAATGAACAACATTTCTTTCTCAGTAAATGATAAGATAAAGAGCAGTAAGTCAGTCAGGAAATAGAAGATTTGAACAAGCTGATTTGCTAAGATTATCTAACATATCCCTATCATCTCTATCCCTGTCTGTCTGTCTGTCTGTCTATCTATCTATCTATCATCTACCCACATATATATCACTATAATAAATAAATTAACCTCCTTAGAACATTATACTAAAGGAGTACTTAGGGTGATACCATCCAATGAAAAGAACCTAAGGAGTTCCTGTTGTGGTTCAGCAGTAATGAATCCAACTAGTATCCATGAGGCCACAGGTTCGATCCCTGGCCTTGCTCAGTGAGTAAGGATTTGGCATTACCACGAGCTGTGGTTTAGGTCACAGATGCAGCTGGGGTGCTGTATTGCTGTGACTGTGACATAGGCTGGCAGCTACAGTCCCAATTTGACCCCTAGCCTGGGAACTTCCATACACCATAGGTGTGGCCCTAAAAAGACAAAAAAGAAAGAAAGAAAGAAAGAAAGAAAAAACATTTGGGAAAGAGACTGAAGTAAAGAAGGAAAGTGGTCTGGAAGCAGAAGTGATGAGCCATTCGTACAAAGGACACTTACTCTATGTGCTGGTCCAGCAATGTGCACTGAGAGGTAAGGAAAAGGAATGTTGTCAGGAAAGAGCTAGTATTTGTAAGAGCAGGAAAGAAACACAATGGCAAAAAAAAAAAAAATAATTTGAGGACTAAGGGAGTTTAGCTTGTGAGGACACAGTGGAAGACTTGCAGAAGGGAAATGGAATCAAATTAGAGAATTTAGAGAACTTGGGGTTGGGAGGGCTGGTGAGCCTGTGTGCTGAGGAATGACTTCGATCTCTTGAGATCCTTGAATTCCTTGAACACTGAGGTAACAAATTAATGGGTAAATCAGGACTGTTCCATAATAGGGGGAGATGATGAAACTTAGTAGTTGAGGTATAGTTGAGGTATAGTAAGGGTGGAGGATTGGTCAGAAATATTCAGAATGCCCAAGTCTTGTCTTAAACTGTTTGTCTTGTTTATTTTTAGTGCTTTCTGGTAAAGCAAACCCTCTATTCTTTAATACCACCTTCCTGAACAGTCACCCAGCAATCCTCAGAATATAACAAACCTTTGCTCATTGTCCACTAAACTTTATGGGATTTTTTTTGAGGGAAGACTCTCAAGACTAAGAAATTTCTATCATTAGCAGATTGGTTGGTTTCTTTTGTTTTTTTGTTCAGTGTTTTGTTTTGGGTTTTTTTTGGTAGGGGGGGAATTGGAGTTGATTTTTTTCTTTGTGACTAATGAATTGTTCCTAATTGACTCTGCTTATCTTCAGGATTAATGAAGTTTAAACTTCTTAATTAACTGGGATCTGCAATTCTTGCACCCCATCTCTTGCCCTAACCCTAACCCTATGCAATACTGAATAACTGTAGTGATGCCTTAACTTCCCACCCTGTACCACATATGATTACCTCTCTCCTCTTCCCTTTTAGTTCCATCTTTGCCTCTCTAATGCCATTTCTATTGAAAAGACTTAACCTTGTCTCTAGAATGCCTGATTCTAAATCTCAAAAGTGATTCAGTTGCTAGGACTTAAAGGCTTCCATAGCACCTTGGCTTTGTGGCTATAAACTGTACTCTACACTAGATTCAACTGCTGTGCTTTACATTCCTTGTCTATTTCCTATCTATGTGATATTCAGTTTTGGATATTATTGATAAGGAAGAAAACCTATTGTATTAAATGTGAAAATACACATATTAAGTTCATAAAATTTATGTGAAAGATTTGTATGGGAACAGCTATGTGGTTTTCCTTAGAAATGCTCAACATATTATATTATAAACATAATTATAGTTTAGCAGAACAATTGTGAAAAGTAGGCAAGAGCTGCAAAAAATTATGTCTTATAACTACAAATGTGAGGTATAAGATCAAACGTTAACTAAGATTGCATTAGGTCCAGCCGAGACTATTGTAAGCATTATTCAAATTTGTCTGAGTTCAAGAGCCTTCTCTTGAGGAATCAAAAAAAATTAAGAAAAGAAGAAGCAAATACAGAGCACAGAATTAGTTAAATTTTAAGGAGAGATTCTCATGGAGTTTGGGAGAGATTTTAATATAAGCTAAGAATGCGATTATCTGGAGGGAAAAATTTTGAGATGTTATGTACTGAATTGTGTCAAGACAAAATTCCTATATTGAAATTCTAACCCAGTACCTCAGAATGTGACTGTGTTTCAAGGTGAGAACTTTGAAGAGGAAATTAAGGTACAATGAGGTATTCTGAGTGAACCTTAAGTTGATATGATAAGTATCTTTATAAGAAAAGATTAGAAGACAGACATGCTGCACATGAAGACACCAGAGCAGGCTGGCCATGTCCAAGTCAAGGAGAGAGGCCTTAGAAGAAACCAGTTATGCCAACACCTTGATTTCAGACTTGTAGCCTCCAGGACTATAAGAAATAAGCTTTTGTTGTATAAGCTCCATAGTCTGTGTTACTTTGTTATGACAGCCCTGGAAAGCTGATACAAGTGGTTAAAAAATGGAAATATCTAGCTTCCCAGAAAACTAATGTCTTGACATGGCAATTGCTTGATTAGTTTTGTTGTTGTTAATAATGGTGTGGTTCTAATTAGTGTAGATAAATTAAATGTTTATGAAGCCCCATTGCTTTTCAAATTCTAACTGGAGACTCAACTTGTAGGCTTTCTTCCCTTGGTGTTCGTAGAAAAATCGATTCCTTGCTCTTTCTGCTGCTAAAGACTTTTGGGTGGGGGGAGGAAGAAACTGGAAAACAGAGGTTCATAACTAATCTTACCTACAGAAGTCTTATTAATTGATTTAGCTTAAAGGTTATGTAAGTATATGGCTACCATAATAATGATTCATAATTTGTTTTTGTTTTTACGATTAACTCAATATTTATGAAAGCCCTAAAGATATTAGTTACTAAAACAAAACAAAACAAAAAAATAAACAGACAGCAGAATTATTGTGAACACATGGGGTAATTAAGCAAATCAAAGATAAAATATTATTCTTAATAAAGGGTGTATATTCTCATATAATTACCAAAATGTAATGGCCTATAGACCATTATATTTGAGAGTGCAATGTAAAACAGTGTGAAGGTAAAACAAAATTTTGCAGTTTATAAAATTTGTTTTTTGCTATTTGCTACACAATATGAATACATATTAAATTAGGAAGAGTAGAAATTAACTTAGTGGGATAAATATCAAAATCTTTAACTTCATAAAAGACTCGTACTTAATATTGTTTAATTAATCTAGTTAGCTGATGACATGTTTATAGTAATTTCAGAATCATTCATGTGGGTGAAGTTTAACACCTAGTCAAGGTTTCAATTAAGTGAATCTTTAAGAAACTACAGTTTAGAAATAATAAAATGTTGAAAAACTGCTGTAAATATGAAACACTTGGTAAGTCAGATTTTTTTTCAAAGCTGATTTCACGTAGTGGTGCTATTAAAACTTGGGCTCTAAGCTAGTATTTTTATTTGAAAGAAAATAAATGCATTTGAGAAAAGTGAGAGATGAAAAATTAAAAGAAATACTCAGATTCTGTATGAATAGAAAGCATACAATTTTAGAGACTGATTTCAAATCCAAGTAACATTTTATTGTATAAATCAAAATTTTTATTTTATTGATAATTAACAGAATATGTGTTTTCCATTTGCTCTGGTCATCGAGATATTAATATATTTGTACATATTAATATATTGTAAACAACCATACTTCAAGCAGGAACATTTTAAATAAGTGATTAAAGTCTAAGAGAATACCTACTAAAATATCTACATGTTTTTAATATACCAGCAATTTTAAATTACACATGTATATCTTGGGGGGGGGCTCTTCTCCCCCCTCCCAGCAGCCCTGGGAGCTATTTGCTTCCCTTTAATAAAAACTTTGCTTGCTCTCTGCCTCTTTGTTCATGGGATTCATTGCTTGACTGAGTGAATAAGAACCTGGATTCCAGTAACATTTTTCTGGCATCATCTTTTGGGGACTTGTCCAGGATCTGATCCAACATACCTAACGCTCACAAGAATGTGTCTGATTCCCTGCTAGACCTCCGGCAGCAGATTCATAAGATGTTGGATCCAGCTCCAGCTTTTGGAGCTGACCTCTGCAACTGGTTGACTACCTCCTCCTGGTGGAAACATTTCTTCATCATAGTCATCATTGTGATCTTGATCCTTTTATTTGGACCCTATATAATTAATTGTATATCTTGCTTCATTACATCCCGATTAGAAGCTATAAGCCTTCAAATGGTGATGGAAGGGATACCCAATGTAATGTATCGAAGCCCACTTGATCGTCTCATGAGTGGATACCTAACTGCTTTCCCCAATGATGCCCTTTTCCGCAGGAAGCAGTCAGAGTGGTTGTTGCCCCTTTTCCCACAGTTAATAGTCTCCAACTCTAGCAGGGGGGATTGAGGCAGTATTATAACTCAGGTAGTCAGTATAGCAGCGTTGGCTTCGATGCATTCTTTGATATGGCCACTGATTAACATTTGTGGCCTAAGGGCTCCAGGGAGTAACATCCCCACAGGCCTTATTTACTGTAGGGAGTATACCATGCCCAGATGGACATTAATCCCTAAACCCCTGTGACTCAGTTTATGGGGAAAAAAGGGCAAAAAAATCCATGAGATTTATGGAAAATTTCCACCTCTAATACCCCTATTTGACAAGGACTGATACAGGTAATTGGGCAAGGCCAATGGGAGAAAACCACGTCTTTCTGGACCCCATGTTGGTACCCCTCTATCTTTAATGGGTAAAAGCCCTTATAGGACAATAAGAAGTGAGGGCTCTTCTCCCCACTCCCAGCAGCCCTGAGAGCTATTTAGCTCTCCCATAGTGAAGACTACTCTCTTGCCAAAAAAAAAAAAATTTAAAATTACATACATATGTATCTTAATAGAAGATTGAATAACTTGATGTTATGATTTTAATAAGTTTAAGAATGATAGCTGTATTTTCTCTTTTTTTGGCCTTTTTTTTTTTGTCTTTTTAGGGCTGCACCTGTGGCATATGGAGTTTCCCAGGGTAGGGGTCTAATCAGAGGTGTAGCCACCCACCTACGCCATAGCTACAGCAATACCAGATCCAAGCTGTGTCTGTGACCTACACCACAGCTCATGGCAACACCAGATCCTTAACCCACTAAGCGAGGCCAGGGATCGAACCCACAACTTTATGGTTCCTATTCGGATTCGTTTCTGCTGCTCCATGATGGGAACTCCTGTATTTTCAATTTTTTTTTAATTAGGCTTGTTTACAGTGTTCTGTCAATCTTCTACTGAACAGCATGGTGACCCAGTTAAACATACATGTATAGATTTTTTTTTTCTCACATTATCGTGCTCCATCATAAGTGGCTAGATGTAGTTCCCATCACTACACAGTAGGACCTCATTGCTTATTCATTCCAAAGGCAATAATCTGCATCTGTTAACCCCAAGTTCCCAATCCATCCCTCTCCCTCCTGCTTCCACTTGGCAATGACAAGTCTACTGTCCAAATCCATGATTTTCTTTTCTGTGGAAAGGTTCGTTTGTACCCTATACTAGATTCCAGATTTAAGTTCTTCTTTTTCTAATTCATTTAGGTGGTGGGTTAAGTTGTTGACTTGAGATTTTTATTCTTTTTTGAGGAAAGCCTGTATTACTATGAACTTCCCTCTGAGCACTGCTTTTGTGGCATCCCATAGGTTTTGAGTGATTTTCTCTTCATTATCATTTGTTTTGAGGTATTTTTTTAATTTCCTTCTTGATTTCCTCATTGACCCATTGATTTTTTTAGTAGCATGTTGTTTAGTTTCCATGTAGTTAGTTTTATCTCCTTTCTTTTCCTGTGATTTCTAGTTTCAGGGCATTGTGTCAGAGAAGATACTTGAAATAATTTCTATACTCTTAAACTTGTTGAGGTTAGCTTTGTGCCCCAGTATGTGATCGATCCTTGAGAATGTTCCATGTGCACTTGAGAAGAATGTATATTCTGATTTTTGTGGATGTAATATTCTGAAAAATGTCAGTTAAGTCTAACATTTCTATTGGGTCATTTAGGATCTATGTGGCCATATTGATTTTCTGTCTAGAGAATCTGTCCATGGATGTCAGTGGGGTGTTAAGATCTCCTACTATTATTGTATTCCCATCAATTTCTCTTTTTATGTCTGTTAGTATTTGTTGTAGGTATCTGGGTGCTCCTATATTAGGGGCACGTATATTGATGATTGTAATATCTTCTTCTTGAATGGATCCTTTTACTGTTAAATAGTGTCCTTCTTTATGACCTTCATTTTAAAGTCTATTTTGTCTGATGTGACGATTGCAACTCCTGCTTTCCTGGCATGAAATATTTTTTCCCTCCCCTCACTTTCAATCTATCTGTGTCCTTTGCCCTAAGGTGAGTGTCTTGTAGACAGCAGATTGAAGTTTTTTGCTTCTTTATCCTATCTGCCACTCTGTGTCTTTTGATTGGAGCATTCAGTCCATTGACATTTAAGGTGCTTATTGATAGATATGTTTTGTTGGTCTTTTAAACCTTGTTTTCTAGTTGATTCTATGTTTCTGTTTTCTTTCTTTCTTTTTTTGGTTGTGTGATTCCCATTTATTTTTTGCTTGAGTACTTTTAGTTTTTGTGAACGTAATGTTCGGTTTTGCTTTGTGGTTTTCCTGTTTTATTAGGTATGTTAACCTCTTCCTGTATCTGCCTAGTTTAGCCTGACAGTCATATAGGCTCAGGTACATCATTAAAATAAACAAAGACTCTATATTTTCTTACCTTGCTTCCCCACATTGTATGATTTTGAAGTCTTTTTTATTTTTTAACATCTTCATGTTTAGATCTGTATGCTGGTTTATTTAAGTGATTGCTTTTCAATTGTGGTTTTCTCCATCCTATTTTTTTCCTTTTTTTTAGAGAAGCCCTTTCAGTATTTCTTTTAGAATGGGTTTAGTATTGTTGTACTCTTTTATCTGTGGTTTACTGGAGAAATTCTTTATTGTGTCTTCTATTTAAAATTATATTCTTGCTCTAAGAGTGCTCTAGGTTGCAATTTTTTTTTTCCTTTCAGCACTTTAAATATACCTTGCCACTCCCTTCTGGCCTGTAGTGTTTTTTATGGAGAAATCATCTGATAGCCTTATGGGGGTTCCCTTATAATTAACACTTCGCTTTTCTCTTGCTGCCTTTAGAATCCTCTCTAACTTTTGCCGTTTTTATTGTAATATGTCTTGGTGTGGTCCTGTTTGGGTTCATCTTGTTTGAGACCCTCTGTGCTTCCTGTATCTTGATATCGGTTGCCTTTAGATTTGGAAAGTTTTCAGACATAATTTCTTCAATTATATTTTCAATCCTCTTTTCTTTTTCTTCTCCTTCTAGAATTCCTATTATGCATAGATTGGCCCGCTTTATATTATCCCATAGCCCTCATATCACTTCCGTGGTTTTTAATTTTTCATTTGGTTTTCTATCTGCTGTCTTGATTTCCATTATCCTATCTTCCAAGTAACTAATTCTTTCCATGCATGAATCGACATTTTTCAGAACATTACATTCCAAGTAACTAATTCATTCCATCTTACTTAGCCCACACAGGAGGTGCTGCACAGGCTGCTCCTAGTTGCAAGATCCTGGCAAGTGATAGAGATCAGGTGTGTGGGTACTGCCTGGTGTATTCAGCAGTGGTGGCAGCAGGGTCAGTGTGTTCCCAGGGGTGTGAAAGCATCAACAGGTGGTGTTCAGTCACAATGCCCTCCTCTGTGGTTCCCTTGAGGTGACTGGGGCTGCAAGTGGTGCCTGTTCACAGATCCCTAGAGGTGGTAGGCCACTCCCACCTCTGGGGCCAGAGATAACTGCACTGGTTTTCCCCCACCTCCTGTAGACCATGCAAGAAATGCCTCATCCTGCTTAGCTCCCAGAGGAGGTGCTGCACAAACTGCTCCTAGTTGTAGGTTCCTGGGAAGGGACAGTGATCAAGCATCTGGGCACTGCCCAGAGCATTTGTCAATGGCAGCAGCAGGGCAGGTGTGCTCCCAGGGGAGTGAGAGCAACAGTAGGTGGTGTTCCAATGCAGAGTTCTCTGTGGTGCCCTCTGAGGTGGTTCGGGCCGCAAGTGATTTTTGTTCAGGTATCCCCAGTGGTGGTGGGCCACTCCCACCTCTGGAGTCAGCCATAACTGTGGTGGTTTTTCCCTGCCACCTACAGACCGTGTAGGAAGTACCCTGTCCCACTTAGCCCACATAGGGGGTGTTGCACAAGCTGCCCCTAGTTGTAGAATCTTGGGAAGGGACAATGACCAGTGTCTGGGTGCCGCCCAGAGCATTTGAGGGTGGCAGGTGCAGGGCAGGTGTGTTCCCAGGGGAGAGAGAGCAACAGCATATGGTGCTTGGTTGCAGTGCTCTCTCTCTCTCTCTCTCTCTTTTTTTTTTTTTTTTTTTTTGCCATCCCCTGAGGTGACTGGGGCCACAGGCAGAGCACACTCACAGGCCATCAGTGCCGGTAGGCCATGCCTCCCTCTGGCCTCTGAGATGACCACTGGGATCTGTCCCTGCTGCCTGTAGATCATGAAAGAGGCACCACATCACACTTAGGCCCCCTGATGCCCTTAGTCCACATAAGAGGTGCCTGGCCATTGGTAGCATGCATAAGAAGTGCCCAGTCTCCTGCAGACCAAGCAAGAGGTTTCTTGCTGTCCATAGTCTGTGCCAGAGCCACCCTTTCTCCTGTAAACTGTCAATTTTTTATTATAAATTGAGAAAACAAGTCTTGCTTTTCCATTTGTTTTAGCAAAAAAAAACTTTTTTATTGAGATATAATTCGTAATTCAATTTAATAATAGTGACATACATGCATATGTATCTAGACATATCTTATAAAGAGCTTTATATATTTTATTCATTTACTACTTACAATTCCTATGAATTATCTTTATTGTTAAAACTTCATTTTAGAGAGTAGCTGATTAGACTGATTAGATTATTGAATGCCTCCAAGATCATGTGTTTTTGTATTTAGTAAGTAGCTGAACCAGCTATCAAACTCATTTGTATTCAGGCCCCACTATCTTTTCACTGGGAACAAAGAAAGTTTATATAATACAATTTAGCAACTAATGTATGAGTACTTGGGGTATATATGTCTTTTTATTTCACATGGGGGAATTCTGATACATAAACATTCAAAACCAAAGAGATTATAAATTCTATCTGCTTGTACTTTTGAATAAATTATCCTCTTAACATCATACCTATAACTTTTCATAATCTGCTTTCTCTTTTTCTCTGGGCATTTTTCTGACCATAATGTAAACAGGAACTTTTTCCTGCTTATCTGAGATATAACCCTGGCCCCATCACTGGTGTGATTTTAGACACAAAGGAGAAACAGCCTAGGCAGCTCACATAATAATCAGTAATTTAATGACTTGGCTTTGTCATTGGAGTCTTTACTTGATCTCAGAATTTTTCCATGAAAATTTGAGCCTTGACTCCTTCTTCATCCTTAGAATTACTGAATCCCTGTTTCTATAACTGTATTTTCCTGGAAAACTCATTTTTATGTTTCTTTTTATCTAGTATTCTCAGATTCTGTCTTTGAAATGTTCATTTTGTATTTTTATGATATACTCATTTGGAGCAGTTTTAGGTTCACAGCAAAATTGTGAGGAAAGTACAGAGATTTTTCTATATACTCCTTGCCCCATTCATCCAGAGGCTCCTCAATTATCAGTATCCCCTACCAGAGCAGGACATTTGTTACAATTAATGACCTTACAATAATACATCATGCTTGTCCAAAGTCCATGGTATTCATTACCGTTTTTTCTTGGCGTTGTACAGTATATGAGTTTTGACAAATGTATAGTGATGTTTTCCCATCATTATAGTACCATACAGAGTATTTTCACTACCCTAAAAGTACTTTTTCCTCCTCCTAGTCATTCTTCCCACCACTCTCAATTCCTGGCAACCACTGACCTTTTTAGTTTCCACAGTTTTCTGGAATGTCACACAGTTGGAATCAAACCGTATTGAAGCCTTTTCAGATTGGCTTTTTTCACTTAGTAGTACACACTTAAGGTCCTTCCATATCTTTGCATGGCTTGATAGCTCATTTATTTTTAATGTTGAATAATATTCAACTTTGGCTGGATGTATCATAGTGTACTTAACCATTCAGCTACTGAAAGACATCTTGGTTGCTTCCAAGTTTTAATGATTATGAGTACAGCTGCTATAAGTGTGTGTAGGTTTGGACATAAATTTTCAGCTTCATTAAGTGAATACCAGAGCACCATCACTGAATAATACACAGAGTATATTTAGTTTTATTTAAAAAACCCCACCAAGTGTCTTCCAAAGTGGCTGTACCACTTTGCATTTCTACCAGCAATTAATGAGAATTTTTGTTGCTACATCTTTCCCACCAGCATTTGATATTTTCAATTTTCTTGATATTAGCCAACCTAATAGATGTGTAATGGTATCACATTGTTGTTTAAATTTGCATTTCCTTGATGATATATAATATGGAATATTTTTTCACATATTGATTTAGCATCTGAATATATTCTTATGTGAGTTTTGGTGAATTATGTCTTTCAAATAATTATTCTATTTCATCTAGGTTTTCTAATTTGTGGGCATAGAATTGTTCATAGTATTCTTTTATTATCCCTTAAATGTGTATACCATCTTTGTCATTTCTTTAATTTCTTATATTAGTAATTTATTTCCTCTTTTTATCTTAGCCTGGCTAGAGTTTTATCATTTTTATTGATTATTTTCAAAGAATCAGCTTTTGGTTTTCCCTGCTTATTTCTTGTTTTCCACTTTATTGATTTCTGCTCTAATTCTTATTCTTTCTTTTCTCCTACTTATCTTGGACTTAATTTTCTCTTTTTTTCCCCAATTTCCTAAGGTGTAAAGTTAAATTATTGATTTTAGATTTTTATTCCTTTTCTAATATGTGCACTTACAGCTATAAATTTCCCTCTAAGCAGAACTTTTGCTAAACTCCATAGATTTGTTGTGGTTTTAATTTATTTAGTTCAAAATATTTTAACTTTTCTCCTGAGGTTTCTTCTTTGACCTATGTGTTATTTATAAGCGAGTTGCTTAATCTCTGTGTATTTTGGGATTGCTTAGTTATCTTTCTGTTATTGATTCTAGTTTAAATTTCATTGCGGCCTGAAAGCAGACATTGTATGATTTTTTTCTTTTAGCTGTGTTAAAGTGTGTTTTATGATTCAGAATGTGGCCTGTTTTGGTGACCGTTTTCTATATGCCTGAGAAGAATATGAATTCTGTTATTATTAGATGAAGGTGTCTATAGATGTTAATTATATACAGTTGAGTTCACCTATGTCCTTAATAAATTCCTGCCTGCTGGATCTGTCCATTTCTGATAAAGATCTCCACCTATGACAATGAATTCATGTCATTCTCCTTGAATTTCCACAGGGTTTTCCCCTGGATATTTTCATGCTCTGTTGTTGGACGCATAGGATCGTTATGTCTTCTTGGAGAATTGACCCCTTTATCCTTGTGTAATACCCCAATTTATCCATGATAGCATTTCTTACTTGGAGTCAGCTTTGTTGGAAATTAATACAGCTGTTCTTGCTTTCTTTTAATTAGTGTTAGCCTGGCATGTTTTTCTCTATAGTTTACTTTTAAGCTATGTGAACCTTTATATTTAAAATAGATTTCATGTAGACAATCTAAAATTGGGTAGTATTTCTTGATCCACTCTGTAAATCTGTATTTTAATTGGTGCATTTAGGCCATTGACATTCAGAGGGATTATTGATATGGTTGGATTGATATATCCTATATTTTTTACTGTTTTCTATTTGATGTCCTTGTTCTATGTTCCTGTTTTTGCTCCTGCTTTTTGTCTACCTTTTGTGAATTGAACATTTTATATAATTCCATTGCCTCTTTATTTCTTATGAGATAGGCTATGCTTATTTTTTCTTTTTTTAATGTTGCCCTAGAATTTGCAATATATATTTCCCACTAATCCGAGTCCATCTTGAAATACATATTACTACTTCACAGATTATATGAGAACCTTAAAATAGCAAAATAATACGAGTTCCCTTCTCCCTTTCTTATATCATTGCTATCATTCATTTTAGTTTTACAAAAGCATACATATATAAAACATATTTTTGGTACTATTTTGAAGAATCTATTATTAGGTCAATTAAGAGTAAGAAAAATATGTTTTTAATAGTACCTCATTTATTCCTTCTTCACTACTCCTCCTTCCTTTATGTTGATAGTTTCCAACCCATATCATTTTCAAAGAACTTTTAAAAAATCTTTCACTTTTTTTCTAAAGAACTTCTTTTAATATTTCTTGCAAGACTGGTATACTGTCAACAAATCCCTTCAATTTTTGTTTTGCTAAGAATGTCTTTATTCCTTCTTTATTTTTGAAGGATAATTTTTCCAAGGTACAGAATTTTATATTCGTATTTTTTGGGGGTGTGTTATCTCAAAACTAAATATTTTACTTCACTCTATTCTTGTTTGCATGCTTTCTGAGGATATGCTGTATGTGATTGTAATCTTTATTCCCCTATAGGCAAGGTTTTTTCCCTTATCTTTTATTCACTATAATTTGAAAATGATATGCCTAGGTATAGTTTTTTTGGCAGTTTTCCTCCTTGGTGTTCTCTGTGCTTCCCGGATCTGTAGTTTGTTGTCTGACATTAATTTGGGAAATTCTCAGTGATTATTATTTCAAATATTTCTTCTTTTCTCTTTTTCTTCTCCTTTGGCATCCTCATTAGGTACATGTTATTTCTTTTGTAGTTGTCTGACAGCCTGGGATATGCTGTTCTACTTTTTTGGTCTTTGCTCTCTTTTCTTTTTAGCATTGAAGCTTCCTAAGGGGATATACCCAGGGGCAATATTCTTTACTCAGCTGTGCTCAGTTTACTAATAAGCCCAGCAAGATCTTATTTCTATTACTCTGATTTTTATCCCAAGTATATCTTTTTGGTTCTTAGATATTCCATCTCTCTGATTGTATTGGTCATTTGTTCTTGCATGCTATTTACTTTATCCGTTAGAGCCTTTAGCATATTTATCATAGTTGTTTTAAATTCTCTAGTCCAAATAATTCGAACATCCTTGCCATTTCTGTTTCTGATGCTTGCTCTGTTTCTTTGGACTGTGTTTTTTGCTTTTTGATATGCCTTGACATTTTTACTTGCTAGGTAGAAATGATGTACTAGGTAAAAAAGAACTACTTTAAATCAGCCTATAAAAATGTGGTGATGTGTAAGGGGAAAGGAGACATTCTATAGCTCAATCATTATGCCACAGTCTTTTAGTGCGCCCTTGCTCCACTGTTCTGTGAACTTCATAAATGTTTTTAGAATTTTTTTTTCCCTCCTTCCTCACGTGGGAGAAGACAGCTAGAGTGGGCAGGCGTTGGGTATTTACCCTCCCCCAAGTCAGTTAGGCTCTGATAGTATTGCAGCTGGTTAGGTTCTAGTAAACTAGTTTCTCCTGAGCACAGGCCTTGTTAAGAACAAAGTGCTCTACTGCATTTCAAAACAGTTTCTTTTCCCCTCCCCCTGCCGGAAGTAGGAGGAGATTTTTCTCCTGTATTTATTGCGAGAACCTAGTTGCTTTCTTGGAGGTAAATCTTGCAGGTCTGTGGAGGCTCTTCTAGGACTGAGTCCCTTTGAAGTTTTTCTCTCTCAAAATTCTTCACACTGAGCATGCAGCCGTTCTTCAACTACAGTTCAGCTTTTCCTATCTTGGAAGTGGTTTCATGGAGGTTTCTGCTCATGAATCTTTGCTCCAGCAAGGTAAGCCACAACTCCCTGAATTCACCTATTTCTCCAGTCTTGGGGGCAGGGGCAGCATTTACCCTTGTGTTTTTACCTCTTTTGTGGGTCCTAGAAAGGTTGTTGACTTTTCGGTGTGTTAAGCTTTTTACTTGTTTGGAGAAACAGTGAATTCCAAGCTCCTAACCTGTGGATTGGAAACGGGAAGTCCTTTGATAGTTCTTATTAACTCTTGGAAACTATCTGTGTTGTGTACTATTAAACCTTCCTTGTATTAAATGCCTGATTGCGTAGCATACCTATTGAATGCTTGCCATCCCTCTCTCAGTGCAATATTGGGTTCAGTGTTGAGGATTTTTCAAATTTCCTGACACCATTCCTCAGGAGGCTTTTTCATTATTGACTGAGTACCAACTGACAGGTAAGTCTCTATCACTAACTGAAAGATTTCTCACTGTACAGTGGGTTTATGAGCATCTTTGCTAATTTGAAGATTATAGAAGGAAATCTTGGGCTTTATTTTTATTGTCATGGTCATAACTACAGCATTTTATCAAGTAGGGACACATGAGAGTGCAAATAAACTGGTTTAAAACAATAAATTAAGCTAAATTAACCGTGAAATATAAACCATACAGAAATTAAAGACTCTTTCAAATGATTACTTAATTTAAGGCTTATTGAATGTTTTCTTCTTTGTGCAGATTAGTTTTATTAGCCATATCAATGACTTGTTTCTAGTGTGCTGAGATTTACAGTGTTCTAAGCATTTGGTATGGTCAGTTTTCTTAGATATGTTTTAATTAGGTAATTATAGTACAGTCAATACTGAAATGATACCAACAGGGCAATTTACAAACAAAATTTCAAGAAATTTTATTAATCCTGAAAAAAATTTCACCAAATACACATCAGAAATCATTTTTCACTTGCACAAGCAGATTTAATTGAAGAGTTGAGTGTTTTTGTAGCATACTCATTAAGTAACAATAGCAATCAGGTGAATCAGGGACAAACTAGTTTTTCTTCAGTGTTAACAATGTAATCTAGCTTCATCTGGCCTACTGACTTTGTACTACTAACTTACCACGTTTGCATGTATGCAAAAAAAAAAAAAGGATTAAAAACAAACTGAAAATAAGCTTACATTTCTTTATTGACAATAAAAGAGACTTCCCCTTTCTCAGAGTCTTTAGAAAACTTGTAACTGTTGAATTTTCTCATTTCCTTGAAATCCATGAAGTCCTATAAAGGCTAATTAAGCCTCTTGCCATCTTTAAGAGGCAGAGAGGTCTTTCTTGGGGCCCTGCGTACCATCTCTTTGAGATAGCGCTCCCATCTTCCTGTTTCTTTGAGAGGCCCTAACTTCAGTGCATAACAAAGTTGGGAGAACTACCTCTTGTCATAAATATGAGAAGCTTATATTTTCCTTGTTGTAAGGCCAAAAAATTGGCATGAGTGGTCACCTAAAGTACTGAGTAAATTTAGAGTAAGCTGTTGTGACAAATGGTGCTGTTAAGGCCTTGTTACTTGAGGTCTAGTTATTGTTTATCTTGAGAACGTGTATGTAATGGATTTTATCGTTTTGGCTAAATAAAAGGGTGAGATTCCTTTCTGTCTTTAAATCCCTTAGCAGATTACATGTGTACATCACAATTTGCTTCAGTGTTTATTCAATAATACAATTGTTTCATTGTCTTTTATGTATATGAAGAGGTTTTCTGAGATGAGAGATTTTGTTTTAAATTATATTTCCCAACAAATAAAACTACTACATTATTTTTAGCGTTTGCAATATAAAGGAAATTGGAGCATAACTAGTAGAGCTCTCTTAAGTCAACCAGTGAAATAGAATGGCGTTTTTTAAAATAATGATGCTACTTAAAATGTCAAGACACAATGCAGTTACTTATTTCATGTTTTGAAGTATCAGAACTTCAAGTAATCTAAGTCTGCAGAAATATATATTTTTGAAAAAGAGTTTTAAACAACCCTGTGGTGACTTTTAGATAATATTTTCCCAAAATGCAGAATTGCATTGATTTTTTTTCTTGAAAATATTACTTGATATTGACCTAGAATTTGAGTGCTCTCCAATTTGATACTTTTTATGATATAAAGTTTACATTTTTCAAATATCTTACTTTAAGAATGGGAAGATGCCACATTCCTACATAATATTGATTCTCATACATTTGTACATTAGTATCTGGGAATTCTCTTTATAGTAAATATTTATATGATACTAAGATGGCAATTTCTGAAAACGATTATTATATGTTTTATGAAATACTTAAATGTTACATACTAGAGTTCTATTTGTAAAATTTTAAATTTTGTAGCAGCTGTTTATATAGCACATATTCATTTAGACATTAAAATATTTAGCAAACTCTTGAGTACCTGGTGATATACTGAGCATAAGACGCTATATATACTCTTTAGTGCCTTTTTTCCCCAATTAACATATCATGGGCATTGTGTTAAAATTATTTTAAAATTTCATTTTTACAATTGTCATATACCACCTTCTGTGATGATTTAATTCTAGTGTGAGCCATTTCCAAATCTTAGTTTTTTCACTGGCACTGGAAGAGAAGAACTTGACTATACATTGGAGCTTTAGATGTTGCAGAAATAAAAAAAAATCTTAAAATATACATATATATACATACATATATATATATATATACACACACACACACACACACACACACACATTTGTGGGTAGAATGTTAGACTTCTATGGCTCGGTTTCCTTACTTGTGAAATGAAGTACTGAGACTACCTCATAATTTTGTTTGAAACATTAAATGAGATAAGGTATGGGCCACAATATCTGAAAATTGAAGTGTTAAGTTAAATGTCAAGTGCTTGGCACTTAAAGGTATAAGGAGGATCTGTAGCAAATAACTATAACCTAAATGTAACCTTGGAGTATTAACTGCCACACATGTAGATGCATTAAAAGATTATTATAACATATCTTAAGCAGAAAAATAGTGTAATATACAATCTGTATCTGAAAATAGAAGATCATCTATCAAATTAGGGTCAAAGTAAACTTTCAAATAGCAGTAACATTTTTGAGTCTGTAACTCAAAGGGCATAAGAACATAGGAAGCTCAATAAAATTATTGTTCAACATGAAGAAAGAGAAGTAAGAAATTACATTTCCATTGAGAACTATAAGGGATGCTACAGAATAAAATGAGTCAGAGATTGGAAGGACATATCAAATCATCAACAAACTCATATCCAAGTACTTTCCTAATAACACCCATGCTGAAAATTTATTTAATGCCACCTCCATCCTCTCCCACTTCCCTTTTTATGCTGACGGAACACATTATAGGAACAGTAGGAAAGAACGAGGTAAGGAATCAGTCTATTTCAGAATCAGGTCCCCTTATTTGCAGGGTGCAACTACAAGATGATTATTGTCCACTCCAGACTATTTGCCTTAGACAAAGACTTAATGGAAGTGATAAGAATGGGCATCCTTATCTTATTCCTGATCTTGATTATGATGTTAGCCTTGGGCTTATATTTTAGCTCTGGTCTTATATATGGCCTTCTGGTTGTAGTTCCTTCTTTAGTTGTAGAAGCTCTTTTCTTGTAGGTTCCAGTTTCTCTCATAAATAGTTTCTATAAATAGTTGTAATTTTGGTGTGGTTGTGAGAACAGGTGAGCTCAGGATCTTCTTGCATCACCACCTTGGGAACTCTTAAAAGGTACTCTTTTTGTGTAAAGAAAACCCTATTAAAAAAATTTCCATGATTCTATATATATAGTCGTAGATTTATATAAATATGTTTAAAATATATTTGTATGATAAAAATCTATAAAACTGCCCCTTTTATTTTTGCCAGTTAGAGATGCCATTTCATACTGCTTCATGGTTGGCATGATTTGTGAGAATGTAAAGACTGTATAAAGACATGACCTAGAGCTTCATGTAGGTGCTTTCAGCATAGTGATTTCACAAATGCCATTTGATTTTTGAATACTATTTTATGGCCACTCTTTTGAAGGAAACTTATATACTCTATGTGGTGGGAAATTTTAATAAATACATGTTCAGGATAAATATCCCATGTTATATGCGTCTTGAAACTAAATTTTTTCATCACGCAGGAATTTATATTGTAATTTAACAAACCTTAAATTGAAATTTCTGAGGAGACATATTTATATACCATGATAATGACATATCAATAGACAGGTTTTCCAAAAGTTAATAGGGTTATGCTATGGGGGAATAGAGTATAAAACGAAAATACTTAAGCAAGGATATGATTCTATGAATGATAGTTCAAGCATAAAAACTTAACTATACGCACTGGGGCAAGATCATAGAAGTAGAAGGAATACATGTGAATGATGTTACAAGAGACTTTGTGAAATTCTGGAGAACAAGAAATTAGAGATAAGCCAGGTCCTTTTCTTTTTCAAGCCAAAATGTCCAGAAAATGTGTGAAATCTGATTAGGTGAGGAGATGTTGAAAATAACTTTAAATGTGAGTTCAATATATTTATCCTGAAATTTCCAGTATCAGTTACATTTTAGAGCCCTAGTCCATTTGCACAAATATTGGTTCCATTTTTTTAGGAATATTTCCTTTAATTTTTGTTGATTTTGAAATTTAATGTCTGGATAAATATATCCAAAGCCATAGAGATAAGGCACAGTGATAAGGAATAATGTCAAAGAAAAATTATGGAAGTAATTAAAACCAAGAGGAAAATAGAAGAAGAGTTTCACTATATGAGCCTTCATAAAAAGGCTGATCCTGCATTCTACCACAACAGTCAGACCTAATTAGCATCTTATTTTCTTCAGAAAAGGAGAGAATGAGATGAGAACTTGAATGTAGGTCATCCCCCTCATTGTGACACCACAGGCTCACAGCAACGCTGGATTCTTAACCCACTCAGCAAGGCCAGGGATTGAACCTGCATCCTCATGGATACTAGTCAGGTTTGTAACCTCCTTGCCACAATGGAAACTCCCAGAGCCTTCTTCCTTATTGTTGTACTCCTATAATTTATGAGGCTAGATCTTGTACTTCACCATTTTTTATTTTCCTAGAACACAGGTTTTCATCTCAACCTTGACAGCATCATCTTGTAAACTGGACAAGTTTTGTTTTTGTCTTTGCGTTTTTTCTTATTTCCTTTTTGAATGGTGTTTCACTTCAGTGTGTTTACATCTCCTCCTTCATTCTTTCCTAGGTATTCTCTTTCATTCTCTCTCAACTGACTTTTCTCAACCCAAACCTCATGTCATTTTCTCCCCCCCCTTAAGCAGTGTCTGTGTATTTTTGTTTTGTTTTCCTACCTGGTTTTTATTTCTCTGAAGGGTTTACTTTTTTTTTTATTCCATATATGTCCATATTGTTTTCTCATTTCATGTATGTCCATGCTCATTTAATCTGTTATTTTTCATACATCTACTTGAAATGCTTAATATCTACATTGAATTCTTTATTTGCACTTATGACCATAGTGAGATTTTTTGTTTTAATAAAAAATTTAGCTTATTGTAACATTGATTTCTAATGAATGTTCTCATATAACATTTATTTCCTTTATCTTATTCCCTTTGGTTATAATAATCTTATATAGCTCCTATTTGTATTCCTTTTTTATTGTCAGTTATTTTTGAGATTGTGTTCTTGTTAGAGAAACTTGTGTGTAGGAGGGATCAAACAGGACACTGTACATCAGGGATTCTTTCCAATTAAGAATAAATTTTCTGTGTTTTGGGCTTGACTATGGAATAGCTTACATTTCCAGGATTGTTACAGGATAATTGACAGAAGGCAGGGAGGAGAAAATGTATGATAATTTTATTAAGAAATAACTTGTTCATCTTCATGTGCAATGGAAAATAAAATGAAGAATAACGTATAGGAGGTTTTGTGTTGGTCAAGCTCAACAGTGTTATCATTACTTGCGTACACAGTCCAATAACTAGAACAAAATACCCAGCAATATGCAGTTAGAAAAAAAGTCATAAAAGTTAATCTATTCACATTCCCAGAACAAATAAGTATGTTTTCTGAATAGCTAGTCATTCTCTGCCATGTTTATTAAAAATATTAAATGATGAAAAAATACTGAGCATCTTGGTAAGTTCACTAGTACCTGGCATTATTCTCACATTACTTTGAATAGGTGGTAACACTGTGAGGCTACTCATGACCCACTTTGCCTGGCCACATTGTGTCAACATTTTTTTTTTTTTAACCTCTATGGTCATTCTTGTTTTTTTTTTGTTTTTGTTTTTTGTTTTTTGGTAATTTCTCTCCAGAATGTAAACAAAAAATATCTCTGCTCTTGGATTCTTTTTTTTGAAATTTTGTCTATCCTCATACCCCAGGGCTGGGACTGGTTTCTTAAAAATGGGGAGGGCTACTGGATCAATGTATTCAGGAATGTACTTGTCACTTATAGGTGTTTCTCTCATCCAATGCTCATTCTTCCACTAATAAAGTCCCATCTATCCTGGAATTGGAGGGGGGTATACAATAATTATGTATGTTCTCATATTTGTCTGGGACAAATTCCTGTGTATTTTTCTCTAGGACTATAATACTTTAAAGAAAAAATGGAAAACGAGTACTTAAATCATCAGTATTCCTCTGAAATCAGCTTTCCTAGGGAAAGGATCAGAGAATTCTAGACTACTAAAAGAATGAAAAGATGACAGAAAAGCATGAAATTGGCTGAGTGTAGATTTAGAGTGCAGATGAGAAAAGCAATACGTGTTGATTAGTATTTAAAAAGATACGCTATTTTCACTTCCCTGCTCACATGCCTATTCTTACACATGGGCCAAGATTTCTCTCTCAGTCATAGGCCATTTAAGACTACTCTTTCCTGCAGTGTTATAGGTTTTTCTAATTATATGTTCCCCATATTGATATGTCTTCACAAATGTCTGAAGTCATAAGCATGATTGAGAGACTTACCTGTTTAGTTAAAAGGCAGATACCTACTAACAGGTCTGTAGGAAATACTGTTACTGAATAGTCCCTTCTTCCACCAATGTGTTAATTTTTCAAAAAATGATAACATTCAGATAATATCTAATAAACATATTCTGTGACCTTGCTTTTTTAGGTGTACTTCTTGGTTTTAAAATCTTTATCTTAATGACAAATGCCAAGAAAGCTATATTTATTTTTGCTTAATAGTTTCTGCCAAGTGCCTTTCATTCAAGAAGATATAAATTAATCTTTAATCATCAAAGACAGTTTTTATCATGTTTTGAGCCATTTTATTAGGTAGGTGTATTATAATTATTGTTCTCTTAATGAAGTAGGGCTTGTCTTGATAAAACTCTCAGAATGGGTGTGGGGTCAGAAGTAACTTTTTTACTTACACTATGAACAGTACCCATGGAAACATAGAAGAGGGTGGGGCAGTTACCGAGGTAAAACAGGCAATAGAAATATTCACAGTGATACTCCTAATTCAGAGCAATGAAGAACAGAATGCTTCTTTACTCAACAATGAGGACTGGATTTTTAAGACTACATGAACTTACCCAAAGATAAGTAAACACAGAGCCATTGATGACACTGGGAGAGGTTTGCCAATGGAGAAAGAAAGTCCAATTACAAAATTATTTTGTTAGACCAAGGCCAGAGGTAAAATATGATGAAGGACAAATTCACTGGCTATGAATGTAGACCTGAAAAAACTGAGAATAAGACTGAAATTCCTTCATAATTTGTCATTACTGAATTATATGGGCAGCATTTATGGGAAGAAAAACAATGACTGAGATGACTAAAGCTTTTTGTTACTTGGAATGGAAGTTCAAATACAGAGTAACAACTTAGAGAACAATTTTTAAAATTATATTGCTTGTACATCTAAAATTGTAAAGGACGTGTGTGCATTTTATGCATTTTCCTAAAAGGTCATCTGATTATCTGTCATCTCAATTTGTGTATTAAGCTCAGCCCGTATAATATTCTTTTCTGAGCCTTTGAAAACTCTACAGGAATTTGTGCAGTGACATAGAGAAAAAATGAAATTTAAGATTCCATCTGGAATGTCTTCATGTCACATGCATGATTTTTGCTAACCTGAGTTTTCTACATATTCCATGATCTCTCCTGTCCTCTTGCAAAAACTGTTCTTCACTTAGATTAGCTTGAATTAGGATTTGCATTCCAAGAACCAGAATATTCCAACCATGCACATTCTGATGAAGTCTTCAGAAATACTCAGTAGCTTTTGCTCTTTATCCTTGATTCTTTTTCCTTCCCTATTTCATTATTTTCCATAGTTTTCCTCTTTAAGGGAGTCAAAATCGATATGAAAAGAAAAAGGCGTGCATAACTATTGACTTTTGCTTCCATCTACAATGAAATTGCTTGTATTATGAAGATTCTACTTGAAGAATCGTAGTGGCTGGAATTAAAAAAAATAGCTTTTTGATAGCACCAAGATAGCAACATAGATTGTCTGAATTTGAATCAAGATGGTAAAGAGAAGGAAAATATGGTAGTGTAAATCTAAACACTTTCACCTTCTGTTCTCTTGCAAGGATACTGGTAGTTGAGAGAATGAGTCACCAGAAAAACAAAAGCATGCATATGGTAGGGAACAAAAAACAATTACGGATGCTATTCACACAAAGTGAGGTAATGTCAAGCAGTATCAGACGAAAATAAATGAATGTATATTAATGTTGAGTATAAAAGCAATTTAGATATACTTAAGTAAAATTTATAAATATGTACAGAAAACACTAAGGTGTGTATCAAACTATCAAATTATATGCATGTATAGCTGCTAATTTCAGCATTTATAACAATTCATAAACAACTTAAGACAGTGGAATAATCAGCCCCAATGAACTATGATCTTTATTAAAAAGAATAAAGCCTGTAAACTCTGTTGATAAAATGAGATACCACTTATATAATTAAACATATATATATTATACATGAATGACACAATACTTTTATAGAAATATCATCTTGGCTGTATAACCATAATTATTTTAACTTGAATTTTCTGGCTACTAGTAATCTTGAGCATCTCTTTATATATTTTGGTATTCTAGTCATCTTTTGTGAATTCATAGCCTTATCCTTTTTTTAATTTGATTTGTCATCTTTTCTTCATTGATTTCAAAGGGTTTTACTAAAGTCAGAATATAAATACTTCTGGGGGAGGATATATGCATCATCTTATATAATTTATTCTCCCTATAAATTTTATACATAGGTTTTTTATAGGTCTCTCTGTTCATTTTACTTTCAAGATCAATTTATATATCAGTATTTGGGTAGAAATTTAAATGAGAAAATAAATACATCAATATATATATCTATCTTTAGTGAACTGAATATGTATACTGGAATTGAACAATTAAGTAAGTGAATAGTATATGGTGGGAGTCAGGTTTCTCACTCTTTGAGTGGGAGACAAGGAGAGTAGAGTGACTCCTGTAGCAAAGGATTTGAGTTGGAGTTAAGAGTATAAACTCATATTTTACTTAACATATAGACTTTTACATATGGAAACATCTTTAGATATGCATATATGCAAGGGCTAGTATACACATCTTTCCTTTATAAGATGAGAGGGCCTAGAAGCAATAGTACTCCGGTAACATCATTAGCATACCTAGAACCCAGATCTTGTTTTCTAATATCATGTTCTAAAAAAAGAACAAGGGCTCCTGAGAAATAGCTTATCCTAGGACTAGGGTGGGAAATATAATAATTGAAGTACCTTATAGTACTAGAATACAATCAAATGCTCAAAAGAAAATAACACACACAACTCCTGTCCCCCACAATTGTATGTCAAAGGACACCAGAGCCAACTAAAAATGCTTCCAATCTTGAGAGATGGAACAATTTGATCAAGAAAATTTTAGCAGTGAATTTTAAGTCTAACTATAAAACTCCATGAGTCAATTTTAATGAAACTGACTGAATAAATACATGAGATGGGAGAAACTTTTCATGCAGAAAAATTCTAAATTTATGTAGCAATTCCATCCTTAAAAAGGTATAGCATAATTTTCCGTTCCTTATTTGTAGACCACACATACCCATAGTGACTTTCTTCTAAAAAGTATACAACAGAAAGAAGGGTGAATCATTTTACAGTAGAGAAATCTGAAGAACATTTCATATGACATGTCAGTCAAGTGCCAAAGTTAACATCAACAAATCAGATTATGGTTATTAGTATATACTTTTGATAGAGTGAAGGAAATGGAACTGAATCTCTGTGGTCAAGAACATATAATTGTCATCTAAACATGAGAAAATTGTGAGACACATCCCAATTGAGGGACATTCTGCAAAGTATCTGCCTACAAGTTCAAACTACCTGAGCACAACTATCAAGGTCATCAAAGACAAGGAAAATTCTCAGTGACTTTTCTAGTCAACAAGAGACTACTGCAGGTTGTGGGGAGGGATGGGCTGGGGGTTCGGGATGGAAATGCTGTACAGCTGGGTTGTGATGATTTGTTGTACAACTAGAAATATAATAAAATTTGTTGAGTTAAAGAGTCTACTATATAGCATGTGGTATCCTAAATGAGATCCTAAAAGAGGAAAAGGTATTAGATAAAACCAAGGAAATTTGAATGAAGTAGGGACTTGAACAATATACCAATATTGATTTATTCTAATGTTAGATCTTAATAGGGGGAACGGGTATGAGATACCCCTCTATTATCTATATAATTTTCCTAGAATTCTCAAAGTTTTCCAATTTAAACTGTTTGTATATATACAGCATGCCTGTGTGTATGTATATATATATATATTTTTTTTTTCTGTGAAGACCATTAAAATCTCCAAAGAAAACTCAGTTATTTCTATAATTTGTCCTTTATACCACTAAGACTTTTCTACAGGAAACTGATCATTGGACATAGTAGTTCATTAACAGCAGATATAAGAAAATTTAAATGTTTTACCTTGTGATAATGCTTCTTTGTACTCCCTATATTGGACAGGTTGTATCAGCAAGAGGAATGATGAGGGCAAGGAGAGTTATCTGTAATTAAGCTGCTTAAATCTCAATCTAGTAAAAATTACACTAGGGAGGTCAGTTATTTGTAGGCTCTCTAAGGCATTAGTTTATCCAAAGGCATTGGTTTATCCAACAAAGTTGTTCTGAGGAATAATAGGGGGAAAAAGCAAGAATACCTATTTTGTTTTTTAACCATACTAACTCGGTCTGATCAGTGGGAAGTGGAATAGGCAAGCAAAATCCAGAAGCTCTTGGGACAAAAAGCCTCAAAAATATGTAATATTCTTTTCTCAACTTTTGTTTCTGGCAAAAGGCCCTACCAATTTCCTCCCCAGATCTTTGATAAAATGCAGCAAACTAAACCATAAATGTGTTTACTGTATGTCTAATTACAATCTCTACCTCAAATCCCCCCAAATGAAATGTAATTTTATTTACAAGGTGGGGCAGAGGATGAGGGATGTGGTCTGTAAACAGAATGATGCAAAATGGGGTAGTCCCCGTATGCTTCACTCTACTTGGTCATGTTTATATTTTGTTTTCTTTCAAATCTGTGCTTTAAAGAATGAAAAGCACCCCATTTTGCCTTTTTTTTTTCTTTTTTGTAATATTCTCTCCTTAGGATCCTAAGTCAGACCTTAACTATTTAACATTTTCCTACATTTCTCTGAATGTTCATTGGAGAATAAAAACAGACCTATAAGGGATTCAAATAATTAAATTTCCAGACATGAATCTTAATTATGTTTAATATTTGAGGAAATAAAAGATTTCTATTAGCAATGCATATACAGGAAAATATACTTGTAGTGCATAAAACTGACATATTCCCACAAATAAGAAAAACAACCCAAAAGAAAAATTGGCGTGGAATTTGAATAGCAGTTTCACAAAGGATCATAGCCAAAAGTTATTAATTTGTGAAAATGTGCCCAGCTTCATTAGTCATGAGGGAAATGCACATCAAAACAGCAATTAAATACCTCTAAATGCATACCAGATTGTCAGAAATTGAAGAGGGACAGTACCAAATAACAATAGGAAGTGGAGCAGTGGGAACTCTCTTGGACTGCTGATGGATATATAATTTTTTATGTACAACACACTTTGGGGAAAGCTTTGGCAATATTTTCAGTACTTAAACAATATGCATGCAATATGACCCAACAGTTTCATTTCTAAATACATACCCCCAAATATGTGTGTGTGTGTGTGTGTGTGTATATAGATAAACACACATATATATATATATACATATAAAGAGAGAGAGCAAATTGTACATACAAGAATGTTCACAGCATGTTTCTAAAAGCCAAACCATAGAAACAATCCAAATAACAATGGGCAGTAAAATAGATCAGTATTTGAGATCTCCTCATGTAATACAATACTACCCAGCAAAAAGATAAGAACTGTGGCCCCAATAGCAAGTTGGATTTATCACACAATTGAAACTGTATAAAAGAAGCTAGACACAAAAAGATACATAATATTCAATATATATAACAAAAGTAGGCAAACATATATGGTGTTACGAATTATTACATTTGGGATGAGAAAGTAGAGAGTAGTTGGGCATCAATATAATGGAGGCTTCCAAAGTACTGGTAGTAGCTTAGTCAGGGACCTGAGTAGTGGTTACACAGATACTCGATTTTTGGTCATCAGTTGAATGTGTGATTATGACTTGTGCATTTTTATGCGTTTGTATTAAACCTCAACAACAATTTTATGCATGACTCAAGTTTGCTGAATAATATACATGAGAAAGACTTGCAAGAAATTATGTAAAAAATAAAGGCTATCACTTCCCAAATTTTATAATTACACTTTTTTCAACATTGATTTATAGTGTTGTATTAATTTCTGCTGTACAGCTAAGTGATTCATCCATACATATGCACATATCCATTCCCATATGAGTTATCACAGAACAGTGAGTAGATTTCCCTGTGCTATACAGTAGGTCCCTGTTGATTATCCATTCCATATACAAAAGTATTCTCAAAACCCCAGTCCATTCCTACTGCCCCCAACCTGTTTCCCTTTGGTAACTAGAGATTTGTTTTCAAAGTCTGAATCTGTTTTGTAAATAAATTCAGTGGTCTCATTTGTAAAATGCCACATGATAGTATATGGTAGGTATTTGTCTTTCACTGTTTAACTGACTGCACTTAGTGTAATTTTTAGGTCCATACAAGTACCTGCAAATGACATTATTCCATTCTTCTATGGCTAATATTCCATTGTATATGTGTACCACATCTTCTTTATCCATTCTTCTGTTGATGAAATTTTAGGTTGCTTCTATGATTTGGCTATTGTAAATAGTGCTGCAGTAAACATTGGGGTGCATGTATCATATGAATGCATGTATTCTGTGTATGTAAATATGTATATATATATGTGTGTATTTTCGTGTGTGTATGTCTAGGAGTGGGACTGCTGGATCATATGGTAGTTCTATTTTCAGTGTTCCATTCTGTTTTACATAGTGGTTTTACCAATTTACATTCCCACCAACAGTGCAGGAGGATCCCCTTTTCTCTGCACCCTTTTTAGCATTTATTGCTTGTAGACTTTTTGATGATGACCGTTCTACTGGTGTAAAGTGGTACGTCATTATAGTTTTGATTTGCATTTCTCTAATGATTAGTGATATGTATATGATTTTTAGCCATCAGTCAAGTCTGTCTTTGGAAAAAATGATTTATATTTTCTGCCATTTTTCTTGATTGGGTTATTTATTGATTTGATATTGAGCCACATGAGTTGTTTGTATATTTTGGAGAGTAATACCTTGATGGTCGCATTGTGTGCAAAGACTTGTTCCCATCATGTAGGCTGTCTTTTTGTTTTACTTACAGGTTTATTTTTGATTTATTTTCGTTGACTGTAGGAGATGGATCATAAAAGACACTGCTATGATTGCTGTTGCGTGTTCTGCCTATGCCTATGTTTTCCTCTAGAAGTTTTATAGTATCTGGCTTTACATTTAGGTCCTTAATCCATTTTGAGTTTTTTTGTGCATATGGTATTAGAGAATGTTCTAATTTCATTATTTTACATGTAGCTGTCAAGTTTTCCTAGCACCACTTACTGAAGAGACTTTTTTCTCCATTGTATATTCTTGCTTCCTTTATCAAAGATTAATTGACTGTAGTTATATGTTTATTTTTGGGCTGTTTATCCTGTTCCATAATTACCAAGACTAATTGATGTCGGAATATCTAAAATTTTTTGCCTAATAAACGTGAAATGCAGTTTTCTCATTTTAATTTGCAGTATATATATGTGTATATATATATACACACACACACACATATCATTGTAGCATTGTAGTAGTTGAATCTGTTTTGTAGTCAATATGGTTTTCTATTGTTAATTTTGAGTTTCAAATTCTTAACCATTTTCTAAGCATTCTTAGTCTTTTTCTCTTTGATTTTAGAATACATGTACTTGCGTGTGTATATACATATTTATATGTAATTTCTATCCTAGTCATATATGTGTCTACCTATATCTATGTAATATACCAGAAATATCTTCCTTCCTAAGTTATATTAAATTTGTATTTTTTTCATTATGTAAAATTTAAATGCAATTTTTTCTAACCTTTTTTTTTTCCTAGCCATTTTTTTCCCCCTGGTACAATTCAGTTAAACTTTTCATAATTTACTGTGACTCAGAATCTCTCAAGGTTTGCTCTTAAATTTGCTATGGAATCACATCTAGATGAAATAGATGTAGATAAAGATGAAATAGATGTAGATGAATAGATGTAGATAAAGTTTGCAATAATATCAGGAATAAGTGATGGGGGGGAGGAAGGAAGAAATTGGTGAATATAGGTGGTGATGTGGTATTTGAAGGGAAAGGGGGAAGCAGGTGATTCTAGACAGTTATTTTGGTTAGTGACCTAGGAGTGATTCGCTGTCCTCAAATTCTAAAAGGAACTCCTTGTATTTCTGGGGACTTAATCATGGAGGAATATACACTATAGGCTCAGCTAACACATGAACTCCTGCTCCAGGAGCTATCTGAAATGGTACTTTAAAAAGATTGTATCAGCAGATTAGTGTGCATGTTATTAAAAATGGCTTTTCTGAAATGATTGAACTGTAGTCTGAACAAGCTTTGGGATAAAGCTTGTTTTTATCTAATCAATCTCAGTATTTTTCTTTCCTTGAGAGTAACACATGTGACTTATTTATGAAACTGAAAGATATGCTTCCATCTTTCAACAATCTTGGTTAAAATTTAAAAATAAAACAATACTTATGTTGAAAAACTTTAATAATTAACATGTATTTTAGAATTCAAGTATTTTGTTTCACAGACAATATGACACAGAAAATTAGAGAATATTTATTTCCTGATGATCATAACATTATTAACTAAGGCACTATTTTAAAATCAATATATAAATTGATTATCAAAATGTGCATTTTTATAATATGCATGGATCACATGCAAAAATTAATTGAAAATACGAATACAAAAGAAAAAAATAATTAAAAAATAGGAATACAAAAGAAAATAATGTGCCAAGTGTAAGTAGGAAACACCCAATAGGGGAAGGCTTAGTGACAGATATAAAGAGGTGCCCAAACTCACTAGTGAGCAAAGAAATAAGTTTAAGGAATAGTGAGATTCTACTTTAAACCATCAAGTTAGCCAAAATGAAAAAAATAAAGTAATATTTCAAATATAGAAAAGTGGGGCCCAGGAGTGCTCATGTACTCCTTAAGTATAAATAATAATATTTTGGTGCTCTGTTTCACAAAGTACTTTGTGAAATGTCTATGATTAAGAAAACACACCTGAGTGTATAAACCAAATACTTGAATGTTTTCAAAAGGGAGCTTGTAATAAAATTGCTTCTTACATAGCTCTTATGAGCTTAAAGCTGAGTGAAAATTAGTTGTCTGTCCTTCAGAAGAAAGATAAGTAAAATGTAAATAAACACAATAGAATACTATGGATAAGTTATAGATACATATTTAGAAACAATGTTAGATCTTACCCAAACTGTATTGATTAGAAAAGGAATGAGATACTATACTCACATATATAAATTAAAAACAAATAAGAAACTATATTGTTTACAAGAATGAGAGAGAATACGAAAAAAATTATAACATGTGAACAGAGGGACTGTAACTGAGACTGTTAGTTCTGTTTTCTAGCATCTGCCCTAAACTATCCCTCCGGTGAGAGCGCCCCCTAAGTTCCGCCTGAGCACATCACCGTTAAGTACTCAACATGTTCACAGCACTTCTTTGAAAATGTTTATGCCTGTGTAAGTGTTGACATTAAGATATTTGCAGAAGCCTTGCGTGGAACTTCAAGAACTTCTGCACAGTAAACATTGATTTGCCTGGGAGGAGCACATTTTTATACTTAAAACTACTGATTTTTTTTTTTAAAAGCAACTGGCAAACTGATCATTCCAGAAGGAGTAGCTCTTTATACTATGATGCTACTTTGAGGATCAACATGATTCTCTTACCGCCTTGCACCCAAGGACCAAATTGGGGTTTGGGGGTTGAAGCAGGAAGAAGTGGATCTGTGGACAGCAGGATGATGTTAATTTAGGCACTCGCTGATAGTTGCCAGACTGGTTAATTGCACTTAGTCTAATACCTAACACAAAGAGAATGTTAATATATCTGTTCTTGTCAGTAAGTAAAAAAATCAAAGTTAACTTTTCATTCTAGCCAATCCGAGATCTTTAAGAAAAAATACCAATATAAAACTTTGCTTTTAGATCAAAAGTGTTAAAAAGAAGCAAGAAAACAAGAGGGGTAAGTGCCAGGGCCAAGGTCCAAAGAAAAGTCATCTTTATTTTTTAAATTAAGAATCATGAGGTGAGTACCTAACACTTCCATCAAAAGAAAGGCTTTGGAGTCTAAATATATATATATACCCAAATGAATTCGGTATCAAATTTTCTATAGTCTTAATTGGTTCAATGAGCAAATCCCCAGACGTTTCCTTATTAGGGGTTAGAAAAACTTGGATAAAAGAGGCATTGCCTTTTTACTATTCTTGCAATTAAACAAAACCTGTCTTTATGTCCTTCATTGTGGAACATCATTCAAGTCAACTATTTCAGTGAAATGAGTCATATCACTCCACGTGGAGTCTGAGACATTAATGATTCCTTAGCTTTTGAAGTGCTAATGAAATAGATCTTTATAAAAATTTTGTCTCCGGTGTGATGATAGTCCTATTTTCCTTTATGTGCTATTTCATATCACTGTTATGTTTATTTACTAGTCCCTCTTTAGCTTGTTATGCCAAGACATTATTTGCAAGCCAGGATTGCATTTATACTCAATTGAGGAAATAATTATTTTCCCACAATAAAACTTTTCTATAACTTCTGTCATCCACTAGGTACTACTTTGTTTCCACCTTCCCTCTCAGTTACCGTAATAAAATTATCTGCATTCTTTGTGCTTATTTTATGACTTCTCATCTCTTCTCAGCCTACCATATAGTTTGGCTGCCATGTCTAACCCTCCATTGTATTAGCTTTTACAAAATCCATCAAAATATGTGGGATACTGAACTTAATGGACTCTAGTGGGGCCATTTACCTTTGTACCTAATTAAGGTAAAATCCTTACATCAGAAATAGGAATGACATATGAGATCATCATTTTGACTTTTATAGCTGTGAAATTGAGTTTCAGAAATATTCACATTCAAACATCATGAATGTCATTTCCATGATTCATTAAATCTTTAATAAAGAACTAGGTGCTGCAGTGAAGGAATATTGCAGGTTTAGTTCAAGTCCCAAAGGTACTTGGGGAAGTATTTTTATGTTTTAGCCAGAGTAGGCTATATCCAGTAGGGGTCACAGTAAATCAGATGCAATAGCAAAGAGAAGAGTGCACTAAATTATTTTTGCTTACTTTGGCCTCACAGATTCAAATCTATTCCATCTATCCATCACAAACCTTCAAGGGACTCCTCGCTAAGGTGGGGAAACAGACAAGGAAAGTTAAGTAACAGTTACACTTTCTAAATGTTGTTCCATTTTTTTTTTTTATGGAAGATAATTTGGAAATATATTTACCTATGTAAGTTTCTCCACTCTTTTAATTTTGTTTTAATCTTTCACAATTTACTTTGATAGAAAACAGAATAATTTAAGAAAGTTTAGAGTTCCCATTGTGGTACAGCAGAAACAAATCTGACTAATATCCATGTGGCTGCAGATTTGATCCCTGGCCTAGCTCAGTGGGTCAGGGATCTGGCATTGCCATGACCTGTGGTGTAGGTAGGTTGCAGATGAGGCTAGAATCCCGTGTTGCGAGGGCTGTAGGCTGGCAGCTATAGCTCTGATTTGACCCCTAGCCTGGGAACCTCCATATGATGTGGGTGTGGCCCTAAAAAGCAAAAAGAAAATTATAGTGTTGAAAAAATATTTTTTCTATTATACAGCAGTCTATCATCATCTTGACTGGAATTCAGGTTGCAAAACACTCCAGAAAACGAGGTATCTAAAAGTAGATAGATTTATAAAAACAGAAAGTAGGATGGTTATCAGGGTTGTCAGGGGCTGGGGTGGGTAGAAATAAGAGGTATTTGATGGGTATAGAATTTTAATTTTGAAGATGGAGATGTTTTGGAGATCTGTTGCTCAACAATGTGAACATACTTAGTTCTACTTAGCTGTGCATTTAAAAATAAAATGGTAAAAAACCAAGAGCATTTTCAAGGAAAGTTTAAATCTGATATGGGGAATCCATCAAAAATGCTGTTGACAAGATAAATTAAAAGAGGCCTGGATATTAAATTTTATGAATACAAATATTTTTATAATACATATACTGTGGAAAGTAGATGTTTATCTGGACCTAAAGACTGAAGCCAGAGGGTATTACTAAAAATTTAAAGAAAAAATTAAAAAGATAGGACCTCTCCAAAAAGAAAATTGATACTCCAAAATCTCCTTACTGTTCCTCAATAGTAGTCTTTTAGGAAATAGCCACGGTTCAAGGGGCTGGATTTCTGAATTCACTGGGGCCTCTATTCAAATCCTATCTCACCAATTTTTACCTTTATGACCTGGGAGGCAACATTGAATCTTTTGTCAGGAATGAGTTATTATTAGTTAACTTAAAAGAGAGTTTTCAGGATGAGATATAGTAGATGCCATTTGTCTACAGTTCCCTTGCCCAGTTCGTAGCATCTTGCAGATATTTAGTAGTGAAAGAATAGTGAGTTTCTTTCTTCACTATTATACAGTCCTATTACCAAAGCTATTTTCTATTAAGAACCCAATTTATATCAATATGTGTTTGATATTTTTCCTTCCTAATACTGATTGAAATGGTGACTAAATAACTATATCTACATTTATTGTTTTTTGTTTTGCCTTTCTTCTGAGCAATAAGTTCCATAAGGGCAGAATTCATATCTGATTCTGTGAACTCTCTCTCCAGTGCCTAGTTAACATTTAAAGTAACTATCGGTGGCTATAGAATATTATCGCTAATTATTTTCTGGTTGATTTTTAATCCCTTTGTTTCTTTTTGCTCTCTTCCTTTGATAATTTTTTGCAGTGGTATACTTCAATTCCTCTGTGTATATACTACAGGCGGTTGCTTTGTGGTTGCCATGAGACTTGTAAAACATTTTATATTTATGTCTTTTTAGAACTGATAACACATAACTTCAAACATACACAAAATTCATATTTTACATTTTTGATTTAACAGTTTATATATTTTTACATTGTGTATCCACTAACAGATTATTGTAGTTCTTTTATCTTTTAACCTTCATACTAGAATTTATAAGTGACTAGTCCAAGACCATTATAGCATTTGGATTCTGAATTTAATTATGTACTATACCATTACTAGTGAGTTTTATATTTTTATTTATTTTCCCGTTAGTAATTAGCATACTTTTGTTTCAGCCTGAAGAACTACTTTTAACCTTTCTTTTACGGCCTGTCCCGTAATAATTAACCCCTTCACCTTTTGTTTGACTGGAAAACTACATTTTTTTCCCTTCAATTCTAAAAGACAACATTGCTGGGTAGAGCATTCTTAGTCGGCAGTTTTTTTCTTTCTGTACTTTGAAGACTAGAAGGAAGTAGCAATATATATTCAAAGTTTCTCCTGAAAAAAATCTCCTTAAAGTCTTATGAGGTTCCTTTTGTATATAAAATCACTTGTCTTTTTCTTGCAACGTTTAAGATTCTCTCCATATCTTTAACATTTGACAGTTTAATTGTATTGTGTCCCATAAATTTCTTAAGTTATCTTTATTCCTTTTCATTCTTTGTATGAATTCCACTGTCCTACATGTGAGTGAAAGTGGCCAGGGAGGTTTGTCAATCCTTTTTTACCCTTTTAGAGAACCAGCTCTTGGTTATATTGATTTTTTTTTTTCTATTGTTTCTTTGAGTCCCTATTTTTTTGATTCCCTCTCTGATTTTTATGATTTCCTCCTTCTGCTAACTTTAAGTTTTGGTTTGTTCTTAATACTTTTAGGTGGTAGGTTAGGTTGTGGAGGTGAGATTTTTCTCCTTTTTTGAGGAAGACCTGTATTGCTGTGAACTTTCCTCTAAGAACTGCTTTTGCATCCCATAGATTTTGAATGGTTGTGTTTTCATTGTCCTTTGTCTTGAGGTATTTCTAAATTTCCTTTTTGATTAACTGTTGACCCATTTTTTTTTTTTTTGTAGCATGTTGTTTAGTCTCCATGTAGTCAGTTTTTTTCTCATTTCTTTTCCTGTGCCTGATTTCTAGTTTCATGCCATTGTGCTCAGATAAGATGCTTGGGATCATTTCTATACTTTTAATTTGTTGAGGTTAGTTTTGTGACCCAGTATGTGGTCAGTCCTTGAGAAGCTTTCATGTGCACTTGAAAAGAATGTGTACTCTGATTTTTTGAGGATGGAATGTCCTGAAAATATCGATTACATCTAACCTTCTGTTGTGTCATTTATGATTTCTGTTGCCTTACTAATTTTCTTTCTAGAGGTTCTGTCCGTTGATGTGAGTGGGGTGTTGAAATCTCCTATTTTATATTCTCATTAGTTTCTCCTTTTATGTCTGTGAGTATTTGTTGTATGGATTTGGGCGCTCCTATATTAGGGGCATATATATCACCAAGTGTAATATCCTCTTCTCTAATTGATCCTTTTATCATAAATAGTGTCCTTTTTTGTCCTTCTTTTGGCCTTTGTTTTAAAGACTTTTTTGTCTGATATGAGTATTGCAACTCTTGCTTTCCTGTTACTTCCATTCCCATGAAATGTTTTTTCCATCCCCTCACTTTCAATTTATATATGTCCTTTGCCCTAAGGTGAGTTTCTTGTAGGCAACGTATTGTAGGCTCTTGTTTTTTATCCAATCTGCTACTCTGTCTTTTGATTAGAACATTGTCTGTTGACATTTAAGGTAATTATCAATAATTATATAGTTATTGCCATTTTAAACCTTGTTTTCCATTCTGTGTTTCTCATTTGTTCCTTTCTTTTTGGTTGATTTCCTTTTATTTTATGCTTGTGTCCTCTTCTTTTTAGTTCTTGTGAAAGCATTTTTTGGTTTTGATTTCTGTTTGCCCTGTTTAACACCTTCCTATATCTGCTTACTTTAGCCTGATAGTCATATAAGCTCAAACACATTCTAAAAAAGAAAAAGGAATTTAGATTTTCCTACTTTGCTTCCCCACATTTTATGAGTTTGATTTCCTTTTTTACATCTTCATATTTATCCTTTTGTTGTTCCTTGTGTTTTCATTGCTTTTACAAATAGTTTTTTTTCTTTCCTTTTAGGTCTATATACTGGTTTATATAAGTGATTACTTTCAGTTATGATTTTGTCTATCCTCTATCTTCTTAACTTCTTTACTGTTTAGAGGAGACTTTTCAGTTTTTCTTTTAGAATGGGTTTAGTACTGCTGCACTCTTCTAGTTTTTGTTTGTTGTAGAAATCTTTTATTTATTCTTCTATTTTATATGATAATCATGCTGGGTAGAGTATTCTAGGCTGCAAATTTTACCCTTTTAAAACTTTGACTATATCTTGCCATTCTCTTCTGGCCTGTAGTGTTTCTGTAGAGAAATCAGCTGATAGGCTTATGGAGGGTTCCCTTAATATTAACTCTGTTTTTCTCTTGCTGCCTTTAGAATCCTTATATTTAACTTTTGCCATTTTTATTATAATATGCCTCAGTGTGAGTCTATTTGAACTTAACTATTTGTGGCCCTTTGTGCTTCCTCTTCTTGATATGTGGTTCCTTTAGATTTGGAAAGTTTTCAACCATAATTTCTTCAAATATATCTTCCATCCACTTTTTCTTCACCTTCACCCTATTATGTGTGGATTGGCCTGCTTTACATTATTTCATAGATCTCTTCTATCGCTTTCATGTTTTTTTTTTTTTAAATTTGGTTTCTGTCTGCTGTCCTAATTGGGTGATTTCCATTAAACTATCTTTTAAGTCACTTGTTCATCCTTCTGCATTATTCAATCTGCTCTTCAAAGCCTTTAACTCAGTTTGTGACTCTGCAAATGATTTTTCTAATTTTTCTTGGATCCTCCTTATATTTTCTAGTGCCTTTCTAAAGTAATCTGCATTACTGTTTATATTTGCTCTTAATTCCTTGGGAATTGTCATTATCTCCTTTTTGAACTCTGTCTGTTAGACTCCAAACATCTGTTTCATTGTTTGCTCCTTCAGGGGAATTCTCCTGTTGTTTTAACTGGGAATGGTTTCTGAGCTTCTTCATTTTACTTATATTTTTCTACTTCTGTGAGTTTTGGAAGGACAATGACTGTAGTTTGGAGGGCTTACTATTTTTGTGTGTGGGGGGGCTGGGTGGTGGTGGGGGCTGCTTTTGGTTTGGATGCTTGCTGTCTGGTTTCTCAGTGTGTGCAGGCTGTTATCCTCTTGATAGGAGGTGTGCCAGTTTTAGGCCTGCACCTGCTGCCTAGAAGATGGAGGCAATGGGCAGGGATAGTAGCCAGTGCCTGGTTCACTCTGCTTGATATCAGCAAGGACCTGTGGAGAAGAGGCATAGGCTGACTCCTGGTTGCAGGGCCCTGGGATGTGGCAGTGACCTTCGGGAAGGTGTAGGAGGCACCCAAAGCTTTTGGCAGTGGCAACAGCAGGGCATATGCATTCCCAGGGGAGTGAGGGTAACAGGTGGTGCTAGGTTGCAGTGCCCTCCCCTACAGTGACTCTAGAGGTGACTGGGGCCATAGGTGGTGCTGTTCATGGACCCCTAGTTGTGGCTGTCCATGCCCACCTCTGGAGTATGTGATGGCTGCAGATGCCCCTGATGCTTGTAGTCCTTGTGAGAGGTGCTCCACCAACTGTAGCCTACGTAAGATGAGCCCTGCAGCCTGGAAACCCATGCATGCGTAGAGAAAAATATTCCTATTGAAGTTCTACCCCTCCACCCAGGGTATAGGTTCCTTTCATTGTCACGCCTCCCTCTCAGGAGTGCTGGTCCTGTTCTGATTCTTTTTTTATTTTTATCATTTTTCCTTTTGTTCTATCCAGTTATGTGGAAGGTTTCTTGCCCTTTTTGGTGGTTTAAGGTCTTTTGCCAGCATTTAGTAGATGTTCTGTGCCAATTGTTCTACATATATATATATATTTTTTTTTTTTGATGTCTTTGCGGGAGAAGGTGAGTGCCATGTCTTATTCCTCTGCCATCTTGATCCCCTTATTTGTAAATCACTTTTTGTTAAGTCTGCTTCTAGATATTTATCCTGTTCTTTTGTTTGTAACATAGTCCTCTGTTTCTTCATTTTTCTTAACTCTCAAGGTTAGTTTTTTGCATAGATAAAGCAGCCCTCTTTCCCAGTCTTGACAGAGTGATTCCATGTAGGAGATGAACCTCATCAATTAGCCCAGCCTCAGCAATTAGTTGTCTTCAGATTTTTTGTGATTGTCCAAACTGCCTTCTTTGTTCTTTGTGGCTTCCAGTATTTGAGGATGTGACAAGATCTGTCATTGTCCCAAAGGGGAAGATCATAGTCAGCACCTGGATGCAGGCTGATTAGTAACTGTACCCTAGACAGCAGCTTGGAAAGTATGTAATTAAGCCTCCTCTAGGGAGAAGCTCTGAGGTGGGCATTTTTTATTAGCTTCACCTGCTGATCCTGGGTATATAGCAGTCGGTGCTCCTGTGCACATTAAGAACCATATCTTCTCTACAGCACCATGGGACTCCTGAAGGCAAGCCCCATTGGCTTTCAGAGCCAAGGGATGATGGGGTTCATCCTGTTGGTGGCAGCCATAAATGCTGGCATGCCCAATGTGTATACAAGGTCCTTCCAGGGAAGTACTTGTGACTTGGAGCAGGCTTGAGGGAGAAGGTGGGAGTGGTGTCCACAGGCTTCCCAGGTCTCTGGAAAGGCTTTCAGCCATAGGTGCCTGCTAAATTAAAAGCCTGGGCCTCAGTCAGTAGGTTTGAAAATATGCAGGTTAACGACTTTCAAGGGAAGGCTGATGTAGATGGATGTTTTTGCCTGTAGTCTGCACTGAGCCCTGGGGGGGAGAGCAATGAAAAGTATTCACCTGACCATTGAAAGTTGCTTATTTGTTATAGTTTTGTGGGTCTCATGGATGGAAGCCCCATTAGCTTTCAGAGCTAAGTTTTTGGGAGAACCTCTCCCTTTGATGGGAGTCTTAAAATTGGAGGTGGTAGATATGGGGTCCAAATCCTTTGATCCTAAGAGAGAGAAGCTGAGAGTTGAGTTGCCTTCTTATTGTATGGCACTGTGTCAGGGGTGTGATTTATGTCAGCCTTTGCTTTCTATTTCAGTGGATGTTTTCTCATTTGCCCAATATGTACGAGTCATTCATCTAGCTTCTGGATATCTTTAAGAGGGAATTGCTTAGAGTGTCAGTGGGAGGAGGAGTCCTCAGGAGTTTCCTATGCTGCCGTTTTGTCACCTCCCCCAAGGTTTAATTCATTACTTTAAAAAGACTGCATGGTATATTCTGTTTTGTAGATGACTATGATTTAACAGTTCCTTAGATAAACAATTGTCTTTTTTAGCTATTGCAAATAACTTTTCATATAAACATCATTGTCTATATCTCCTTGTATGCTTAACTGAATTTATCTGTATGATACTTTGCTGGAAATAGAATTAGTGAGTAAAACTACATTCAGATTTTGATAGACGTGGTCAAATTTGTAAATAAAAATTTTAGCACCTTCTGTGCTTTTCCTTACTGTATTTGTATTTGTATTTGTTTGTATTTGTTTCCCAATATCCCTGTCAACACTAATTATGTCAATTAACATTGGCTAGTTAATTCTATTTTGAGTTTTCTGAGGAATCTCCATACTGTTTTCCACAGTGGCTGCACCAATTTGCATTCCCACCAACAGTGTAATAGGGTTCCTTTTTCTCCACACCCTCTCCAGCACTTATTGTTTGTAGTCTTTTGAAAAGACACCTGTACTCCAGTGTTCATTGCAGCACTCTATGCAATAGCCAGGTCATGGAAACAACCTAAATGCCAATCCACGGAAGAGTGGATAGG
>PVHT020000230.1:9912577-9955431 GCA_004024745.2 Catagonus wagneri
GAAACTAAAAGACACAATGAACCTTCTTACAGAACAGACAATGACTCACAGACTTTGGAAAACCTTGGTTTTTCAAATAAGACAATCTGGGGGGGTGGGGGGATGCACTGGGGGTTTGGGATACAAATTCTGTAAAATTGACTTGTGATGATTTATGCACACCTATAATTGAAATAAAATCCATTAAGAGAAAAAAAAATTGGCTAGTTAGCCAATTACCTTAAAATTGTATGCCTTAAAATAACCATCTATTTAGGTCATAGTTTTAGAAGTTGATACTTTGAGCCAGGATCAACCGGACAGTTTCTTTCTTGCTTTTGTTGTTCATATTCACCATCATTTCATCAATCAAGTCACATAATCAATTCCAGACTCAGTAGGAAGAGAAATATTTTGATGAGAGAGGCTGAAAATTCATAGACTCAATGTTTTGATAGAAGAAGCTACAAATTTACATTGCAAAATGGGTATTAGAAGGGGATGGGAAGAATCTGTGGCCATTTTTTCAATCTATCACATTAACTATATATTAATAAATAGATAATACTAAATTATTCATTTTACAAGGACTTTGAATTTAATTTTCGCAAGAACCCTTAGAGGGAGCAGTACCACTATCCATTTATTTTATAGAGGAGTAACTGAGGAAGAAAGAGAATAAGTAACTTGTCTAAAGTTATTTAATCTCTTGCAAGGGGATTTTCATTTCCACACCCTTACCCTCAATATTCTATGCCATTTTAGTTTATGTAATCAGTTTTATGTAGTTGTAATACACAAAGACACACAAAAGTTACTAGCATTTCCTTTTCAAATATGTATGTATTTTTAACAAATTTTTGAAAAGTATCTTCACCATCTCTAACTCCTTTACTCCCATCTTGGTAAACTTTCAGATGTGAAAAATCACCTCAGTCTTTTGAAAAGCCTACCCTGTTTTTCCCTATTAAATTCTCACCATGTTATTTCTTACCTTACACTTATATCTGCTTTTACATTAGTCATTTGCAAAAAAATATTTTCCCTTCATTTATTCTCTCTTGAGCTGTGACTTCCTTGAAGTCCCAGCTTTAGGAGCCTGATAAAGCATTAAATGCCTTTTTTTTGTTGTTGTAGAATGAAAGAAAATACTTCCCCTTGAGCAGCTCATTGAAAGTTGTGATAACAGATAGGTAAACATGTATCTGTGTGTACCTATTATCCCAGGTCTCAACATTTCCCTTACTCTTATTCTTCGAACTTCTCTTAGACTAATCTCTTCTTCCAGGTGCCCTCAGAGGATATTACTTAAATACTTGCCATAATAGTTATTATATCTTTCAACATGTCTTTAGACCCCTAATTCGCTAGTGCATAGCAGACAACAAAAGAGAAAAAATAAACCGAAAAGCTTCTCAAAGTTTCCTTAAGTTATGACCTTTTTAATACTGTATTAAGTTTCAAAGTTACCAAATATTATAATTGGCTCAGTTTCTTTGTACATAATCCTCCTATACATTATCACCAGATTAATCAGTCACCCCGTACATTTTGTTTCTCACCTCATAATATCAGCTCACAGGATCCTCACTTCTCTTTGGGCATATTCCTTAAGCATGTCTAATTCACACAGACTCCGAACTCTAAAGATTCTATAACAGTTGTTGCCTGCTCGTTTGTATGCCTATTAAGGACATGATGTTTCTCTGGATACTTTGACTTGAGTGCCTTGTATCTCTGAGGATATTTTAGATGTGAGCTTGGTAGAAAAAAGAAATACAAAATTACAGATCCTCTGCCAACTACTCAAAGTTGCAGAACTATATCGTGACTTTTCTGTCTGAATGTCCTCTGCTTCCTTGCAAGTGAGCTAAATCCTCATTTATGGTATTAAAAACTTGCATATGGGAGCTAAACGACCTCAGCTGACACAGCAAAGAAATGGATGGCATTTATTCTGACTTATGCATACACACAAAGATTTCTACATGGGATAATCTATATCCATATATTAATAGGCTATTCTTATTCCTTATAATAATGCATCCTACAAATTTCCACAGGGGTTTGAATGAGTATCCAGCAAGCAATTTGGCTTGTAATATATGCATAGTAAAACAACTTCCCATTGAAAATATGGAATGTCTCATATTTTTGCCCATTCTGAGATAATTATATATGTTAGATTTAGGTAATTGTTTGGTAAAGACTAATGGCAACTATTCAAAATAATTAGACTATTAAGAATAATTATAAGGCAAGAACTCTTTCCTGGGGCTTTTTGCTGTTGTTGTGATCAGATATTTAAACATAAATAGAGTAATTTAATTCCAAATGAGAAAATTCATGAAATATGCAAATTTCATGCAATAAAACTAAAATAGCAGTGGCAATGTTTTATAATGTTAAAACATAATGTCTAAAATATTGTCACACACGTTCTTGCATTTGATTACCCTGTTTTTAGAATTGTTACAAAAAAGTACCTTCATTTTACAAATGGATGGCTTAACATTTCAAATGGTATTTTGACAGGTTTGATAATTAAAATGTGGCTGATTTGCATTTACTTGATTAGTTATGTGAACATATTTTCATATACCTGTTGATTGTATGTCATCTATGCAGAAATGTTTATTCAGGCCCAGTGGCTATTTCTTAGTTGGGTTATTGTTTTCTTGCTATCGAGTTGCAGTCCTTGTAAATTTTGAATATTAATTCCTTGTCAGATAAATGGTTTATAAGTATTTTCCCCCATTCTGTAATTTCCCTTTTCACTGTGTTCATTATTTCCTATGTTGTGCAGAAGCTCTTTGGTTTGATGTCTTCCCATTGTTTATTTCTGCTTTTGTCACCTATGTTGTTAGTGTCACATACAACACATCCAGGGAATCATTACCTATACCTGTAGACATTATTTTCCCTACATTTTCTTCTAGAGTTTTATAGATTAAGATCTTTCATTTAAATCTTTAATCTGTTTTGAGTGTATTTTTGTGTGTTGTATAGGGTATGGTCCATTTTTATTATTTTCTACATGGATATTCAATTCCGCCAGAGTTATTTGTTCAAGAGACTTATCCTTTACCCATTATGTATTTTTGATAGTCTTGTTGAAAATCACTTGACTGTATATGCATGGTTTTATTTCTGGGCTGTCTTGTCTGTTCTATTGGTCTAAATGTCTGTTTTTAAGCAAGACTATGCTATTTTGATTACTGTAGCTTTGTAATATATTGTTAAGTAAGGAAGTTTGATATCCTCAGCTACGTTTGTTCTTAAGCTTGCTGTAGCCATTTGGGTCTTTCGTGTTTCCAATGTAATTTAGGATTTTTTAAACATTTAAAAAAAACACATTGGAACTTTACCAGGGAATGCCTTTAGTCTTTAGATTATTTTGGACAGTGTAGACATCCTAAAAATCCTCTAGTCCATGAACACGGGATATGTTTTCATTTATTGGTGTCTTTAATTTCTTTCATTGAAGTATTGTGTTTTGCAGTGTACAAGTCTTTGATCTCTCTGGTTGAGTTAGTTTATTTCAAAATCTTGATTCTTTTTGATGCCATTATAAATAGTATTGCCTTAATTTCCTTTTCATGTCCTTGTTAACTTATATAGGGTGTTTTATGTTTATTTTCCATCCTGTAATTTTACTGGACTGTTTAGTTCTAATGGATTTTTTTAGTAGCACATTTATGGTTTTCAGTATGTAAGATCATGTCCTCTATGAGCAGAAAGCATAATATTTCTTCCTACTTGATTTGGATGCCTTTTATTTCTTTTTGTTCCCTAATTGCTCTATGTAGGACTTATAGCACTATGTTGAATAGAAGTGTTAAGAGTAGGCATCCTTGTCTTTCTGGTCTTAGAGAAAAAGCCTTCAGTTTTTTACCATTAAGTATGATGTTAGCTGTGGTCTTATCATTTGTGCTCTTTATTTATTATGGTAAGGAACACTTTTTCTGTACCTCGTTTTTCTGAGAATTTTTATCATGAAAGAATATTGAAATTTGTGACTCTTTCTGCATCTGTTGAGATGATCAAATTATTTTTCTTTCATTCTGTTAATGTATATTTATATGCATATTATTTTGCATATATTCAACCATCCTTGCCCTCAAAAGATAAATCATAGGTGGTCATGGTGAATGATCCCCTTAATGTGTAGTTGAATTTGGTCTGGTGATATTTTGTTGAAGATTTTTTGCACCTGTACTCTCAGGGATATTGTTCTGTAGTGTTCTTTCTGGTAGGTGTCTCTTTTTCACTGTGGTAACAATGTAATGGTGGCCTTATAAAATGAGTTTTGAAGTTTTACTTCTCTTTCAATCTTTCAAAGAGTTTAAGAAGTTTACATCACCTCACACCTATTAGGATGGATATTATAAAAAATCATATGCACTGGTAAGGATGTTGAAAAGTTGGTATAGTTATAATACTGTTAATGTGAATGTAAAATGGTACGGTTATTATAAAGAGTATGGAGGGTCCTCAAAAAATTAAAAATATAATTGCCATATAATCCAGCAATATCACTTCTGGATATATATCCAATATTTTGAAATTAGGATCTTGAGATGGCTTCACCCCTGTGTTCATTACAGCATTATTCTTAATAGCTAATAAATGAAAACAACTTAAATGTCAATTGACAGATGAATGGATAAAGAAACTATAGTATACAGTGGAATATTATTAAATCTTAAAGATGGAAATCCTACTATATGCAAAAACATGGATGAACCTGGAGAACATTATGCTAGGTGAAATAAGTTAGCTACAATGAATAAATACTTCATGATTTCACTTATATGATATATCTAATATAATCAAACGTAGAAACAGAATGATGTTTACAGGGACTTGGGATAGAAGGAAGTGAAGTGTTGCTATTCAATAGATATAAAGTTTCGGCTATATCATACTATGTTCTAGAGATCTGCTGTACAACATTTTACCTTATAGTATTATATTATACAACTAAAAAATTTATTGAGAGTACAGCTCCTGCTAAGTGGCTAAGGTACTTCCAAAGCCAGAGTTCTTGGAGTCTAAATTTAAGGCTTTTCTTGGAGTTCCTGTCATGGTGCAGTGGAAACGAATCCAACTAGGAACGATGAAGTTGTGGGTTCAATCCCTGTCCTTGCTCAGTGGGTTAAGGATCTGGTGTTGCCAGGAGCTGTGGTGTATAAGTTACAGACACAGCTCGGATCTTGCGTTGCTGTGGCTCGGATCTTGCGTTGCTGTGGCTCGGATCTTGCGTTGCTGTGGCTCGGATCTTGCGTTGCTGTGGCTCGGATCTTGCGTTGCTGTGGCTCGGATCTTGCGTTGCAGTGGCTCTGGCGTAGACTGGCAGCTACAGCTCCGATTAGACCCCTAGCCTGGGGGTCGCAGGTGTGGCCCTAAAGGACAAAAGACAAAAGAAAAAAAATAAATTTAAGGCTTTTCTTGACTTGAATATTACAATTCAATATATATTAGGGATAAGTATAATATTTAATCTATAACCTGAAGTGTTGATGGTTGATTGAGTCATCAGATCACATTATATTGTCACATTGACTTTTAAAATATTATTCTTTTTTGTTTTCGCTTCCTTTTACCCACATAACTTACTTTCATTCTCCACTAGCCTCTACAGGGGACCACTCAGATTTATATCACTTTTTGATGTTTTCTTATAAAAATAAATACTGTTTCTGCACGTAGTTTTATTTTACATCATTAATTGTTTCATATATTTCAAACTCTATTTTACTTTTTCCAACAATTCCTATGTTAAGACTTATCTTCATTTCTATGTGAAAATATAATGCAGTGTATCCACATGCAGAATTGTGCATATGCTTGAAATCCTTCTAACTTCTTTCAGTGATATACATCCTGGTTACCTGTATTTTTCCACCACCACAAAAAATATGCTACACTGAATATACTTGTATATATTTAAAGTGGACTTGTTTGTGACTTTTGGGGGGATTATATCTAAGAACATAATTGCTGGTTAAAAGTTAATGCATGTACTGTTGTCACTAAATATGGTTCAGTTACTTTACAAAGAGGCTATATTATTCTCCACTCCCACCGGCAGGGCAAAAAGATTGTCATAGGCTCCCACCAACATCCAGCCTTAATAAGCATTTTCTTATACATACATATGCCCATACAATTGAAGGTTATGATATAGTTTCCTTGTGAATAAGGTAACAAAATACCATAAACAGAGTATGTAGCATTGACTAAGTGTACACAAATATACCTAGGCCACAAGAAAAATTAAATGCTGAAATTAGATTTAGTGTATGTCTTAAGCTCTCTGTCTCTCATTTCTTATTAAGGAAGGGGTTAGACTTGTTAGCTACAGATAGATAAATCGGATCAAAGCCTCAGCTACATTAGGAATTGGCAGACGGCCAATTATCCTCTTCCCTAATACCCCGAAAACAGGGCTTCTGAAAAAGTATATTGGAGATAATTTCAATGTGAATTGATTTTTTTCCTACTAAGTATATCTCACCCTTCACTTAACACTAGGCAAGGAATTAGGAAAAGAGGAAATAGTTGGATGTTACCTTTCCCTACCCCTCTTCCACACATATACAATATATGTAACATGCGTACTTGAATACTATGATCACAGTATCCACTGTTACTGTATCCTCCACTGTTAGGCGGAGGAGCAGAAGAAAAGATTATCCCGAGGGCACACGGTTGAGATATTAAGATGGTATGACATTCACTTAATAGTTCCTTAAAGAATTAATTAAATATCGAGAATCACTCTTTTACCAGAAATGCTCATCTGGATTCTAGATATTCAGCAGTGAGTGAAACAGGGAAAATTTCCACTTTCAGAGACATATTCTGGCAGTTCCCACTGTGGCTCAGTAGATTAAGAACTCAACATAATATCCACAAGGATGCAGGTTTAATCCCTCATCTTGCTCAGTGGGTTAAGGATTTGGCATTGCCACAAGCTGCAGCATAGTTAACAGATGTTGCTCAGATCCAGTGTTGCTGTGGCTGTGGTGTAGGCCAGCAGCTCTAACTCCAACTTGACCCCTAGCCTGGGAACTCCCATATGCCAGAGATATGGTCCTAAAAAGAAACAACTACAACAAAAACCATATTCTGGTAGGAAAGTGTCTGTATTTATAAAATAAATATATATGTTGTGTATGTGTAGGTAGCTAGCTATCAAGATTAGTTAGATTTACATATGTTTATGTACACATATACTGTATATACATGTATATCCACATATAAATAAATAAGTGGGTATATCCACCTCTTTTAAAGAGAAATGTTTCTGTATGTCTGTAGATCTCTCTATATAGATATGTATTTTCATAGATACATATTTCTTTGTAAGGCATATATATACACACATATATGTGTGTATTTTATATGTAAGTTTTGTATATAAATATACATACACACATATATATATGATGTAATGCAAGTAGTAATAATATTAAAATTAAAAATGTGTACAAGCATAGGACAGATGGCGTGATCTTAGATTGGATAGTATTAGAGATGAAATTTGAGCAAAAATCTCAAAAGGAACAAGTGATTCATGCAGACTCTGGATCCACAATGTTCCAGGAAAAGGAGACAGTAAAGATAATTTCCTTAAAGAGGTGTCATGAATGAAATCAATCAGACCATTGCTACTGGAGTACAATGAGAGTACAAAGTCATGCTCTACTAAGAAGTTTGATTTTATTTTATATGTTAAGGGAGGCCACTGAAGGGCTTTGAGAAGGGAGGTGATATAATTAGATTTATATTTTACAGTGATCATTCTGACTGTGATATGAAGAATAGGCTCTAGGTGGGTAAAATAGAAGCATAGAGACCCTTAGGAAATTGTAATAGCTTCAGGTGAATCATGACGTCTGATTTGAACTACTCTCATGATAAATGTATTGATGATAAACTTTGAATTTGGAATGTATTGGGAAGGCAACACCACTTTGATTTCCTGATAAACTGTAGGTGATGTAAAAGAGCAAAGAGAAGTCAGGGTGAATGCAGGCTTTGGGGCAAAGGAATTGTAAGAAGAGAGTATCATTTACTGAGATGAAAATACCAGTGTAGTTGAGGGTTGAGGGAAGGAAATCATTAATTTGATTTTTTAATTTTACGTTGCTTTTGAGAAGTCTGTTAGGCATCCAAGTCAAAGATTTTTCTGTAGACAGCTGGCTGCACACTTTTTATATATGAGTCTGTAGATACTAATTTGAAAATTATTAGCAAGTAACTAATTTTTTTAATTGTAGAGTAATTGAGGTCACCTAAAGAGTGAATATGACAATGTAGACAAAGAAGGAAGCCCAAGAATTGAGCCTTAACAACAAAATGTGGAGCTTGTAGAGTTTAAGAGCCTTCACCAAGGATGCTGAGACACTACAGCGGAGTAGAGGAAAAAGTAGAAGAAAATGATGTTTCACAAGCGAAATAAAGTATTTTAAGTAAGAAGGAGTGATCAACTGTGTCAAGTGCTGATGATAAAACAGAAAAGTGAATATATGCCATTGCATTTGGCAACTAGAAGTTGATCACCTTGGCAATTACGATTTCAGCAGAGTGGTAAGATGAAAGTTTGAAACATATAGGCTCCAGTCACAGTGGGAGGTGGGAAAGCAGAGATGGAATATAGACAGTTCTTTTTAGGAATTTTTCTCTATAAAATCATGGACCAAAGGGATTTTAGTTTTGTTTTTTTCCATGTAGTGAAAAATATTTCCTTGTGTGTGTTAGTTTGAGAATGATCCAGTCAGAGAGGAAACTGATGACATAGAAGAAAAAGTGTAGAAATTACTTAAATCTGTAAAAGGGTTGAAGAGAATGTGTAATTAAATTCACTATAGGCCTCAATTTTTTTTTTTTTTTTACACTTCTGCAGTACCACACTCCTTTGTGTTTTAATTTCTTCTACTACAGGGGGAGAGGATTTTTTTCCTGCCTCTTAAATTTGTGTTTGGCCATGTGTCTTGCTTTGATCTACAATGTGAAACAGAAGTGACAGGGTGACTAGCTAGCTCAAAAGGCCTTCTGTGTTTCTACTTGGTCTTTTGAACTCCTGCTATCACCCAGAGAAGAAATGCCTTTGGGGAACTGCTGCATCCTCAGCCTGGGGCTCAGAATCAACCCAAGTGGAACAGATTTGAGCTAAAACCTCAGCAAAGAACCAAATCCCATTGGATTTGCTTCAAGTCAAACCTAGAACAGCCAAACTATAGTATAGTTGTACATTCATGAGTGAAAAGAATAAAATTATTGTCTTCAGTCACTGAATTTTAGTGATTTATTACAGGACAAAAGCTGATTGATAGGGATCTATCACAGAAGCAAAGGTGGAGAGAATGGTCTTTGGAAGGAGTGAGAGTGGTTTGTCCTTGGAAACAGAAAGGGAGACAGGTCTTAGTTTGATTACTGAAGGTGGTTTGGTAGGAGCAAGTGAAAATTGTTTTCTGAAGGCCTCTATTTTCTGGTGAAATAAGCAAGAGTGAAGGAGAAAAGTGGCATTTAAGAAGGAGGAATAGCATAAAATAGCCTGAAATGGAAAGTGAATTTTAATTTTATTTTTATTTGAAATATATTTGACATATAACACTGTGTAAACTTAAGCTGTACAAATTATTAATTTGATATATTACTATTTTTAATATGATTACATGTGTATATATGTATATATACATATAGTTACTATAGCCGTTGTAGTCATGGCACCTCAGTGTCAGGGATTATTACTTCTTTTTTGTGGTTAAAGTAGTTAAGATCTAGGAGTTTCCATTGTGATGCAGCAGAAACGAATCCAACTAGGAACCATGAGGTTTCGGGTTTGATCCCTGGCCTTGCTCAGTGGGTTAAGGATCTTGTGTTGCTGTGAGCTATGGTTCAGTTACAGATGCGGCCCAGATCCTGCATTGCTGTGGCTGCGGCGTAGGCTGGTAGCTGTAGCTCTGATTTGACGCCTAGCCTGGGAACTTCCATATGCCATGGGTACAGCCCTAAAAATAAAAAATAATAATTAAGATCTAGTCTCAGCAAGGCTGATCTTTATAATACAATATTGTCTACATTCAGTATACTCTACATTAGATATCTAAGACTTACCGCTTTATTATAAGTAGGTGCCCTTTAAGCAACATCTTTCCTACCCCCCTGACCCTAGCCTCTGGTAACCCCCATTTCACTCTCCATTTTTAATTAGTGTGCCTTTTTTAGATTCTACATATAAGTGATATCATACCGTATTTGTCTTTCTCAGCCTGATTTACCTCACTTAGCTAATGTCCTCATGGTCCATCCATGTTGTCATGAATGGCAGGATAGCTTTCTTTCTAATGGCCACACTACACATATATATGTATTATATATATATATGCATATGTGTATGTGTGTATAAATGTGTATAAAATATCACGTACCCATCCATTCACCTACTGACATGCATTTAGGGTGTTTCCTTATCTTGGCTATTGTGAATAGTGCTGCAATGAACATGGAGTGCATATATTTCTTTGATATTGTATTGCTAATTCCTTTGGGCATATACCCCAAAGTGGAATTGCTAGACCATATGACAGATGTAATTTTAATTTTTTGAGGAATCCTCATATTATTTATCATGGTAGCAAACCAATTAATATTTCCACCAACAGTGTACAAAAGTTCTTTTTCTCAACATCCTCAACACTTGTTTTCTGTTTTCCTTGATGATAGCCATTCTAACAGGTGTGAGGTGATATTGTGGTTTTGATTGACATTTTCATGACACTTCGTGATTGTTGAACATTCTTTCATTTACTTGTTGGCTATTTGGATGTATTTTTTGGAAAAATGTATATTTAGTTCCTCTGCCATTTTTTAATCAAATTGTTTTCTGAATTGTATAAATTATTTATTTTGGATATTAATCCCTAATTTGTTACCTGCTTTGCAAAAATTTTCTCCCACTTGTTCATTGTTTCATTTGCTGTGCAGAATCGTTTTAAGTTTTATGTAGTTCCAAATGTTGATTTTCATTTTTGTTGCTTATACTTTTGATGTCTATATCCGAAAAAGACCAGTGATGAGATTCTTTCCTATATTTTCTTCTTAGTTTTATGGTATCCGGTCTTATGTTTGTCTTTCTTCCATTTCAAATTAATTTTTGTACATGGTATCAAATAAGGGTTCAATTTCGTTTTTTTTGCATGTGTTTATTCAGATTTCTCAACATTATTTGTTGAAGCAACTACTTTTCTACTGAGTATTCTTGGCTTCTTTGTTGAATACTAGTTGGCTGTATATGTGGAGATTTAATTCTAAGTTGTCTATCATGTTCCATTGGTCCATGTACCTAATTTTTATGCCAATAACATACCATTTTAATTACTATAGTTTTGTAGTATAGCTTGAAATCAGGAATTGAAATGGCATTGGCTTTGTTCTTTTTTTCTCAGGATTGTTTTGGCTATTTGGAGTCTTTTGTCATTCCATACAATTTTTTTTCTATTGCTGTGAAGAATGTGATTGAAATTGTGATATAGATTGAGTTGAATCTACAGATGGCTTTATCATATGGACATTTTAACAATATTAATTTCCTCAATCTGTTGTCAGTTCATGTCACCTTTGATTTCTTTCAATAAAATATTGTAGTTTTCATTGTGTAGTTCTTTTACTTCATTTGTTAAATTTGTTTCTAGGCATTAATTCCCCTAAGATCAGGAACAAGACAAGAATGCTCACCCTCACCTCTGTTATTCACTGTAATACTGGAAGTCCAGCTAGAGCAATTAGACAAGGCAACAAAGGAAAAGGCTTTTAAATGAGAAAGGAAGAATTAAAATTATCATTATTTGAAGATGATGATTTTGCATATAGAAAAATCCCAAAGATCCCTCTAAAAAACTTTTGGGACTAATTAACAGATTAAGTGAGTTATGTCACTAAAAAAAAAAGTAGTAAAGTTGCAGGATATAAAATCAACATTGAGAAATCAGTTGTATTTCTGCAACCTATGTATATGTGTGTGTATTTATGCAAATTATATCTACTAATAATGAAACATCTTAAAAAGATATAAAGAAAACCATCCCACTCACAGAAGCATCAAAAAAAAAAAAAAAAATACCTGGAGTTCCCGTCATAGCTCAGTGGTTAATGAATCCGACAAGGAACCATGAGGTTGTGGGTTTGATCCCTGGCCTTGCTCAGTGGGTTAAGGATCCGGCGTTGCCCTGAGCTGTGGTGTATGTTGCAGACGCAGCTCGGATCCCGCATTGCTATGGCTGTTGTGAAGGCCGGCAGCTATATCTCCTGTTAGATCCCTAGCCTGGGGACCTCCATATGCCATGGGTGCGGTCCTAGAAAAGGCAAAAAGACAACAACGACAACAACAAAAAAAAAACTTGGGAGAGTGAATTGACTGAAAAAAAGTACTTGTGTTTCCAAGAAATGCTGAGGGTACAATTGTAGTTTCTGATCATGAATTTAAAGTAAACTGAAGTAATTTACCTTCAGTTGCCCTGATGTAGTACAGAAATCCTGGTACCAGGTTTTCTAGGTCAGTACTTTTAGAGTGGAAGAAACAGATGAGTCGATGGCCTATGCAAGGGAAAATTATTTGGTTTGTACCTCATATATATCATAATCAGGGAATTGAAGTTATGAGAGCTGATGGACATTCGCAAAGGACATAGTTGTTATTTTGGAGATACCGTTGGGGTCAAGCTACAGTTGGTTTCAAAATATGAGAGAAAAAAAACTTCAAATATAAGAAGTGCTAATCAGAGTGGAAGCTTAAAAAATGAAATTTTGGAGAGGCTGCAGTTATTATTGCAGGAGCAGGGAACAAGATCATTAAATTTAAAAGGGAAGCAAGAATTGATTAAACATTAGGGAGAGAGTGGAGTTCCCATTGCAGCTCAAGGGAAATGAATCCAACTAGGAACCATGAGGTTGAGGGTTCGATCCCAGGCCACACTCAGTGGGTTAAGGATCTGGCATTGCAGTGAGCTATGATCCAGATGCGACTTGGATCCTGCATTGCTGTGGCTGTGGCATAGGCCAGCGGCTGCAGCTCCAATTTGACCCCTAGCCTGTGAACCTCCATATGCCACTGGTGCGGGCCTAAAAAGCAAAAAAAAAAAAAAAAAAAAATCATTAGGGAGAGAGACAACACAGCTGTGAGTTAGATGATAAAACTCTTCAATGAATGAGGAAAAGTGATCAGATTATTTTTAACTATGATGAGGAGAGGTAGTGATTATATAAAATCAGAGCCATGTGTCTAAGCGGTTGGCGTTTAGAGGAAGAGGAAAGGATAATGGTCTGGCAGTGGTTATGAGGAAATACACCTAACATGGGTTGTAAGAAGACAATAGCTATCATTGTAGATGCTACAGTGGAAGCATAGTTGTCATGCGATAGCCAGGATTTACATGGCATTAGAAGTTGAAGGAAAAATTAAGAACTGTAAACTCTTGATATTTTGCTGATGACAAAAGAGATGCATAGGTTAGTATAAGTTTTAGAGGAGCATGGGTGAGGTCATGGATGTGTAGGAGAGTTGATCATGTGAGATGCTATTCAGAGCTGAGTGGAAATAAGATTCCAAGTGAGGGGGATTTGGGGCTTGCTCTGGAGACTGCAGAATATAGAGACACACACATAATGGATTGGCCCTGAGTGTGACTTTTAATATACTGCATATGCAAGGAGTTAGTAGACTTCAGGTTCTCACCAATACAGCAAAACTTTGACTCTTGGAGAGGAGTAAGAGATGAAGGAGGGATAGAAATATTCATTGCAACAAATCATTCCCTTTCTAGAAAGGAGAGAGTCCCCTTATTAATATAACTTGATTAGACAGATTTCTATTCCAGTAACAAATAGCTCAAGTGTTATTCAGTATACAGATGTGATTCAAAATGAAACTTGAGGAATAAAGTACCAGTTGACATTTTTGCACTTCTAATGTATGCTTACAATGACAGGGCTGAGTTCTTTAAATATATTTTTAATAGATTTGGAGTAGACAAGTCATTGCTATTGAAAATAACTTACATTAACATAAGTATTCAATCAGTTTACCATATATATTTTATAATTCAATTAACAGTCATATTTTGTGTCCATTTGTAACATGCCCATTGTGCTATTTAACATAAAAACAATGAGTCATGAGGCACTGGAATAGGAAAAATTATCCTCTTTTGCAAAGTAGATATCTCTTAAATACTATTCAGAAAATATTACTATTTATAATACTTAGAAAATAACACAGAAAATAAATACACATATTTTTTTTTAGAATGCCAGGAGATGTACTTTCAAAACTGCCAAAATTCATTGTGGACAATAAATGTTGATATTCTGATGTATTTTGGATAGTTTCTATTAAGAATATCTAAGCAAATAAACTTCTTCAACAAAATAAATGCCTAATGAACAATCTGTGTATTTTCAGTGGCAATTAGCAAAGCTTAAAATGAGATGCAAATAAGCAATGCTCCTATAATTTCTTTTTAATTTTCTCTCTTCTGAATCAAATAATGAACTGTAAAAAATAAGAAAATAACCACATTTTATAAGTATCTGCCATTAAAGAAATCATACATTAAAAACCATCCCTTCATTAAGAGCAGAAACTCTGGAAGTTCTCTTTTCTACACTTATATTTAGTTTCATTTAACATACTAGAAAATCTTTCAGCCACATTTCTACTGCTCCAGGTGGCTCTGTGGTGCAATGGACAGCGCATTGGATTTCTACAGTGTTCCAACATTATGGAGCTAAGTCTCCAATATTAAGGAAATAAATGGAATGGCAAAATCCTGATGAATGCCTGAGTAAGTTTGTATTATGTCTTAGGTTGGCAATAAATCAGTATTTGCAATGAAAAGGTGGAATTAATATCTCCATAAACAAATGAAATAATTTTTTGAAGAAACGGTAGAATGGCCAGCAGTTGAGTGATGTCCCTAAGAAAAACAGGAGTTTGAGGATGAGAGATCTTACATCAATTCTCGGTTGTTTTTTAAAGCAACATCTTGTTTTTGGTCAATGTACTTTATTATTCACATACTCTTGATTATAAAGGGAGAGGGATTTTCTTGTGGTATTGTAGTGATCCATAATTGCTAATGTTTCTGATGCAAGGACCTCTGAATGTGGCAGCCAGAAATGACTCAAATAAATCACAACAAATACAAGTTGGTTTGTTTGGTTAGGGAAATGTTCATAGAAAAGATTTACTTTTTAATGGGAGGGATGGCATATTAGAGTTCCTCAGAAAAACAACCAATTTTTTGTGTACATGTCTGTGCATGTGTGTAAGAGATGTATTGTAAGAAATGCTCACAAAATTGTGGAGGCTGACAATTCCAAATCTATATACAGTATAGGCCAGTAGACTTGAGACCCAGGAAAACCAATTTTAGTCTGAAGTTCTAGTCTGAAGGCCAGCAGCATCAGGAACCAGGAAAGCAGTGGTGTAGATGAAGACCAAAGTTAGTCTGTAGAATAATTCAATCTCTTACTCAGATAAGGGCTGGTCTTTTTGTTCTACTCAGGCCTTCAGTTGATTGGTTGAGGTCAACCCACATCATAGAGGGCAATCTGCTTTACTGATTAAGATGTTAATCTTATCTCAAAACACTCTCTTTTAAACACTCAGAATAATGTCTACCCAAATACCTGGGAACTGTGGCCCAGCCAAATTCATGTAAAAGTAACCATCACAGATGGCACTGACCTTGATGCAATTACAAGTATAAAGTTGAACTCGATGGCTATTGATATGAAGAGGAGTTATGTTTATTGTTACAGGATAGAATGTTATAGTTTTAAGTAAAAATAAAACATATCTCACATAAAAAATTAATGCAATGCCATTTAGCTTCTATACATGTTTAGACTAAAGAATATTTATTGCCCCAATTACATAAATGATTTTTAAATTTTGGGGGTATAATTTTTCTTCGTGGCACCAAATTAGTGATAGAAGATGAAAAGTTAAAGCATTTTAGGTAATGGATTTCAAAACAACACAATTTTTATGAGGATACCATGTAGAACTTTCAAATTTATACCCTTCTTAAAACTTTGGAACAAAAATCACGTATTCTTTCATTGCATAATTCTCTTACCTGCTTTAATTTTGATTTCCTATCTCTATGTGACAACTGAACATTTATATTAACAAACATTGATGAATTAATCAATACACATATTCCTTGGAACTTAAATGGCAGTAATTTAAGTGTTCTTTGACTTTGGAGTGTGTCGGTTCTTTTTTGCTTTACCTGTTATACAACTGTGAATCAATAGCTGTCCAATCACTGGGGAAAAGCAGTCCATTTCATTCTCATGCTTTGCTTTATTTATGACAGTTTATTTGGCCTACGACATTTTATTCATTTGGGCATTAGCTGCTAAGACTTCTTGCCTCTAGATCATTGTTTTTCCTCCTAAATCATGAGAATATAAGCTGAAAATAAAAAGTCAGAAGTGGAAATTGAAAAAATGTTAAGATAACTATGTATTTCATTTGATGTCCAGCTTGTTTTTCTTCCTTCCTGGCTAGTGAGCAAAGCAGTGGGGAAGAAAACCCGTTTCATTTTATTTTATTTTTCTATATTTTTTAAAAATAATTTTTATTTTTTTCCATTAGAGCTGGTTTACAATATTCTCTCAGTTTTGTACTGTAGAGCAAAGTGACCCAGTCACACATACATATATACATTTTTTTCTCACATTATCCTTCATCACGCTCCATCATAAGTGACTAGATACAGTCCCCAGTGCTATACAGCAGGATCTCATTACTTATCTATTCCGAAGGCAATAGTTTGCATCTATTAACCCAAGATACCCAGTCCATCCCACTCCCTCCCCCTCTTCCTTGGCAACTACAAATCTGTTCTTCAAGTTCATGAGTTTTTCTGTGGAAAAATTCTTTTGTGCCATATAGTAGATTCCATATATAAGTGATATCACATGGTATTTGTCTTTATCTTTCTGACTAACTTTACTTAGTATGAGAGTCTCTAGTTCCATCCATGTTGCTGCAAATGGCATTATTTTGTTCTTTTTTATGGCTACTATTCCATCATGTATATATACCACATCTTAGTTCTTTCATTTGTCGATGGACATTTGGGTTATATCCATGTCTTGGCTACTGTGAATAGTGCTGCAGTGAACATATGGGTGCATGTGTCTTTTTCAAGGAAAGGTTTGTCCGCATATATGCCCAAGAATGTGATTGCTGGGTCATAGGATAGTTCTAGTTTTCTGAGGTACCTCCATTCTGTTTTCCATAGCAGTTGTACCAATTTACATTCCCAGCAACAGTGTAAGAGGGTTCCCTTTTCTCCACACCCTCTCCAGTATTTGTTGTTCGTGGACTTAATAATGATGGCCATTGTGAGTAGTAATTACTTAATTGTCCTGTCAGTAGCTGAAGTGTATCTCTGGTTGAAAATAAGATATAAACATTTCCAAATGTCTTAGTTGTATTGACATTATTAGTAACATTACATTGTTTTCCTCAATGTTTAGAAATATGGAAAATAGAGAACATATAAAGCTTCTTCTGGTATCATATACTCTTGAATCTTGAATCACAATACCCCCTTAATATCTGAAATATCCTTACTAATTTGAAATTAAAGTATTGATTAAAACTTCATAAGGCAGAACCAGTATTCAAATTAAGAAAATATATAAATTAATTTAAAGTGTTTGTCATTATATACATGCAAAAATGTCTGACAAAATAGCTTGCTCAAGAAAGGTAGGATTAGGGCGTTCCCGTCATGGCTCAGTGGTTAATGATCCAGACTAGTATCCATGAGAATACAGGTTCGATTCCTGGCTGTGGCGTGGGCCAGAAGCTACAGCTTATATACAGCTCCTAGCCTGGGGACCTCCATATGCTGTGGGTGCAGGCCCAAATAGACAAAAGACAAAAAAAAAAAAAAAAAAAGACAAAAAAAAGAAAAGGAAGCATAATAATAGCAAATAATCCCTTTTAAGAAAAGATCAAGTGTTGCGTGGGGGGGCAGATTTATTGACTAGATACTTATTAACTAGGAATAATTTTTCCATGCAATAAATATTGTTAGATAATTGGAAAAATAAGTATAAATAACATTTTGTTTTATTAGGAAGTATATTAATAAGTCTGTAAATTGAGTCCAGGGTTTGATAAAAAAAAATGTCTAATGTTTTCACATTTAAACATGAGTATATGCTGTATAATGTGCTAATGGAAATTTAAGTTAAGGAAAATGAAATACAATTAAATTGACATAATGTAAAAAGTTTTTCAAAAATGCTAAAAATAACTATGGACAAATAAGATATAAAAACATGAAAATGGTGTATAAATAATTATATTTATATATAAATAAATATATAATTAAAATATAAATTATATTTATAATTAAAAAACAACTATAATCATGGTGCTATTTATTGGCTCACATCAATGGTATGATTAAATCGAAAGGCTTAATCTGAGCACATAATCAAAGCCATATTATTACTGCTCAATTTGATTTTTAAAAAGCCAAATAAACACAAATGAAAGAGAGTTTTATGGGTTTAAAAGAAGAATAAGAGCTCTGGATTTTAGCTTTTAAGGTAAAGAATTGGTGATAATACATTATAAAGGATTAAAAAAAATGAGGCCATCCAGGCACTCTACCAAATTAGGATTGCTAACTACACTTAACTTTCTGCTGTCCTGTCTGGTTTCAAATGGATATGTTAATGTCACTTCCATCATTGCCTCTGATTGAGTCATGATCTCTGACAGAGCCTCAACCAAAGTTTTCAAAAAATTATGATAAAAAGTTAGCCTTTCAGTGAAATTATTTCATTGGCATTGTTTGCCTCTTTGAAAAATCCATTTCCTCTTGCCATGAAAAAAAATTCAAACAGAAATCAGCCAGCAACAATTGGGTTTTAATGAGAGCAAAGGGAAACCCAAACAACACTGTTTGCTTTCCTATTTCATTGGAAAAAAAATCCCCTTTTCAAAGAGAGCTAAAAATCAATGAAAAATTATTTCATGAATGTTTCTAAACTGTCTTTTAGTCCTGACAGTCTAGAGACCAGCTGGCCAGTGTGTAGTCTTAGTTTCCTCATCTACAAGTATTGCTCTCAATTCCTCTCTTAAAGCATTAATGTGATCAGTAGATAACGGAGTACGCATTGAGTGGTGAGCACAGGCCTGGCACATAGTTGATAATTAGCATGTGCCATTGTTTTTTCTAAAGGCACATCTTTTCATTATCACTTTCACCACTAGAGAATAAAGAAATACCTATTATCTGCTCTCTCCTCAGTCACATGGACCATCTGTTCAAGTTCAGGAAAATAAGTGGCATATAATAAACTCTGTGGGCTGAAAGCCCACTCATTTATTATCAATTTTATTGAAAAAATATGGTTGGAACATTTGACAGTGTGAGCATAGGGTTAATAAAAACCTTCCCCATGCTGCATGAGGAAATAATCTTTGTTCCTGTTTCCCTGGAAACCTAATACAGGTAAAAATGAAAACTAAATTGCTAGGCAACATCACTTACGATTTAAAAATGACTCCTGATTTATATACATCATCTGGCCTGGAAAAACTCTAAAAATGTGATAGGTACAAACTGCATGCTCTTCATACTTGACTGCGATGGCTTTTGTAACTGGCCATGCGTCTCATGACCATGAAAACTGTATCTATAGAGATGTTACAAAGATATGACCATATGGGATACTGTGTTGGTCTACTGCAAGAACTTGGACTAAAAGAAGAATGTATGGCATTCTTCTGACAAAGAGTAGTCTCTGTCCTAAATACACCTGATTAGTTTGAGGTTCAGTGTTGTCTGTGACTTTTGAGACTAAATATTTAGTCTAGTCTAAGAAAATTTTTTTCATGAGCATTATAGATAACAATGGAAAAATACTTCCAAAATATCCTCAAAAAATTTAGTTATTCAATTTAGGACATTTAGGGATACATTAAAAAATTCTTGTTTATACTGCATTTTTCAGCTACAAATTGCACTTACTGTATCCCAGAAATGATCTCAAAATCCTGTGTTAAAATGTGAGACTCAGTCTATATCTAAGTAGATATAGACTCTGATTCAAGTGCGAAATTAAAAAATAAATAAGGTGAAATAACATGAACTTCATTACCCTATAAAGCAAAGTAGCTTATAGCTTTATCAATTGCACAGAAGGATAGAAAAATGCATGCTTTAAACTTTCATGACATAGTCATTTTAAAATCTGTTTCTCTGAAAAAAAACAGTGAAGTCCAAAATACTTTGCTAATGGCCAAAATACTTTACTAATGGCTAATAAACCTAAAAAGACAACATCACTATTAAGAAGATAGGGGAGTTGTAATTAATATATTCTAAAATCGGCTTGTAAATTGAAAATTACCTGTAGTCAATATAGGATGAGAATACTATTTACTGAAAACTAAATACGCATGTAATTATAACAAATGTAAAATTCAATGAGATGGACTAGAAGCATGTACTTTGGTACCCAAGCTTTTTTGGGTCCCTTTTCCATATCTTCTCTAAGCTTGGTGGTCATTGCTTTGGCCAATGGAATGCAGCAAAGTAGCACAAGTCTAGCCTTAGTTAAGTCCTCCTCTCCTACAGCTTGCCCTGTTAGAACTCTGCTGCCACCATGTGATAAAGTATGGTCTAGCACCCTTTTGAATGAAAGATTACATAGGTCTATGCAAAGGTGGTTTTGCTCTGTGTCTGTCTCTATAATTATGGCCAAGCATCTGATGGTTGGTTTGAGGACACCGCACATCAGTAGGGCCAGCAGTCATGACAGAGTAGATTCAGGATGACAGAAAGTGATGGAACCCACAAGATATCTCTGAGTCTGTTCACTGCCACTTAATCTGAGTGTGAACACACCAGAGTTCCTTCACTTCCGAATTCCAGATCTTGTGCATATTTCCTGTTTTATATAGAAGTATGAAGATGAAATGATACCAGGAAACACATTTTCCCAATTTAGTCAAGTTATCCAACACATTGTACACCAGAGCCCCCCTCTACGTGGGGCTATATATACTTCTTTTAACCATATTTAACTTCAATATAAAAATATACTTGTACTTAAAATATACAACTTGCACTACTGAAAATGTATTAACCCTCTCTCCAAAAGTGGTGCCACAAAGTCCCAAGTGGTCCTTCATCCATCTGGGAGTGATGTATAAATTCACAGTACACTCTGATATTTGTAATGTACAGACATGCAAGATTAACCACAATTAGAATATCTAAGAGTAAAATAGATATAAAAGAGAAATAATCACTGTATATTTATATGAACAAGCTGAAAAATACTCATATTGCTGCAAGCATCAGATTCAGGGGAATATGAGATAGCCTATAACATATGTGTGATTCCTTTCAGAGTTGTTGGTAGAGCTGGTGAAGGTCTAGAAATGGGAAATGGAGAATCAAAAATGTATCATCCTGAGAAAACAAACTGTCTAATTACCAAAGAGAGAGCAAGGAGTAGAGCTACATGGAGTGGTCTATGGGAAACTGTTGCCTCTTCTTAGATCTCCAGAAAGCAAGAGCTGGGAATGAAATCCAGGAGAGGAAGGGAGAGCTGGAACTCTGTATCTGTGCATATGTGTCTGAAATTACATCTTTAGTGGAAGTCACCATGAAGTACCAAGATCCCCCCTTCAGTGTATAGCTTTCCAGTTGTTAGGAACTGCTATTGACTGATGGCCCTCATCTCTCAGCCTTCTCCAGAAATTTGCCTAAGTTGAAGAGAGCCGGCCTGCCAAAATCCATGCTCTGATTCCAGGGACAACCTCTCTTTAGCAATCAGTCTATAGAATATACACATGCCTGGACCCTTCACTCCAACTAAGAATCTTACTGAAAAGCCTAAGGACTTTTCAAATAATGCCCAAGGGGTTGACTGAGCATTTAGGGAATAAATGGCAGTTTACTGTCTCTGCATAATCATGCCTCTTTCCCTGCATGCAAACCTCCATCCTAGAGTCTGCTTCCTGGGGTTTGAACTGGTACCAGAAGAGGGACCTGAAAAATTAGTGCTAAATGAGGTGTAAGAGCTGGATTACCTCCCAACCTGCTGATAATAGAAACGCATTACTCTGAGTAGTGGGGGATGGTGCCTACTATGTTCTGGTATAGAATCTGTTAAAATTTTCACACATGAACTGGTAGGATAGATCAAAAGAAGTGATTACGCTTGTGCAGGGGTTAGACTACTGTAGCCTACCACCTGTTGTTTTTAAAAAAACAACTCTTATTGACACACAGAGCCATGTTTTGCCTATGATTGCTTTTACCCTACACAGGTTGCAATATGTGCTATAGAAACTATTGGCCACAAATCCTAAACCATTTACTGTCTGGCCCTTTATAGGAAAACTTTGCTGAACCCTATACTGGTGAATGAAATATAGCAGGCATTTGAGAAATATGAGAGAAATAATAATTATCAGGATTTTAAAATGAGTTAGCTGTTAATGGGGTTAACTGATGCCTGAGAGATAATGTAAAGCTAATCAGTTAAAAGCTCTATGTGAAAATCAAAGAGACTTTTTGGCAATATATAAAGAGATGCCAATCCTCTGTTGATGATAGTACTGAGAAATCTCAGGAGCAGGAGAGAAACTAATTATAGAGTAGCAGAATGCCAGAGAGTACTAAATTCTGACTCTAAGCGGGTCTGTAAATCAAGATCAAGGCACTGATTGGGAAGTAGTGAGACCCTTAGGATGTGATGAAGATGTCCGAGTTGGTACACTTAAAAACCTTCAATTCCCATATGCCTCCAAACACTGAGGTCTGCAAAAATCAGCAGAAAAGTTAACTCTTCCCTATAAGCGATTCTAAGTTGATGGTGTCACCTTGATTGTGAAAGACAGCACATCTGCATCCTTCTAAAATCTGCTATCACCTTTCCTTCTGATTACTATGTTATTACTATAATGATATCACACTATTACCAGTGGAGAAAGTGCTTGGCCTACCAAGGAAGTTAAGGAGTAATTATTATCCCAAAGAAACGGGCATCTGATAACATAAACCAAAAGGAGCCAGGATCGTACATCTAGATCTGTACTGAGTGTACTAGATCAAGGTATATAGAATACAAAGTTATGTGAAGAGAGTTTATTGATATGTCAGCATTTTCTCAGGATACGGGAAACAGTACTCTGACAAAGACCTGTTAGATAATGCAAAGTCATCACAAGGATATCTGTTAGAAACTTGAAGAAATCAATACCCTATTAAATGAGATAGAAATTCAGAGAATTGAGCATCCTAGAGTGAATATACTGTGTTTGTCCAGAAGACCACTGAATGTATCTTTCTTTCTGTGGAAATGCTGCAATATATCGTCTTCTTTCCTCTCCGCCCCCTGCAAAAGGAATTAAAAAAAAAAAATGAAAGAGATTTGCTAGCAAGAATGGTAGCTGATTGCTTAAAATCTTGGTCGTGGCTCTTTTGTGGCCCATGGCTAACAGTAGGAGATTCCTTTAATGATCTGATGATGAGAGTTCAAAATAATGGAGACCAGGTGGTAGAGCTCAAATGTCAGAAGAAAGTAGCCATAATCACTATAAATGGCAAGCAGAAGTGGCAGCTGGCCTGCAGAGAACTTTGAGGATAGTTAGTGCGTACAATGTTGCTAGAGGCAAATTAGGTAGGCAGCTAACATGGTCCATACTCAGCCTGGAAATCTTAAAGAAATTGAGAATGCATGATTGCCCAAATCCTGGAACTGAATCACTTCCCTGAGATGTGACCCATTAACTGAAGTGGTTAATTTTCAGAAGAAAGAATCTTATACTATGTCAAGTAATCTGTCAGTGATTCCCCCCATCTTTCCCCATAGGGACATATGGAAATTTATTTGCATATCTATGCACAGGAAAAAAAATACTAAAATATTTTTGAGGACATCTGAGCATAAGCTCTAAACTGACTTGACAGTGAAGAAGCCAAAGTTCCACGGTAGCCCTTCTATTAGAAAGGGGGAACTCATGCAAGCCAGGAAAAAAGTGGCATCCTGTCTCAGGCCCAGGTTATTATTAGACTACTGGGTCTAAGGATCCATCTGATGGTCATTTGGTCCCTGAATATATAGTTGAAATGGATATACTTGGTAATTGGCAGATACCCCACATATTAAAATTCTGTGCAATTTACCTGCAAATAGTTACCACCATGGCCATCACCATGGTCAAGTGGTATGCATACTGGTTCTGTTCTCTTGGGACTGGAACCACAGAAGAAATCCCACTAGCTCCAGAAGGGGAAGTTTGGGAAGGATCTGTATTCCAGGTACCCAGAGAAAGGTCCTAAGCAGGGAGGAGCATGGTTTTCAGGTTGGCACACTCTTGCAAAGGTAGAGAAATTCTAGGATTCTCTAGAACCAAGCCTGAGGGCAGGGCTCTCTCGGTGTCCTCTAAGGATAATGCTAATGAGAAAGAGAAACTCAGACTGCCAAGTGTCTCTGCACCTCCCCATCTCCATTGGCTATGGAGAGATCAATGTTAGAATACTTCCCACAGTATGTGAAACTGATGTATTTATTTCAGCTGCCTAGTACACTTTGATATATGGTTGAAAAATATCCCACCCTTAACTATTAGAAAATTATCTTATGTTGAATATATTCTGTTCTTGAAACTTTTCTCTACCAACTGGATTTTAGGAACTGTACATCAATTTCCAACAATAACTATTAGGATTCTGACTGGACTTGAATTTAATTTATAGATTAACTCTCAGAAAAAAGTTGTATCATTATGATAGTAAATCCTGTCCATGAACGTAATTTATATCTCTAGTTTGATGTCAGCTTGCACAGAAAATAGGACCCCTCTTGCACTGCTGAGGAAACTGAATTAGCACTAACACTGAGAGCAATTTGGTAATATCAATCATGGACAGCTGAAGATGTTAAGATCATGTTATTAGAATTTCTAATACACATGCACAAGAAATACAGAAAAGGACTTGTTATGTAAGAGGAAAATATTATACTATATAATTGTACATGAATATAGAAAGACATGATTTATTCACAGATGTATTTACCACTGGAAACCGGTATATGAATTGTTATTAACTAATTAATCGAACTACATTAATAAAAAAGCTAATAGTAAAAATAAAATATTCTCAATAAAAGACTTGTATCTAGGATATATAAAGAACTTTCAAAAATTAATAAATTCAATGAGAAAATGAACAGAGGTATTAACACATTAAACTGATGAGAATATACAGATGGCAAATAAGCATATGAAAGATACTCAGTTTCATTACTCAGTTTCAAACCAAAACCCACAAGATCTCTCTTCATAGCTACCAGAATTACTAAAAAAGAAAACAGTAACAACACCAAATACAGGTAAGAACTTAGACAAACTTAATCATTCACACAGATGCTGAGGATGTAAACTGATACACCTGTTCTGGACGTGTTGGGCAGGCATCTACCAGATGACCTAACCATAGCTCTCTTGGACATTTACCCCAGAGAAATAGAGACTAATGGTCACACAAGTATCTGTACACACATGTTGTTGGCAACTTTATTCCTAATAGCCCCAAATTGGAAACATTTCAAATGTCTTTCAGTGAGTGAGTGATAAAACAATCTATAGTATATCCATATCATGGTATATTACTCAGAAGTATCAACAGAGTATTAATGCATGCAACAATTTGGATGAATCTCCAGAGAACTATGAGTCAAAAAAAGTAAATCCTAAAATGTCATGTATTGTAGTGTTATAGAGCGTCCTTGAAATAAAAAATTACAGCAAATTAGAAGTTGTCAGGAACATTGGAAGGGAGGCTGATGTGAAAGGGAGATGGGTCTGGCTATAAAAGGGCAACAGGAGGGATGCTGGGGGAGATGGAATTATTCTGTATCTTCATAGTATCTTGATATCTTTGTTGTGATAATGCATGACAGTTTTGCAAGATTTTTATCACTGGGAGAAACTAGATTAAGGGATTTTTCTGTATGTCTCTCAACTACATATGAATCTACACTTACCTCAATTTAAGTTTATTTTTTTTAAAAAAGCAGAACTCTATGTATGTAAATCAGATTTGTATATAAAATCTGAATTTTTTTATCTCAAAGTTAGAAGATTTGAGTTCCCATCATGTTTCAGTGGTTAACGAATCCGACTAGGAACCATGAGGTTGCGGGTTCAATCCCTGGCCTTGCTTAGTGGGTTAAGGATCCGGCGTTGCCCTGAGCTGTGGTATAGGTTGCAGAGGCGGCTTGGATCCCGCGTTGCTGTGGCTGTGGCGAAGGCCAGCGGCTACAGCTCCTGTTAGACCCCTAGCCTGGAAACCTCCCTATGTCGCAGTGCGGCCCTAGATAAGGCAAAAAGACAAAAAAAAAAAAAAAAAGATTTGGAAACACTTCACCTGCAATCTTCTGTGAAAGATTTAGTTGGATTTAAATTACAGCTTCCCTTTTTATGCAAGATACATACTCTTTGAGTTGCCTAGGGTAACAGCTCTTCCTGATGTTTCTCACACTTACATCTTTCACTTATTTACACAGTCCTTTGCCTGAAGACTAATTCTCTTTGACCCTACATGCCAAATTGGACTTTTTATATAGAGAGTTAAGTAGACTTCTGATAGAATTAAGTGCAAGTTTTCATGTCCCTTTGGATACAGTAATTATGGAAGCTAGCTACCAATCTCAAGATGATTCTATAGTTGTCATTTCATTGAGCCCATTTTACCTCATTATAACTTTCTTCTGAGATGTCTGTGATTCTTGTTTGCTTGCTTGGAACATTAAGCTTTTTAAAGAATATAGGTAAACAATATATTTTCTAAGCCAATGTATATCTAATAACAACTTTGTACAATTTTACCTTAAGACAAATCTATTATATATCATTTGGGGGGTTGCAACCTTTTTTTACTTAAACTCTTAAAGTCTAAAAAGCAGTGCTGTTTCTGGCACTTGGTGTTAGGAATAAATTGTAATTGAGCTAATTACAATTGAAATTAAAACTACATGATTTCATGTTTAGGGACTATTTGGCAACTTTAGATATCTTGATATAAACAGTACATTTACAAAACTAAGCACGAGTGGGTATCTTTTCAATAATTTTTTTTCGGAAATATAGTAATGTTTTAAATCTTCAGTTAGGTATTTTTAAACTTAGAGAACTTTTCTATTATATCCTTGAATGTTGTTTCTAAATTCTTCTATAGGAATCCAAGTATATTCATAGGTGGATTTTCTACTCTTTCATGCATTTTTATCACTTTAATTTGTTAATAGAACTATAATTTATTTAGGAACTTCTATATGCCAGGCATTCAGCTACGTTACCTATTCACATAAGCAAATATACATTCAGAAAAGCCTTTTGAGGTCAGTATTTTACAGAAGAGTATAGAGAGGTAAAGCTGTAAAAAGTTAAAATAGGAATTGAGTCTATCCAGTTGGTCAGGAGGGAGAGAGACACAGGGGGAGCATGGCCCAGAGGCTCTATTGGAGTTTCCACGGGGAAAAAAAGTGAGTGAGACGGGGTAGGTACACTGAATAAGTTTAGGTATGGATAGTCTGAATAATTTTCTGTGCCTGTGTGCTCTGGGTTATGTCGATGGTCTGTAGTTGTCTAGTACCTGGCCCTGGTCTGACTTAGGAAGGGGGAATAGTAGTTGGTGTATGAGAATTTGATAAAGGTGTAGATGTGGGCTCTGGATTGCTTGGTTTGTATGTGAAAGGCATGCTCCATGGACACTCCTTTACTGTATGTAGAAGTTGGCTGCTAGCTCTGGTAAGGGCAGTCTCTCCAGGATCAGGGCCCCCAGTGCTAAAGCATCAAGAATACAGAACTTGAAAAAATATAATAAATATATTCTGCCTCAGTAAAGTCTATTTTTAAGCCTTCCTCAGAAAACAAAATAAAAATTTAACATAGATTCTTGTGTTACTCTAAGTAAATACTCCTCCCAAATATGCTTTCCCTCTGGTTCTTCAGGGCATTATATTTTTTACAGCAGTTTCATCACTGTCACTATGTCTTTTTTATTGTTTTTGTTTGGCTAGTTGATTGATTGCACAATGCTTGAGGTTGGGAGATCAATCTAGGAATTACGTTTGTAAAGAAAGCTGATGTGCTGTTAAATTTCTTCGATTGTGTTATTTCAGACTTTAAGTCTAGAGATTGTGAGTGGCTGTACTCAATTTATGTTTTCTGGTGGGTTTTTATCTAAGGTGTTACTAGGTGAGATTTGTTTCTGCTCCCACTCTGTCATTCTCTACTTAGGAAAAGAAAAAAAAAATGTCTTGGTATTTATAGTGTTTGTAGTATTCGTTGACCAGACCTTTTGTATAAAAACTAAAGCTTCATAATGTGTCACTCAAAATTTCTGTCCACAGGAGGGATCTTTTTATCTCAGTATAAAATCTATTCCTATTAATTTTTTTCATCTCACCTCATTACTGCCACCAGGTTGTACATTAATAGGTACAACTTTTGTGTATAGATATAGAAGTATCATAATTAAGAAGGGAATGTCAGAGAAACCATTCTCTTGACAGTGTTAGCATAGATATTATTTAAGCAAGTTGATATATATGTATGTATTGGCATAGACAACTATGTGATTTACACGATATTCCTCTGTTGTCAACTGCCGCATATATAGTTACTTCATCAAGAACCTAGAAGTTTTGCTAAAGAATTTTTAATTTTTAAAATTTTACCTATTTGTCTATATTTTGATGTCTTCCCAAATCTCCAATAAAGTAAATATACATTCCAGTTTGCACAAAATATGCCTAATTTATATCTGTTGCTCTGCCATCCCATCTGTTTCAGAATTTGTCTCTGAAATTAAGTGCCTTAGGGTTATCATGCAATACACTGTCTAAAGAATCTCTGATCAAAAAGCCTTCCACGGAAAAAGTTTGAACATAATTCTTACACTAACTAGGAGGTTTTAGTTCTGTAATCTTAAGCTGTCATTTAAATGCTCAAAACTTTGATCTTTGCCTCCATAGAAGTCACTTTGGCAAGAAAATTAAACATATAAAAATTTGTATCAGGCATAGTGTCATTCAAATATAACATGGTTTATGAATTTGTGGAGCTAATATTCTAGAACTTTAATTCTTGACACTTTTGAATGTTAATATCAATCATTTTTGCTTTGCTTACAAATCAATAATCAAGTTATAAATTTAAAACTAAATAATAAATTCAGACTCTAGGAAGTCACAGCTAAGAAGATACAGTATTTTTATTTTTTTAATTTTTTAATTTTATTTTATTTTTTGTCTTTTTGCCTTATCTAAGGCCACACCCGCGGCATATGGAGGTTCCCAGGCTAGGGGTCTAACAGGAGCTGTAGTCCCTGGCCTTCGCCACAGCCACAGCAAGGCGGGATCCGAGCCATGTCTGCAGCCTACACCACAGCTCACGGAAACGCCGGATCCTTAACCCACTGAGCAAGGCCAGGGATCGAACCTGCAACCTCATGGTTCTTAGTCGGATTTGTTAACCACTGAGTCACAACGGAACTCTGAAAATACAGTATTTTTAGAATGTGCTTTCAGAATGTAACAGTAGCTCCTGGAGAATGTAATTTTTTAATTATTGATATAAAAAGGATTTTTTTTTTCCCCTCTAGAATCTTTGGTATTTGCTAGGAGAAGACTTTAACCTCTACCTGCTGCAAAAAACAACTTAAGTTTCAAACTGTGTAGGAAAAACACCCAGTAGAAACCTACTGGCAGCCTCTCACATGCCTTGGTCTTAAATCTTCTTTCCTGGTGGCTTAACAAAGCATCTCCCAATGGCCTCTTAGTTCTTAACATTAGATATGTTGCCCTGTTCACCTTACCTGCTGAAGATTTTCCGGGCTTTATAATCAGCTCACATTATGTAAAGTGTACCATTTTTCTTCAGTAGCAGAAACAAGACATTTATAAATACATGTTTGGTTTATTATTTAGTATAACTCAGATATTTAACAAAATTTTTTTCGTTATTTTTGTTCATAGCATTTGTGTTTAAAAGTGATATTGAATTTACTTTAAAATTGGCCTTTTAAATATGAACTATTTCACATACACAAAAGTAGATTAATCCTGGGTCCTGAAGATGTACTGCTATTTTTTTTTTTTCATAGTTTTACTTTTTATGTTTGTGTTTGGTTTATTTTGAGTTAATGTTTGCATAAAGAATGAACTTTAAGGTTATCTTTTTTGTATGCTATTTCCTAATTGCTCCATGTTCATTTTTTGAAAAGGTCATCATTTCTTTACTAAATCATTTTTGCAGATTTGACGAAAATCTGTTGAGAATATATGTGAATCTTTATCTGGGTTCTCTAATCTGTTCCATTGATCTGTGTGACTATCCTTCTACAAAAACCTCCTTACCTTGACTACTATATAGCTTACCTTAATATTGGGTATAGTCATTTCTCCCACTTTATTTTTTTTTTTTTCCTCAAGGGTCTTTTAACTATTCTAGGGCATGTACCTTCCAATATAAGTTCTAAAATAAGTCTGTCTATGTCTAAAAAGATCTCCCTGGGATTTTGATAGGAATTGTATAAAACCTATAATTGTTTGGGAGAAATTGATCTTTACAGAGTTGAATTTCCGAATCCACAGACATGATGTATCTGTTTAGGCCTTCTTTTTTATTAGAATTTTATAATCAGCATACAGATCCTATAGATTTTTGTATTAGGTTTGTAGTTATGTATTTCATCTGAAGTGATGGTAAACAGTATAGTACTTTAAAAAATTTTAGTTTCCTCATTTTTATTGCTAGTATGCCATTATTTTTAAGCACAGTTTTGGTTAAAAAAGGAAATGCAATTGCAGACCATGTTTCTACTGAAAGTTACAAGTTTGCAAACTTTGCTCTAGGCAGAGGAATTGACAAAAAGTCAATGGTGAAAATGCTGTGTTATTTAGTGGAGACAAATAGCCTTAAGGGCAGTAAATGGACTTAGGTAGGCAGCTTCTCAGTAGCAAAGTCAAAGGCATTGGGTTTATGGTAAAATTCTTATTCCAGCAAAGAACTGTTAAGCTCAGTACAAGAACTAAAGACAAACAGAATGGAATACAAGTGCTCAGAGCAATATACAAGGGCATATGACAGAAACAATACACAGAGATCTCATACGCATTTGGGTTTGAGGCTATTAATACTCTGCTTGTGTTAACTAGAATTGGCTCAGAAATTTGCAGTGAATAAGTCTCTCTCTATTAAAGGAGCCAACATACTTGGAATGAAACGAGTGAGAAAAAGGCTGGTAGACTGCTTTTAGTTCCAAATAAAAGAAGAAACAAAAATCTTACTGTTTTTCCAAAGTTTCTCCTTAGAAGTTACAAACTGCAAATGACTCAAGTATTTGCATATAAGAAATAGGAGATACTCTTCTTTCTCGTGGGTATATATGTATGACTGTTATTTACACACCATGTCTTCATGCATTCATCCATTGATGAACACATAGGTTGTGTTCTTATCCTAGCTGTTGTGAATAATACTGCAATGAACATGCGTGTGAAGATAGCTTTTAAAGACACTGTTTAAATTTCCTTCGTATATATACCCAAATATGCCTGGGGATCTAATGCATAGCACAGTGGTCATAGTTCATACTGTATTATATACTTGAAAGTTGCTAAGAGAGTAGATTTTTAATTTTCTTACCACTTACACAAAGTAATTATGTGACATGGTGGAGGTGTTAGCTAGAACTATGGTGGTAGTCATCTAACACAACATGTACCTTAAACTTACACAATTTTATATCTAAATAAAGCTGGAACATCAAAGGGGAAACAGGAAAGCAGTCAGTGTAGATAAGATGTGTGTGGAATGGTAGACTGAAAACATGGTGACGGTATTTCACAACTCCCATTAGTCAGTGGTTTTTCTCTACACCTTGAATTGACTGGGGCTTTGGGACCTGTGTTAAACAACAGAATATTGAGGAAGAAATGTTTTGAGCCTTCTGGAGCGTGTGTCCTGAGAGAATCTTGAAGCTACTGCTCTTGCTCCATTGGAATTCTACCATGTAAAGAAATTTGATCTAATCTATTCTGCCACATAGCGCAGAACCAAGGAGCCCCAGCTGAAAGTAACATGACTTGCTGGACAATTGAGTAAAGATATCCCTCCCCAGATGATCTTTAAGTTGAAGGCACCTTTACGAATGAGCCCAGACATCACTATTTATTTGAGGTATCTCCAACCGAATTGTAATAAGATTTAAGTAAGATTTGCAACAACATCTAATACACTGTGTTTCTTATTGAGAAATTCAGACTGAAGATTCAAAATGTACTTGAAAATTCTAAAGAATTACATTAGGGATGGGGAGTGGAAGCTAGGAATAATAATGTTTGAACTTTTCAGCTATATGGTTAACTTTGTAATACTTCTTTGATACTCCCAAGATCTTGAAAGTTAAGCAGTTATGTCAATGTAGGACAGAGACATTTTTTTCTTTTTTATTGTTTCCTAATAAATATCACAGCAGTCCTACTCAGCAAACCAATAATTATTAATATTGCAATGCTATAACCAACAAAATTAGAAGCAATAAAATATTTGTATTTTAATAAAACATAATGTCACAATCCTACTGGCAACTAAAAATCACTTGACATATACCATATTAATATTTACTTGAAGTATGGAAATTTCAGAAATTATATGGGTTTCATTGTACTTTCAACACAGAAACTTCCCATTTTGGTGTATCATATGGCCAATATACACTTAACAATTTTGTGTGCTTTCTTATTTAAGAAGTCATGAGGCCCATAAAATTAAAGAGAAACTAATAAAAGGTATTGCTCTTTCTATTTTACTGTAAATACGGATACAGATAAGTGGTATCAGATTTACATTTATTAAATTAATTGAGATTTTAAAAATATAGGTTTACTTTAATATGTTAGGCTTATGGGAAAATTATAATCTTAGTTAAAAAAATTTACACTGAAAATATAAATGTAGCACAGCACTGAGTTATTCCTTTTTCTTCACACTTCTGCTCAGTGGATACTGAAATTTCTTTTCTGTTTTCGTTCAGTTAAATTCTAAAACAAGTTCAAGTTCCTTCCAGACTCTTCAAACTCACGCTGTCATGTCTGTACTTCAAGTTTTGAGTCAGAAGAAGAGGCTCATTGTTGCATTTGCAATGTAACACTGCTATTTTTACTTTCATCTCAGGACTCTGAACTCACAAGAGGTTCTGAGAGGAACTGAGATTGAACTGTAAAAAATAATGTAACCCTAAAAATTACTGCTAGAAAAATGCAGAGCGTTGGACTAGCTTTTGAGTGTTTGGGCATTGTATGTATCCTGGCTTGTCTTTTCAGCTTGGTACTTCCATTATGAATGGAAAGTGAGACCCTAAAAACTCTTCTGGAATGCACAGATTTGCTCAGGAAGGCAAAAAAAAAAAAAAAAAAAAAAAGGAGCTAAGCCATTTCAAAGCAGACTCTTCTATTATTTTAAGAAGCTAAAAGCAAAATGAGCTCCTTTAAAGTCTCTTGTTACAGAAAATTTCATCTGCAGGAAACCAAAATAATCAGGCTGACAAAATGGAGCAAATGGACAGTTGAAATTTATGTTGATTTATGTTAGAAAATAAATAACTCTCTTTAGACAGAAGAAATGTCAAACTCAAGATTTTTTTTACTTATTTCTGTGCTTGGTAATAATGATGTTTTCCACTCAAATTCTATCAAGAGTCCATTGGACTTCAAAATTCATTCATTGTAATAAAAAATACTTGTTACTAATAAGGGGATGTATTCACAGAGCAAATCATGAAGACATTTTAAATTAACATTTTACATATTATATAAAATACTTTATCAAAAAAAGGCATGGCATTTGCATGCTATATGTTTGTATGTTGTAGCCTAAAATGGATAAAATGGCATTATTTTCAGAGGTTGTTTTACTGGTCTTAAGATCGCAAAAAAGATGTTGTGATGATTAAACAACAAACATAACACAGGGCAGGTAATGAAAGGTAAAGCCTGAGGTGATCTTTTATAATTATCCTAATAATCATAGTGTTTTCTGAAAGAAGGCTTGTGTGTTATCAGCCTTTAAGTCTTACATTTTGATCATATCACCATTTATTACCTGTGCCCTAGAGAGTTCAAAAAGGTTAGGGAATGTTAGAGTGACTCTTCTAGCAGAGCTTTACTACCTTTTTTTATTTAAAAATATACCTAGGAATTACTTGTTGTACCATAGATTAGAGTGCAATTGAGAAAATACCCATATTACCATTTGACTTTTAAAAATAGTCCCAAAACACAAAATGAATCCTAATTATTATGATTAACAATAAAATATAAACATATGCTAAGGTTACAGTAATGTTAAACTTATAACAAAGCATGAAAACATGCATTCAGTTGTTGATATATTAAATTTTTTTCAGATATTTGCTTAAACTTTGCTACATTAACACGCATCACCATTTTTATCACATAGCGATAAAGCATTATCACTGCATGGGGATCATGTTATTACCCTTTGAAATAAAAAAGTGAAAGTATAAGGATAAATAAAATAACAACTTGGTCTAATAAAAGCTATCCTATAGGATTTTATAAGTATATTGCTGTGAATAAATAGCACTAATATTACTGGATATCTACAATTTACTGGACACCATGTTAACTTCTTTATATATACATTGCTGTTAAACACCTAGAATACTAAAATGGCTATTATCTGTTTTTCAGATGAGGCAGACAAAGTTCAGAAGAGCTAAGCCACTTGCCTACTTGAACTTAGTGAGTCATATTTAGGGTTTAAATCCAAGACTGTTTGACCTCTAAACATGTAATCATTCCATTCTACCACACTGCAGAAAACTATCCTTCATCCACGTAAAAGTTAGTACAGAAGTTAACCCCTGTAGATTCTCCATACCCTGAAATGCTGATGACTATTGCAACATCAGATATATATAACTACCCCAAATTTGATGAATATTCCCTATTACCTTGTGTAAAAAGTTGGAAAAGCTAAGAAATACTGTAATTCTTAAAAATATTATATTAGGCACAAATGGGATGTTTTCAGGTTCATTCAGTACAAGAAATATTCTAGGGAAATTCTGAATTAGGGAGAAGACTCCCATAAATGGTCCATAAGACTAATCAATTTCCCCTGAATTAGGAGATGGCTAAATTATCTGGAAATGTTTAGCTTTCCCATATCTGATAATACCTGAAGTATAGATTAAAAGTATAGACCTGGAATGAGAGTAAATGAAGAATATGGAAAAAAATACACATGAAGGGGTATATTTGGAGAATTATGGTCTCAGTATTACTACAACTTTTAAAGAATTCACATGTTTCGTATGAACATATGGAACAGATAGAATTGTAGTGAGATTTGTATTGCTTAAGGACACCAGAAATGCATTTATCACTTTCCTGATTTAAACAAGACTAATTATTTTCTTCTTGACTCTGAAGTGATGACTTATAGAGTGAAATTAATGATAATAAGGGTAATTATAAAAAGACTTTAGTAATTATGAAAGTGATGGTACTTAGTCTTTCACCAAATTAAAGAAACAAGAAGGTCAGAAGCTTTTAGAACATTTAACTTTAGAAGCGATCATATCTATTTGGAAGAAACCAAGCCCAGTGCACTGAACTTAGCAGGTCATGATGTTCATAAGCAAAGGGGAGCTTCTACTACATTTCAGTTATGAGATTATAACCTGGTAGTAGTTACTACAGAGTGCTTATCACCTCTCTTGGTGTTTCCTTCCAATGGAGGAAATATAACTCCAGTTAGTATACTCGGGTTTCATTTTATGCTGGAAAGGTAGAACTGATAAATTTGGGGATCATATCTGGGAAGGCATACCCCTCAGCTCGTTCCTACTTTCTCACAGGAGCAAACTACTTTCAAAGAGCACATATTCTTCATTTCCATCCAGGGTTTTTCCTATAGAGCATGGCTTTCTTTAGTTCAGTGTTGTCAGTGCCTGATTTAAGTGTGACTCATTCTGAACATTTAAGTGCATGTCCTTATTGACTCTCACACTAAGCTGAGCTTTCTAGCTTTGCTTTATGAGAATTGTAGGTGGTTTATCATTCTCTGTGCTTTCTTTATATTTTCTTTCATAATATTTCCAGAATTCAGTTGACAAATTGGTGGTTATATTTATTGAGAATTCTCAGGGGGCCAAATAGTGCAATATTTATTGTTTCAAGGACTATGTTTTTTTGTAAATATGATTTTTTTAAAAATACTTTAAGAGTTTTATAAATAGTTGAAAGGCTTTAAAAAATAATGTTTAAAAATGGCCAGAAAAAGCATTAAACCAATGTATAAGTAGATACTGAACACAGAAATAATGATTTAAAAAATACATGAAAATCTCAGCCAGCGGATCGGTTAGGTAGGTTTTTATCAGAATTGCATGAGTAAGCATTCTCTGTCTTTACTGAAATCACATTAGTAATTCTTTGTTATTCACCCAGGGGAAATAGTCTCAAGAAAACCACCTAGATATTAAATTGCCACATGCTTCAAGTTAATAAATCCTTAATTTAGGGTTGGATTTTGAATAGAGACAAATACATGTGAAGGAAGGAGGGAAGAAAAGAGGGGAAGAAGAGAGAAAGGAAAGTAGAAAAAAGGGAGAAAAAGAAAACCTCTTAAAGTATTTTGCCTAAAGGCCCTTGAAATCAGCAAAGCTCCACTTTTTAACTTACTGTTTCCAGACCCAATTGCACTATTTTATAGCTTTCTTTCTGGACTTATTTAGCAGAAAAGCAGAGGTGGCAGAGGATTCAGTTAGGAGAGTTACTCTCCAGGGCATATCTGCCAGTATTTTCTTTTCCCAGTACATCTTACTTTAAGCTATGGCAGCAGTAAGAATCTAAGCCCTATTTAGCAAAACAAAGATTTTTTTCAATATGTTTCTCTTCCAGTGTCCACTCCAACACTAGAGTATAACCATTAAGGCCTCAGTAACCATATGGTAGTAACTCAACAAGCCTAACTTCTTTCTTACTGGTTTTCAGGTAAAAAGAATAAAAGCATGGTGAAACTAAAACCAAAATATCTCTATATCAGTTCTGGTCTCCCAGAACTCTGCTATAACCAGAGATCAATAAAAAGGGAGAGCAGAAAAAAAAATATATGCACATAAACACACATTTATCATTCAACCATGCTTTATTAGTTATCTTTGTTGGAGAAATATAATTAAAAAGAAAATCTTTTCCCAACCCACATTGTTTCCACAAGTGTTGTAATGAAATAAAACACTTTTGTTATTGCATAAACATTAAATCAGACTGTGATGTACAAAACAGACAATTTACTAAGAGATGGCAAAGAAGGAAATCTCACCCTGTCGTATGGCCAAGCAGATGCAATCTGTTACATACATGTTCTTAAGATGAACAGTAACTAATCCTCAAGAAAGAGGATTTGACAGTACCATTGATCACACATAGGACATTCTTGTAATTTCAGTGACCATCTGTGTTAACTAATTGTCTTAACGCAGAGGAGAAACTTACTTCCCACACCTTTTATCAGAGAAGGTTCTAGGGCAACTTGAAGCAAATTAGGCTCCTACCCTCCTCCCCAAACTGAAAGATCTGGAGTGCCAGCTCCTTTGTTATTTACTATTCAAAGAGATGGCTCCCAGTTCCTTGAGAAGGACTTCCTGGGTCTTAGAGCTGACAAAAGACCTGTCTAGTTTTCAAAAGGATTTATATAAATTTCAAAAGGAGAGAACACTTATAATTAATTTTTTTTCTAAAGTAAATGCTCAAAAAAGGGGGAAGGTCTCTTCAACAAGGAAAATTAAGCCTCATATTTTTCATTTTAATTTCCTTCTACCTTTTAGTTATTTGTTAATGCATCATGTATTCAGCGTGTGCATTAATATATCATTGCTTAAAACTCATCAAATTCACCTTGTTACTTATTTGAAGAAATCTCATAAAAATTTTAAAAACACCATAGCAGAGTAGAGGACAAATATCTCAGGCTCAAATGATCTAAAATAATTAAATGAAATTAAGAATGAATTTATTTTTCATTGCTATATATCATAGACGGCCCAGGGCTTTGGGTAAAACAAAGTTTTAGTCTCAAAATCAGATGTTTTAAAGCAATAGAAGAAAGCCCCAGAAGCAAATATATCTTTAGCTTCTATGGATACTAAACTGTACGGTACTATAACTAATCAAATATCAGCATAAGCCATTTTCATTTTGCTGACCAACAGAACTCATCCTTAATCCAATCCGAATGGGAGCAAAGACACCAAAGTCTTTTCTAAAACATAACATAAATAAATAGCATTGATATCGGAAAGATGATATCGGAATCCAGGTTCTTGTTCAAAGCAGTTGAAGAGAACACATAGGCAGCAAGCAAGCAAAGTCTTTATTAAAGGAAATCAAATAGTTCCCAGAGCTGCTGGGAGCAGGGAGAAGAGCCCCCTTTCTCTATTGTCCTATAGGGTTTTTTATTCCTTAAAGATGGGAGGGTACCAATGTAGGGCCCAGAAAGATGTGGTTTTTCTCCCACTGGCCTTGTTCAAGTACGTATATCAGCCCTTGTCCAGTAGGGTCCTAGGGGCAGAAATATCCCCATAAGTTTGATGACTTCTTTGTTCTCTTCCCTTGAACTAGGTTACCTCTCATTTTTTATCAGTTGAGAAGTAGGTTAGAGATTATGGTCTGTTTGGGGAAGGCACAGTTTCTATAGTAAACAAGTCCTGTGGGGAATTATTCTCTGGAGCCCTTAAACCATAAATGTTAATCAATGGCCATATCAAAGAATGCATTGAAGCCCATATTCCTATACTGACTATCTGAGTTAATATTCTGTCTCAGCATTGTAATTCCAAACTGATTAGAATATGTGTGTAGATTTAATTATAAAATTCTAACTAATTTCCAAAACCATTTAAGTTAAATTTTCTGAAAACCCGTCATAAGAATTGTTTTCTGTGTCACATTGGTTCTCAACAATGGACAGTGCTCCTCTTGTCCCAAAAGGTAGACATTTTGGCAATGTCTGGGGCATTTGGGGCTGTCATAACTTGTGAGAGGTTTCTGATGGCGTCTAGTGAGTAGAGGCCAGGGAAGCTGCTGAGCACCCTAAAATGCACAGGAAAGCTCCCTACTCCCCTCTCCCCATCCCCAACAAAGAATTATCCAGTTCAAATGTCAACAGAGCTAGGGTTAAGAAAATCTGCTATAATATAGTTAATTTTGTGACAGTAATTAGTACAATTTAACTTTCTTTCACAGGGAGATGTCTAACATGATATTGATCTACAGATCCTAATTTGAAACTAAAGCTGGTATTGATTTGCACTGAAACATAAAAATTATAAAGTATGAATCGATAATTATTCTAGCCCGTGAGAGGCTTAACAATTTTCTTCCATTATTGAATAACATGGCATAAAATAGCAGAAGCTGTCAAGATGATTAAGCAGCATATGTAATACAGAGGTAAAAACTATCCCTAATGTCTACTCTCTTGACAGTTTACTGTGAAATGGTTTAGTATCACAAAAAGTAAAACCCATCCACAAATATAGGGGTTATCTGGTACTAAATCTAACATGTATAGTATTTCACACTTCTGGTCAAACAATATGCACAAGTCAAATCACTTATCAGCTCTAGTAACAGTTGGAAGTAATAGGGGCAAATATTTGCCTATAGAAAATTAAATACTTTAAGAATGTAAAATGTTTAAAAAATACTGGTTAAAGAACTTGAACATGAACCCCTCCTTGAAGCATTTATCTGAAAAAGAACTGAGAGTTCTTATATTTTATATAGTGAAAATTTGTGTATATGAGAACAGACATTTCTTACCAACACATATTTATGTAGGGCCGCACCTGCGGCATGTGGAGGTCCCCAGGGTAGGGGTCTAATTGCAGATGTAGCTGCTGGCCTATGCCACAGCCACAGCAATGCCAGATCTGAGCCACGTCTTCGACCTACACCACAGCTCATGGCAATGCCGGATCCTTAACCCATTGAGTGAAGCCAGGGATGGAACCCACAACCTCGTGGTTCCTAGTCAGATTCATTTCCACTGTGCCACAATGGGAACTACAGGACAACTGTCTTTAAAGGTCAAGTTCCATTGCCCCAAACTTATGTCCACAATATAAGGTTTATTGCCAGTAACAGAATGGGATTCATATAGTCTGTTATTATACAATTAGAACAAAAAAACGTATTTCTATGGTTTGAGTGGTAAAGGTACAGGATTCTGATTGTAGTAATGACGTTATAGTCATCTATGGGGGATATTTAAAATCTCCACCTACTTATATAACATTTTTCACTTCTGCTTAAAACATAATTTTATCAAAGTAGGTAAGGCGATTCATAAAATTACCTCATGCCCAAGGACCTGAAATTCCCTTTGCTATGATTACACTGTTTCAAAAATCCATTACTTCCTAATACTATCTCTGAAACAATTTTACTGTGATTGTATTGTATCAAAAGTGGTATCTTTTATTCAGTAAATAATGGACTTTTTTCCAACTTTCTTGTCACCAGACAGAATCATCTTCACTTTGATTATACTTGAACAAAGTCTAAAAAAATCTACTTTCAGATGAGTTTTCCTTTGTATTTGCCATTTTCGGGATTCACTGCTATTTGCAAACCACTTAACATCCTATCCTGAATGAATAAACAAAAATTCCCATTATAAGAGAGACTTCCATTTCATAATGATGAAACAAAAATAAAAATCCTTGGAGATATAGTTCGAGTTTCTATGTCTACCATATTCAGCGTAAGTAAACAAAAAAGGAAAGTTAATTTTTAAAAAAGAAGAAAAGGAAAATGTCTAATGGCTTCCCTGGAAATAGGTTAGAGGGAAAATATTTTTTAGTGTCTCATGCTAAAAGACATACCAGAGGAAATTTAAGCTAACTCTCCCATGTCCTTTTATAATATATAAGTACAAACCCCAAAACTAAATGCTTCAGAGCTGGTTTTGAATTTAGAGTAAGACACTTTGGAAATAAATTTAAATATCATTTAAGAATGCCATAATACATTGATTCCCTCCTTCCTTTTTTTGGCTTTTATCCGTTCCTTATTTCCTTTAGTAAATGAAAGAACTTACATATAAATGTTTTTTGCTTAATTATTATATAGATAAAGTTTTCTATGACGGGATAACACATTACTATAATGTCACTGGCTTAAAACAAAACATATTTATTGTCTCAGGATTTCTATGGGACAGAAGTCTTGGCATGACCTAACTTAGCATGATTTCTCTATTTAAGGTTTCTCACCAGGCTATAGTCAAGGTGTCAGCTGGACCTGTGGTATAACTTTAAGACAACTGGGGGAGGATTCGATTCCAGACTTACTCAGTTACTCAAAGACTTCATCTTCTTGAGGGCTACTAGACCAAGGGCCTCAGTTTCTTCTTGTCTTTTGTCAAGAGGCTACTTTCACTTCCTTGCCATATGGGTCTTCCTTCATATGGCTAGGTCGCAACTTCATCACAGCCAGCAAAGGCTGTCTACAAGAAAATACAGAGGGTACACTATAGGCATTACATCCTTGCTCTATTGTATTAGTCAGAAACAACTCACAGACTCTGCACATATTCAAGACGAGGGGACTGTAGAAAGACATGAATGCCAGGAGAAGTTAAAGCAGTAATACTGCCTTAGTCTATTCTGCAAAATAGCTAATATGTACTGAAAAAGTAAAGTTTCAGAAACGTCTGGTTGTTCTCAGTTCTTCATTCTTTCTGCAGTACTAAAACTTCTGAATCTTGTCTAGGCTTATCATTCCCAGGAATAAATGCTACATTTTTTTTTGTTTTGTTTTTTGCCTCCCTTACTGCTAATCATAGGTAGCTAATGGAATAAGTGCAAGTTATATATATGTGTAAGTTATATATATATATACAACTTCCTTCTTCACACATTGTAGAACTTGAATGAATTAATAAATTATCTTTGATTGCATGGCAGCACTGTGTAAGTAATGTACTAAAACACCTTATCACACACTTCCAAAAGGGAGGGAGTATAATTACTTTAATATTACAGATAAGGACAGTGAGTCCAAAATGTGAAATATTTTGTCCAGTTGCACCCAAAATTTGATACTGCAGTCTGAACACAAGGAGTATAAATGTAGAGCTTACAGTTTTACCATTATTTTCTTCTTTACAGTTTCACAATTGACAGTAGTCACCTACTTAAAAAATGTTCAACTCAGACCAAATTATTGCCATGAAAAAGAAAAACCATCAGTCTATCATGGAAATTTTTCAAAATATCCATTTGATTTTACCAGTGGTGATTCCTATGTTGGTATCACTGGAAAGTGGCTCTCCGTAGGCCAAGCTACAAATGTTTTGAATTTTTATTAATAAGTTTTAAATCATCCTTTATATATAATGAAGTTTTCTGTATAGTTTCTATAAGATGAATGATGCATAAGAAGGACCAAGAGGTTTGTGCTGAATGTACATTGGATTTGATACTATTAATGAAAATTGACTAGTTTGAATAAATGAGAAAAATTCAAGATGTATTTTTTAGGTTCTCTATCATATTTAAGTAGTAGTTTACCCTTTCATACCCCCAGTTTTTTTCCTTGCTCTCTGAATTTCTATTTTAATTTCCAACCAAGAGCATAAATGTGCACACATTAAGAACAAGTTGAGTGCTAAATAGACATCAAGAATTACTTATTAC